>JADRCH010000241.1:2703132-2759323 GCA_019843965.1 Rhynchomys soricoides
AGTCTAGGTATGACTAGGATGATAATTGACCTTGAGTTTCCATTTTCCCAGCTGATTTTTATTAAAACCATGTGATATTTGAGCTGGCACACCAGAGAATCAACTTTTACACCTTTGAAAATTAAAGTAGCTATCTCAGCAAAAAGCAACAGATGCAGCACACCAACTAAAATGTTTGAACTTCTTTGTTATTTCTGTTATCTCTTCTTAATAAAGACCAGGAATCAAAGGAACAATCTGTACTCAAGCCAAAGAAAGTTCTCATATTCCAAAGCAGCAAATATTAAATAGGTAGCTAATCCTCTCTACATACCATCTTGGGACACATGCTCTCATGTGTATGCCCAGACACACAGAGTCCAAGCAAATAACTGAATAATTGGGGCTTTTGATCACACAAAATTCCTTTTCTCATATCATTTCCCCAGGAGTATTTGAGGCCCTCCCCAAATCTATGATGTGTAGATACCAGGTGAATAAGAAGCTTCTGCAGATCAAGTTAGAGTATATGTAATATATCACAATGTAACATATATACGTGTTATAATTTATTTATTTATATTCTTAAAAATATATTTCTCATTCCTTATTCTTATTCCTTATTATTTTATCCTCTCTCTCTTTCTTTGTGTGTCTGCGTGCCTCTGTTTGTGTATCTGTGTGTACATGTGTCTGTGTCGTCTGTATAGTGGGAGAAGGAGAAGGCACATGCATATGCAGCTAGGCAGGAGTATGTAGAAGCCAAAAGAGAATGCCAGGCATCCTGCTCTATAATTGCCAGCTCATTCCCTTGAGACAGATCCTCTCACTAAACCTGGGAAGAAGCTGACAGCCTCAAACCCCATTGATCCTGTCTCTAGCACTTGGATTACAGAGGTGCATAACCATGCCCAGCTTTTGCTGAGGCTCTGAACTCAGGGCCCCATGTGTATGCAGGAAGCACCTGCCAACACCTCCAGCATGGCGCCCTTAATCTGGCAGATTGGCTGCGCATTTTCCAGTCTGTCTCGAATAGAATCCCCCCCAAACATTCTAGTAACAGATATTCCAACTAAAAATCGGAATTAACTGTTCTACTGAGTTTTTGTAGGTCCTTCCACCAAACCTATACTACTGTACAGAGCTTACTTTGTAGGTGAGATGAAAACCAAAGTGAGGAGGATCCACACCTCCACTTCCTTTTCTATTTGCTCCTGGTCTGCCCAGTGCCCCGACCTGAGCAAATAGAGTTGTAAGTCATAGTATTGCTCTGTAATAACTCCTTGCTTGCTCTCCCCTTAACAAAGATGCTTAAGCCTCACCCTGAAGCTGGAAACTCAGTCTGAGATACAATCCTTTAGTTATGCAAATGGAATCTCCTCAAGTTTTCTTTCTCTGTAGCATCTGGGAATTCATCTGTGACACATTCCTTATCTCATAGTGTGAGCTAAGAATATTGGTCACGAGACCCTTTGGAAAGCAAACAAACAAAAACCAACAAAACAAAACAAAAACAGAAAAATCTTTGGAGTTATTTACATTGTCCAATAAGGAAACCCTAAAATTCTTCTTCTTTCCAACTATTTTAATAAGCTCATTTGAATAATGAAAAGATAGAATTTTTTAGCAGTTGCATGCTGCAAAGGATGTAAGCCTCTTTGTTATGTAACTTAAGTGTAACTCCTTTGGGGTGTGTGGAAACTGAGCCATCTCCTTAGATTGTGTTCTTGAACTCATCGTTTTAGAAACAGAGGTGCTGAAGCAAGAAACGAAATGTGCCCTTTCACCATGTTTTTTCTGTTTTAAGCTAAACCGTCTTCCGGTGATCCGTGTCTGTATCTTCCGCAAACACAGCTTCAATTTTCACTCTGAAAAATGGTCTCAGGCTGTTTCGTCGATGCCCATTCTTCTCTGCTAGACATTTAATTTGTTCTGGCCTTTCTGGGAAGCTTTCTTGTGCTGGGGTCTGCCAGCAGCCTTAATGGAGCAATGACCCTGAAGCTTGCCCCCATCTTCTCAACGGGAGCCACCAGACATCCTCAGAAATGAAGGGGATACCTGGCTCCCAGACAATGAGAACTCTCTGCCTGGAGTTTCCTCCTTGGGACTCTCTTGGGGCTCCTAGCAGCACTGGGTGGGCATACACTTCTTCATTAGCTAGGAGCAGCCGCTGGGAAGCAGCCAGGAACAACCTGATGCCTCCTCTGGCAATGAGCTTTTTAAACTGACAGGACACTAGATCTCAGTGCTGGTTCTGAGACAAAATCAGGTGGAAATCTGTGTGAAGACCTCTGCAGCTTCCTCAAGAAGACCCAGGATTCTTCCTGTTCAGAACCTCTGGCTAAATGGCGCACAAGCCACAGCTGCAGAGTAGATTATTTTCTTTTGCAGATTGGTGTCATGTTTTCTTTTCTCCTTAGTTGGTGCTTAACTTGTTTCCTGTGAGAAACCATAGCTGAGCTAATAAGGCACCTCTTAGTCAGACCTCAGCTCCGGTAGAGCTTAGTGGGTGTCTTCTGGAGTAGCTGTCGCCTATGCCTGGTATACATCACCTTTAAACTCAGTGGAAGATTCCACACATTATGAGATCCAATCAAATACAATTTGTTTCAGCATCTGCTCATTTACATTGCAACTCTCTAAAATGTTTTTCTATTGTGTATTCTCTTGGCATTTGGGTGAATTCCTTAGGAGCATGCACACACGTGTACGTGTGCATGCACATGCGTGCGTGTGTGTGCGCGTGCGCATGCGCGTGACTGGGTCATCTCAGGTATTCTCCACTATCCTCACCTTATGATTTTTTTGCTTTGTTTTGTTTTTCGAGACAGGGTTTCTCTGTGTAGCCCTGACTGTCCTGGAACTCACTCTGTAGACCAGGCTGGCCTCCAACTCAGAAATCCACCTGTCTCTGCCTCCCAAGTGCTTGGATTAAAGGCGAGCACCACCACTGCCCTGCTCACCTTATGTTTTGAGACAGGGTCTTTCACTGAACGTTGAGCTCACTGACTTGGCCAGGGTGGCTCATGGGTAACTGCTGGGGATTCTCCCTCTCTAACCTCCCAGTGAGGAAATAGCAGGCACATACCAGCGTACCTGGCCTTTACGTACGTAAATGCTGGGGGCTCAAACTCAGGTCCCTCGTGTTTGGTCAGTAAGCACACTTTACCGACTGGAGCCATCTCCCTGGACTGTAAAGTCTTTAGATTCAGATTCAGAGTTTGTCTAATTTTAATCATGCATTGATGTTATATAGAACAAGCCGGAGTAAAATGTCTTCGTTAAAATATTTTCAAATAAATCTGGGGACTTTGATTTTTCTGATCATCATGTGAAGATTACTGTACTCTCTACTCCAAGTCTAGCAAAAAAGCTGAAAAACCAATTTCTTATGAAATTCCTCAAAGACATGAAGTCATATGTCTATGAGGATATACGTGCAGCTGATGGTGTACAGAGGAGGTAGAGATATCCTCTCTGGTGGAGCTACTGATAAGATGCCTAAGTTTCTGTAAACTTTCTCTCATACAAACAATCCTCACGAATAATGAAACTCAATGACACACACACACACACACACACACACACACACACATGAAACATACAAATGGGGTTATCTAGGAAGAGAAAGAAGATTAGTGGGAGTAGAAAGATGAGCAACAAAAATGAGAGATAGATATGATTGAAATACACTATGTGCATGTATGCAAATGTCCTTATAAGCACATTATGAATAATTAATTCATGACAATAAAAGCGTTGGAATAATAATCACAGTGATGATAGAGCCCATTGCATTGGCTTCTGTGTGGATGAGAATGGCAATACCTGTGCAAGGAACAAGGGAAGACGTCATAAAGTCTACCGTGTTGTTTGAATCTGGACTGAGGCTAGAGAGGGCATGCGTATTTCAAATTCTGAAACAACTACCAGAAGTCTTTAATAGTACACTTGATAAGCTAAGACATAGAAAATATGGACTCATAAAATGCTCAACGAAAATCTCAAAGTGTGGGAAAGAAAAGCAGGAACAGAGAACAAGGGCAAGAAAGAAAAAGCGAGAACGAACACGTTAGTTAGATAGGAATCCAGCTGTAAAGCAGTATTAACATGATCGCCTAACCATCCATTGTTTTGTTCAGCAATGAGTGGAAAGAATGGATTAAAAATGCAAGGACATTAAATGTCAATAGGAAACCCACTTTATATATAAGACAAACATAGATCAAAAGCCATGAAATGGGGGAAGATATGTCCTTGTAGCGCTAATGGGAAGAAAAGGGTACCTGTATTGATTTGAGACAAAACAGACTTCAGAGCAAAGAAAGTTATCAGGAATAATGATAAAGCGATCAATACTCCAGAAACACTGACAGTCTAATGCGTATGCATCCAGCAACACCAAGTTATGTAAGATAGGAACTGATAGAACTACAAGGAGAAATAGATAAACGCACTATTATACTTGGAGATTTAAACACACCTTTATCAGAAATGGACAGACCTGGCAGGCAGAAAATTACCAGGGATATAGTTGAACTCAAAGGCACCATCAATCAATGGAATAAAATTGACATTCATTCTCCATTCAACAAAGAGAGATTACACATCCTTCTCAGACTTGTGTGAAATAATCACCAAGATAGACTACATTCTAAGCTATAAAACACAACTTAGACAAAACACCGCACAGTGCCTGCTCTCAGATGGTAGTGACATTAAACCAAATTACCAATGATGGAAATAAGCCTAGAAAACTCCCATGTGATTAGGAAGAAAACAACACAATTTTAAATACCTCATAGACTGAATTTTAGAATATTTTTAAACTATAAGAATGTAAGACTTATGATCCAGAGGATCAGAGTGAAAGAAATGTTAACAGGAGACATAAAAGGGAAAATATCTAAACATAATACCCAAAGCAACCATGGTTCAAAAACCATAAAAAGAACCACACCCTAAATCCTAAATTGAATAAGATAAAAAATAATAAAAACTGCAGGGGTTAATTAATCAAACTGGAAACATGAAATTAATAGATAAAAATCACCCAACGAACAGCTGTTTCTTTGAAAAAAAATGATAAAAACCAGTTCACTCCTAGTCAGACTAAGGAAAAGGAGAGAAAACACAGTATCTTTTATAAATAAGAGTGTTTCTACCAACCCCAGGGACATGAAAATAGAGGAGAACCATAGGCAGCCCACACATTTGATGACCCAGATGGAACAAAACAAATTTCTAAAGAAGACAAGCTACCAATATGCTGAAAAAAATAGATCTATGTCCCAAGAAACTGAATCAGATTCAGTGGTGATTATTTAAAGAAAATTCAATGGTTCTCCACAATCTCTCTAAGAAAACAAATATCAACAAAGAACACTTATTAAATTGACCCAAAAGATCATAATTCAGTTACTAACAAAACCGTGGAAAGACGTTAGAATAAGATAAAAAAAATATATAAGCCAGTATACTCATGAACATCTATGCAAAAATCCTTAGCAAACTATGAGCAAATTGAGCCAAAAAAGAATTTTACACTACTTTTATCCAAGATACACAAGGCTGGATCAACACTAGAATGCCCCTTAGTATTTTGGTCACATTTCTCAACTGACCAAGAGAACATGCATATGACCTATCTTCTGCTTGATTCATCCTATTTGTTCTCCAAGTTTTCTAGTAGAAATGATAAGTTTATCAACTCCATCTTTATTTTAGCTTGGGTTAACTTGAATGTTTCTATCTCTTTATGAAACACATTATCATTCAGTCATGTATTTGTATCTTCTCGGACATCACTCAGAAGTTCATTGTTATCTGCTTGGAGTTCAAGGAACTGTTTGTTCTTCAAGTTTTAAAAACTGAATTCATTGATTAAAATTTATGATATTTTGTTTTAGAGTTCATCTAGGTAGTTTTTATTAGAGAAAACGTCTATACAACTAGTGGGTATAACAGGACACATGTTGTCGTGGCCATTCATGTTGTTTCATTCACACCATTTTCC
This sequence comes from Rhynchomys soricoides, assembly GCA_019843965.1. Lineage (NCBI taxonomy): Eukaryota > Metazoa > Chordata > Mammalia > Rodentia > Muridae > Rhynchomys > Rhynchomys soricoides. The sequence goes on from JADRCH010000241.1 coordinate 2,709,128, forward strand.
CTGGACATGTGGACATCTTTCTTTGTTGTGTGTGTGATGTAAAAAATCTACCCTGCCTTGTATTGAACCAGTGTAGGAGCTGTGTAACTGGATCAAGGGCAGACAAAGCTGGTGGATAGGCTATTTAATTGGGACAGACAAAGATGGCTCCTAAAACGCAGATCTGGAGCTTGATCTATCAGTATAGAGATGGCAGTAGATGAAGGGAAGAGGTATCTCACCAATCAAAGATTTGAACCAGCAAAGCAAGTTCAAAGTCTACAGACATGAAGTTAGACCCAGTAAGAGCATCTTGCAAACAAAAAGGCTACAGTGGTGCTCATCATCTAGACTGGTGGGTGTCTGTTCATCTATTAAAATAGAAAACTCTAAAACACTGACCACAATTCATAGCTGGTATGAGTTTCAAATGCCTCTTTGGAAAATGGTGAGGCATTTTCTTACAGAAGTAGACAGAGTCTTACTATATGATCGAGCTGCTATGCTCCTTCCTGTTTACAAAAAAGAACTGAAACCGTGTCTGCACATGAAAGACACAGATTCTTACTACATTCTTAACCATAATTTATGATTTGGAAATGATGAAATTTCCAAAACTGGGAAACAACCAAGGTGTTCTTCCCTGAGTGAATGAAGAGACTCACCATGACACATCCAGATGGATGAGCATTATTCACTATTAAAAATTAATGAGTTATTAATCTATTAAGAGACATGGAGGAAATTGAGCATCTATTCCTAAGTAAAAGCTGCAGATCCAAGAAGGCTACAGGTTTCGTAAATTTGTCTACATGAGGTATGAGAAAAGAAAAACTTGTGAAGACACTGGAAAGATTTAGAGCTCCCATGGTTTAGGGGAGATGGATAGAGGTGTGCACAAGCTTAATTTTTAATAGATGTAAATACATGCCAGTGTATACTCACCAAAGCTCAGAGTGTACCAAGCATGAAAGTGAAGTTGATAATGGTATGACCATCTGGATTCATGTTAGGCAGGTATCACCCTGGTGCAGGCTGGTAACAGTGGAGGAGGTGGTAGGACATGGGAACAGGGTATATATGTACTCTGTGCTCTCTGCTCAGTTGTACTGAGAATGTTAACTGGACTAGCAATTTAACAGTTACAGACTTAAAGTAAAATCTTAATTAAATGATAAATTTATGCTACCATAAAGATAAGCTCTTTGATTAAGGAACCAATGGCACTACTTCCAACAAGGATTCAGTGTTCTAATGATTCCAGACAAAAATTTAAGATTTGTAATATATATATATATAGAATGAACTTATTCATTATTTATATTATTCATAAAATCATAGGTGATGCAATAAGACTTATTATTCTGTTCCTATATTTATAATAAAAGAAAATGGTACATTTCGGTCAGGGGGCAAAATAAAGAGAAAAATTTTTTTTATCCAAGTCCAGAGTTCTTGAGTTTTGTTCATAAGCCTGTTGAATAGGAGTGGTCTGCAGACTGCTCACTCCTTTGATGAGCTAAAAAAGAAGTTAGGAAGGAAAGCACCAGAGCTGCCCTGAGAACTAGCTGTATCAGCAAAATATTTCCAGTGATCTAATTGTCAGCTCGGCTAGTTTGCTGAAGAATTACTTCTCCGTGTGTCATCTTTGTTGAACTTTGATTCCTTTAGACCTTGTTATAGATTGAGTGTATCCCCCACCGAATGCATATGTTAAAACTTAACCCCTGTGTGAATGTTGATACATGGAGGTGAGACCTTTGGTAGTTAGGATTTGATTAGGTATTAAGCAGGAAGCTCCCATGATGGGGATGGTGCCTTCTAAAAGGAGGAGGGTAGAGGTCACTCTGCTTGTCCTGTGAGGACACAGGGAGATGGTGGCTGCCAGCAAGGGGCAGAGGCACCTCCACCAAGAACTGCACTGTGGTGGACATTGGCTCCAGACTTTCTAGCCTGCAGACTATGAGAAGCAACACAGCATTGTCCTCCGTCCACTGAACTTAGCTACAGCAATCCACGATGACTCAGACAGGACACTAGCCAAAACCAGGAGATCATATGCTATAATTGACTTAAGGAAGTCAAAACTCTAAAAGCATGCCTGCCTTGTTGCCCAAAATGTCCCATGAGGTGATTCTTATCGCATATAGTGCATTCACATCCTAGCTGCTGTATAACTCCTAAAAACCTCCTGCTTTTCTAAAATTAAAATAATTTTGTGTGCTCAAATCCTAAGAAAATGGGTGGCCCATGGAACTTTCATTCATTCATTCATTCATTCATGTGTCTATAGTAACATTAGAGCAGATACTAATGTAGATAAATACAGGCATCCAGAAACAATAAAAGCAGAGGTCCCATCCTCCTGAGAGCAGAGGAGAGAAATAGACAACAACTAAATCTACTCCTACAGAGAACTTGATCCAAGGAACAAAAGAAGAGGTATGAGAGACGCAAATAGGTATAAGACAAGCTTCATTGTTTGATATTTCCCAAAGTTATATAAGCAAAGGTGAATAATAATTTCCCATAATTAACAAACTTTAGTGCAACGTTTCATCAATTCAAGTCTGTCTCAAATGAAATCATGAAATCACAAAGGTCAACATATAAGAAAATTATGGTGATTTGTGCTTCTTCATCTGTTATTCCCACCCCCAAAGAAACAAATATAAAGTCATAGTTCATTGAAATTCATGTTGTATATGTGTACACTACTCAAGGCTTCATTATAAAGAAAACTTGTAATCATCTAAGGCCTACCCACTTCTCTTTTTTAAACCCATCATCCCTCAAAATAGATATATATACTTGGTTATTCAAAGAGAAAAAAAGTTTTGAAAAGACTTCATAAAGGCTGGAATGGAGGTTAATTGTTTAAGTAGAAATAACTTTCAAATGAAACCTTATGAGAATCGGTTTTCCCCAGTAGAGTGACACTGGGTACATCAACCACACTTCAGGGCAGGGATCATGCTCATTAGCAGTTAGCCAACCCTAAACAGACTCCGCACTTTATATGTACATTTTGTTGATGGTGTTTATTAGTGATTTTTGTCTTTGTGGGAATTTGTGTCATTGTTCTCTCTCTCTCTCTCTCTCTCTCTCTCTCTCTCTCTCTCTCTCCCTCCCTCTCTCTCTCTCTCTCTCTCTCTCTCTCTCTCTCTGTGTATGTAAAAGAAAGAGGGGAGAACATTGTTTATGGAGGTGAAGAGAATCTAGGACGAGTTTAGAGAAAGAAAATTTTATAATCAAAATGTATCGTATAAATATTTCTGAAAATATGCTTTTTAATATGATAAACAGGAAACCTTAAACAAATCTGACCACAAATGTATTTTCCTGTGAACATTATTCGTCTGCCATACACACCCCTACCATTGACCTGCCAAATTTAAAGCTATTCTAAGTGCCTATGTTTGTGGTAATTTCTTAGGCAACTTAAAAAACTGGCATACCCACTTATCCTCTGTCACAGCAAACATTTCTTTTTTTAGTCTTCATTTATTTATTTATTTACATCCCAAATGCTGTCCTTCCTCCTGGTCCCCCTTCACATGGTTCCTCTCCCCTCCACCCTCCTCCTCACCTCTGAGAGGGCAGTCCCCCCCCCCCATATTCCCCCACCCTGGTGCACCAAGTATCTGCAATATTAGGCGCATCCTCTCCCATGAAAGCTAGACAAGGCATCCCTCTGCTTCATATGTGTTGGGGGCCTAGGACCAGCCCATTGTATGCTCTTTGGCTGGTGGCCCAGGTTCTGGGAGCGCCCATGGGTTCAGGTTAGTTGATACTGTTGGTCTTCCTGTGGGGTTGTCATCTCCTTGGGGGCCTTCAATACTTCCCCTAACTCTTCCATAGGGGTTCCTGACCTCTGTCTAATGTTCGTCTGTGGGTATCTACATCTATCTTGGTGAGCTGCTGGATAGAGCCTCTCAGAGACCTGTCTGCAAGCACAACATATCATCATTAATAGTGTGAAGTATTGGTGTCTGCTCATGGGATGGGTCTCAAAATGGGCTGGTCATTCCTTCAATCTCTGCTCCATTTTGTTACATTTCTTTTAGACAGGACTAATTTAGGGTCAAAAGTTTTGTAGTTGGGTTGGTGTCCCCATCGCTCCACTGAGGAGGTCCTGTCCGGCTACTGAAGGTGGTCTCTTCAGGTTCCATATTCCCACTGTTGGGCATTTTGGCTAAGGTCCCCCACATTGACTCCTAGGAGCCTCCCTCATCTCAAGTCTCTGGGACTTCTTAAAGATTCCCCCTCCCCCACTTCCGGCAGTTGCATATTTCCATTATCTTGGCACTCAGAGCCTCTACATTTTTAGTTTCTGTTAAGTTTGCCCAGATAAGCTTCTGGTCATGGTATTTAAAGCACAGTGCCTATTGTTATCACTTTGACCTTGTTTCCCTTTTCCATGGCAATGCTTTCCATAGATACTGGTACAACATCCATCGATTAGTGAGAGGCATTTGCTCATGGTCAGTTGGTGCTCTGTATCAGCTGATGCATTGTCTGTTGTGTTAGTTCAATTTTCTTGGAATTTCCATCATTCTTCCACCAATCCTTGCCTATATTCTTCTTTCTACCACTTTATATAAGGCATAGTATATGGAAATATTTGAACAACTAGTCAGATTATAATCAATCTCCACATAACTTAATGTTTTAATGGTAAAAAACTACCTTTTGTTTTAATACTTGGTAGGTGAATAAAAGAGGGGACCCCACAATTTATTATTGGAACCTGATAGCATACACATAGCTTCCTTCTCAATCATTGTGAAATATGATACTATTATAAACTGTTACAACACTTTTATTGTGATTCATGACCTGAGCTCAGTCAAAATTGATTTTCCATTCCAAAGAGAGTGGCCAGCACACTGGCTGCTACAGAGGCTCCACTTACACTCTTTGTCTAGTAAGTAAGTATGGTGATCAATCTTCACTGTCAGTGTGACCGGTGAAACACACCTGTGGGTATGCCAGGGAAGCCATCTCCAAAAATGAACTGATTGAGAAGGAAGATCCACCCCAAAGGTGAGCATTGCCATCCCATGGCCTTGGGGTCTCAACAAATCAGAAAGAGAAAAATGACCGGTATTCTTTGCTTCCCACGTAGCCTCCACATGAACTGCTCACCTTTGTCATGCCTTCATCACCATCAGGCTGGATCCTCTGGGAATATAAACAAGATAGATCATTTCTTTCTTAAGTTATTTCTGTCAGGAACTGTGATCATAACAATACAAAAATAATAATTAATACAGAAAAAAATGCTCTCAGGTGTGGGGTCAATGCTGTAACTAATTTGACTATGTAGGTCCTTATAACTGGCCTGCAGTTTATTATAAAGAAGAATATTAAAGAGGTCAGAGATAGGAGATTAAGCAAGCCAGGCTTAGGAGGTGATTCTTGTTGAGATATAGAGGACTGTAACACTGATAGATCCGCAGGTGGTGAACCACACTCTTGACATTTGAGATGAGAACAGGAACTCCACTGGAAATTAGGCAAAGGAACATTTATATTACTTTTTTTGTAATTTTTCTTTTTAATTTCTGATACTTTATTTACATTTCAAATGTTTTCCCCTTTCCAGGTCTCCCCTTTGGAAACCTCTTATCCCATCCCCCTTCCCACTGCCTCTATAAGGGTGCACCCCCACCCATTCCTGTCTTCCCTCCCTGGCATTCTCCTATACTGGGGCATCTAACACTCTCAGACCCAAAGGCCTCTCCTCCCACTGACAGCCAACAAGACCCTCCTTTGCCACATATGTGGCCAGCACCATGGGTCCCTCCATGTGTATTCTTGGGTTGGTGGTCCAGTCTCTGGGAACACCAGGGGGCATGACCATTTGACACTGTTGCTCCCTCCGCATGGGGCTGCAAACTCCCTCAGCTCCTTCAGTCCTTTCTCCAACTCTTCCACCTGGGACTCCATGCTCAGTCCAACAGTTGCTGTGAATTGAATCATGGGTGTTCCGAACTTTTGGGATAATATCCACTTATCAGTGAGCACATATCATGTTTGTTCTTTTGTGACTGAGTTACCTCACTCAAGATAATATTTCCAAGTTCCATCCATTTGCCTAAGAATTTCATGAAGTCATTGTTTTTAATAGCTGAGTAGTGTTCCATTGTGTAAATGTACCACATTTTCTGTATCCATTCCTCTGTTGAAGGACATCTGGACTGTTTCCAGCTTCTGGCTAATATAAATATGGCTGCTATGAATATAGTGGAGCATGTGTCTTTATTACATGTTGGAGCATCTTCTGGGTATATGCCCAGGAGTGGTATAGCTGGGTTCTCAGGTAGCATTATGTCCAATTTTCTGAGAGAACACCAAACTGATTTCCAGAGTGGTTGTACCAGCTTGCAATCCCACCAGCAATGGAGGAGTGTTCCTCTTTCTCCACATCCTCGCCAGCATCTGCTGTCACCTGAGTTTTTGATCTTAGCCATTCTGACTGGTGTGAGGTAGAATCTCAGGGTTGTTTTGATTTGCATTTCCCGATGACTAAGGATGTTGAACATTTCATTAGGTGCTTCTCAGCCCTTCAAGTTTCCTCAGTTGAGAATTCTCTGTTTAGCTCTGTTCCCCACTTTTTGATAGGGTTATCTGGATCTCTGGAATCTAACTTCTTGAGTTCCTTGTTTGTATTGGATATTGGCCCTCTATTGGATGTAGGATTGGTAAAGATCTTTTCCCAATCTGTAGGTTGCAGTTTTGTCCTATTTACAGTGTCCTTTGCCTTACAGAATATTTATAATTTTATGAAGTCCCATTTGTTGATTCTTGATCTTAGAGCATAAGCCATTGGTGTTCTGTTCAGGAACTTTTCCCCTGTGCCCATGTGTTCGAGACTTTTCCCCACTTTCTCTTCTGTTAGTTTCAGTGTGTCAGGTTTTATGTGGAGGTCCTTGATCCACTTGGACTTGAGCTTTGTACATGGAGATAGGAATGAATCAATTTACATTCTTCTACACGTAGACAGCCAGTCGAACCAGCAGCATTTGTTGAAAATGCTGTCTTTTTTTCACTGGATGGTTTTTGCTCTTTTGTCAAAGATCAAATGACCATAAATGTGTGGGTTCATTTCTGGGTCTTCACTTCTATTCCATTGATCTACCTACCTGTCACTGTACCAATACCATGTAGTTTTTCATCACTACTGCTCTGTAGTACAGCTTGAGGTCAGGGAGGCTGATTCCCCAAAAGTTCTTTTGTTGTTGAGAATAGTTTTTGCTATCCTAGGTTTTTTGTTATTCCAAATGAATTTGAGAATTGCTCTAAGTCTATGAAGAATTGAGTTGGAATTTTGATGGGGATTGCATTGAATTTGTAGATTGCTTTTGGCAGGATGGCCATTTTTACTATATTAATCCTGCCAATGCATGAGCATGGGAGATCTTTCCATCTTCTGAGGTATTCTTTGATTTCTTTCTTCAGAGACTTGAAGTTCTTGTCATACAGATCTTTCACTTGTTTGGTTAGAGTCACACCAAGATACTTTATATTAAAGGGGAGGTTCCAAAGGGGAGATCTGGAAAGGGGGAACATTTAAAATGTAAATAAAATATGAAAAAATAAATAAATAAAATAAATACTTTATACTGTTTGTGACTATTGTAAGGGGTGTCATTTCCCTAATTTCTTTCTCAGCCTGTTTATCCTTTGATTATAGGAAGGCTACTGATTTGTTTGAGTTAATTTTATATCCAGCCACTTTGCTGAAGTTGTTTATCAGCTGTAGCAGTTCTCTGGTGGAGTTTTTCGGGTCACTTAAGTATCCCATCATATCATCTGCAAATAGTGATATTTTGATTTCTTCCTTTCCAATATGTATCTCCTTGACCTCCTTTTGTTGTCTGATTGCTCTAGCTAGAACTTCAAGTACTATATTGAATAGATAGGGAGAGAGAGGGCACCCTTGTCTAGTCCCTGATTTTATTGGGAATGCTTCAAGTTTCTCTCCATTTAGTTTGATGTAACATTCACATTACTTATATTCTGAAAAGAACCTGGCTGCTTTGTCTGTCTTGGAATCTAGGTGAGACTGAATTCAAAGGTAATTAGCTAGTTTATCTCATTGAGAAGATTACAATACAGCATTCATGATATGGCACAGTTATTGCTAGTTGCTTTTATCTGTGTTTACAGTAAGAACTGGGAACCTAAGCAAATAGAAGTATTTTAAAAATCATGTAATTTAATCATTAGCACATCTAATGGTGTGGGGAAATATAAGGGCTGACAACAATAGCTATTAGTAAAGCAACTGCTACCAAGAAAGAGAAACCAGACACTTTGTGACCAGGACAATATAAACTGTGCCTTAAGGATGAAATGCCAATTATTAGAGGATCCAGGGTATAAAACTGAGAATCATTGGAAAGACTTTCATTTGAATAGAATGCTGTAGTAGTCTTCTGCTCAAACAAGGCCACATAAGGAACTGTTTTCCTGAGTTCAACCATATTGGCAAAGAGAGAGCATTGCAGGTGTGGTACAAGCCGGCCTGCCTGATGTTCAGTTAAGTAGCAGAATGTGTAGCCCCATGTAGTGATGACTTTTTAGGCAGGCAGAGGGTTAGGTTTACAAGACAACTATATATGCAGTTGTAAGATAACTGTACCCTAATTTTAAGACAGGTCTAGTAACCTACCCAATACATTGCATAGAATTGTCAAAATCACTACAAGAAATCACAAAGGATAATGCATGAAACCATCAGGGCAAAGTCCACTTTTCACTGAAGACACCAAAATTTTGGCCATGCCGGGAACATAGAATATCTTCCAGGCCATGAGTGGAGTCAGCTTGGTAGGATAGCAAAATGTTCTGTAAGCTTCAGGGCTGGAGGGATGGAGCAACCTAAGGAAACTCACATCAGGACACCATGTGTTCCTGGTATTTAGGATCCCAAACACGGTACTACATATTTATTGTTTGACCTGCTGGGTTTTGAAATACTTTGGGTCCTATCCCTCCTTTTTGTTCCCCCTTTTGGAATGGAATCATTACTCTGTGTCATTGTGTATTAGAACATGTTCTTGTTGTTTAGTAGGCTGGTAGGTTGGCTGGCTGGTTGGTTGATTCGTTGGTGGTTGGTTGGTTTTTTAGAGAGCAGATAGTTGCTAAGAGCTTATCTTAAGTCTGAGAAAAGACTTTGGACTTTTGAATTATGTTGAAACTGTTATTGGAAATAAGAGTAATCACATTTTGTGTTATGAGATGTCCATGAGTATCTAGGAAGTAGGTAGAGACATTATTAGTGGAATCTGAGATATTCCCAACATGCTTGTGTTTTGGGTGCTTGTTTCCTGGCTGATGGCACTCTTCAGGGAAGTTGTGGAGCCATTAGGAGGGGTGGCCTGGCTGATGGAAGTATGTCTCCTTTTTAGCCCTGCTTTCTGTGTTCCCTAGACTCTAAAGACATAAGAAGCTTCTGCTACACATCACATACTGTCATGAACTCTGTAATACCTTACTTGCCATGATGTGGTTTTTGAAATCATAAAACAAAAATTAATTCTCCATCCCTTAAGTCATTTCTGACATGTATTTTGATCACAGTGATACAAAATTAATACAATACAAGCACCAGGGAGAAAAAATGAACAATTTAAAATCAGGAGGAATACTAAACCAACAAAGAGCATACATGAGAGCATTGAACACAGAGTCTCTCCCCAAGCTTGTTGAAAATAATGAATGCAGACTCTGAGTAATGTAAGAGGAAATGCCTTACATCATCACGTAAAGGAGCTGATTGAATGACAGATCCATGGTTCATTAGCAAGAATTGGTGAATGATTTTCAGTGCAGAGCACAAAGACATGTTATCACAGAGACAATATTGAACAGTATTCTTCTGGAATAAAAACACCTCTTCAAAGTAACATTATGTCAAAATACATATAAGGATTTCAGCCTTGGCTTTGATGATACATTTTAAAACCTGAAACTACCCAATGATTGAGCAAGAGGAACATAAGGTTCTCCCTCTCTGCATACAGGACAACGTTCAAGAATGGAAGGGTTGGTCTGCATGAATTGTAATGCAAAGATGCCATGACCCACTGAATAATAGAAAATATGGTAATACAGCATATTATAAATGGGTGTGTACCAAATCATTGCTGGGCTCATTATAACTGCAGTGACAAGCTTCTGGGGTGAAGATATTATTACCCAATTTCACATGAGGACAGCAAATCTCAAAGTGCTCAGTTTGTGTGAAGCCAGGGGCCTAGAAAGAAACGACCATGGCTTCAGCACTGATCCATCTGACCTGAAACTCATACTCTACACCGCTATTAAAAGCACACAAAATATTTTCTTTAAAGAAAAATTATTCTCTATTGCATTAAACTCAATTTTTTAACCACTTAGGAGTTATAAATTCAGACCATCAGCCTGCAAATGGTACCAGCTTATGACACAAGTAGCAAGTGCTTATTTCTCTGCCACAGCACTATTAGCAAGGGTTTCCTTCCTATGTGGGGATGGGAGGAGTTTGTGTCTTAGGCTTAAGGGAGGGGTCAGAGCACATCTTGGTTGTACTGCTAGTGGTGTATCTTATAATCAGCAATTTTCTAGATTGGTCAATATTCAATACCTCAAATGCTAATGGCAAGGAACTAATATATGTAGTTTTATTCTTTTATGTATGTTATGTTCAATTTTTCTAGAAAGAAATGTGCCTTTTTTAATACTTAAACTTGAAAAGTCAATATATTGTAATTACAAATCAGTTAGTTTAGTTGTTGTGTAAGCAAGGAAAATATTGACTCTTTCCACTCAGGCTTAAGAAAAAAGACATCTGGGGTTAGGCAGATGGTTCAGTGATTAAGTTTGCTCATTGCTGTTCCAGAGGACCCATGTTTGGTCCCCAGAATCCATACTGGGTGGCTCACAAACCCCTATAACTCCAGCTCCAGAGGATATGACTCATTCTCCTGCCTCCACAGGCACACGTGCACACACACACACACACACACACACACACACAAGCATAGACACAAACACATATACACATAAAGTAAATAAATCACATTTTTAAAACACAGACAAACAAGGGGGAAAGCTTATAAATAATGTAGTATACATTTTACATGACATGAGAGGCTCCAGAAGAAAATGAAAGTTCCAAGAAATGATGTTTCTATCATAGGTTTGATGAGTCAAAAGTTGTGGGAAAATATAATAGGACTCAAAAGATCTATGCTAAAAGAAGTGAGTGCCCTACACTAGGATCCCACTGGGGTCCACTCTCTTCAGCAGTACGTGTGTGCATTTCTTTGGTGGTAGGAAATATGTGTCTCTTACTTAACATTCTTACATTCTGCTTAGCTCAAGGTCAGGTCCTATCTGTTCCTACCTTATTTCCCTTCAGCTTAATTCTTTTAACTTGTCAAGCAACATGTTTAGAGGCAGCATCCTGAATTCCATGGTGATGATGGACATACTGATGTCTAATCTGTCTATCATGGATACTCATATAAAAAAGGAAAACTGACATATGCATCAACTGTCATAAATCTGTAACTAATATACCTGCAAAGGCTGACTAGTAGAAAGTCAAGATTTTTTTTGTCTCTCGCTTCTGGAAGTTCCAGTCCCAAATGCAGTGAAAATATTGTCTTGGACCCTGTCAGACAGGAGTGCCAGATGGTAATGGCAGGTTACACATGGTAGGGCAAAATGCTCATCTCATGGGCCAGTTGTGTGTACAAGAACTTTTTAATGGAAGCCTGGTGTGTTCTTACATCCTACTAAAGCTAAGACCAGTCCAGGTCTACAGGGCAGCAGAGACCCTGACCCCATCCCAGTGTATATTAGCATCTTTCAAGACCCTGCCACCTTCAGATTCCTTACTGGCTGAGTGGCTTAGACAGTGTCTACTCAATGCCTTAGTTTTTGTTCAATGTTTTTTGTTTTTATTTTATGCATATGGGTATCTTGCCTGAGTGAATATCTGTACACCACTGGCACACTTTGTGCCTGCAGAGACAAGAAGAGAGAATCAGAGCCCATGAAACTGGAGTTATATGTAGTTCTGAACTACTATGTAAGTACTGGGAATAGAAGCCAGGTCTTGTAGAGTAACAAAATTGCTCTTAATTACTGAGCCATCTCTACAGAACAATTTCTTCCCTTTTTAGTTTACTGTTCTGCAAGATACATATGGTTCCAATAATTGCCTTTGAAAGTTGCTACAATAGTGAAATCATGTATCTAAAGCACCCCGTGATCTCCGGACATCCCATTAGGCCCACTAGTAAAAGAGAGCAATAGCTCTTCATAGTAATACCTTGGGTACCAAGCCATTCATACACAGGCCTTTGAGGAATGCTAAAAGTTAAGCCATAGTACCATCTTCGGTCATTTTATTCTCTACCATTCTGGTTCTAGAAGTTGCCATAATATGCAATCAAAAATGAAGTCAACATAGGTGTTTTCAGTAAATGACTCTGCAAAGGAATAGGTATCTATATTATCTATGTTTTGTAAGTGTCAAAGAGGTGAGTGTCAAAGAGGGAGAGATTGCAAGCAAGATTTTGTGAGAGTTCTCAAGTCACACAGATAAACAAGAAAAGAAGACACAGGAGATGGAGCAGGAACCCCCTGTTATGATAAAATTACCAGAATGTGTACGTTTAGGCTTATTCTCCAGTTCCCAACAGAGAGCTTCTAAGCTCTTGAGTGTCTGTCATATGATAGGGACATCTTTCGTTATTCACAAAAAGCTTCTGTCAAACATGATGTGATTTATGCTAATGAGATAGCACTCGAGGGACCTAACACAGCCTTTGGATGGTTCTCATTACACTGCCAGAAAAACCAACCATGTGATAAGGTATTTGTTCTACTTCCAGTCTCCAGGGAGAGGAGAGGGCTGGAAATTGAGGTAATCCCCAACTGGCCAAAGATTCTATCAGTCGTGACTATATAATGCAGACTCCCTCAGATCCCTGAACAACCACCTGCCCAGCTTCCATGTTGATGAGCACATCTTTATAAGTTAAGACAAAACTTCCTGTGTCAAAGATCCTGGACATCTTGCCTATGTAACAATTCACTTGCTTCTCTTATGGGACTATGCTTGCACTAACTCCAGCCAGAACCAAATTAAATGTAGGATCGTTAGTTGGTGACTACAGAATTGCTTGGTGTGAAAACACACACGTTTAGTGTCAGCTTCACTGTGACAATAGCGAAATGGTTTTCTTTCAGCTACAACTTTTGTTTACAGGGAACAGTAAGTGACATGGCATGTTGAGAAAGACATGGCTGTTCAGCTCTCTCCAACAATTGCATCCAATTTCAACCCAGTTTTTCCAGATTCTTCTAGTCTTCAGAAGAATTTTCGAATGAGACTTCTTGGTTTTACAACACCATTTCAAATTTGAACCAGATCATCAGTCATTCAAACACATATGACAGCCACACGTAACACACCGTAGTGTCTGAATTGGCTTCTCAAGGGAGAAACAAGAATGAAAAAGATATCCGCAAGAGGATGGGTTCTCAGACGGCAAAGAAAGAAATTTCATAACTGAGGCAGTAAGAATTTGGTGGAGCAAAAAGCAAGATTGTATCATATTGATACTGCCAGAAAAGCAAACACTGGCATTCCACTGATGTCAGTCTTGGAAAGGGGATGGAAGCTTCTCAGGGAAAGCTGTGATAAAAGCCACATGTCAGATAAAATGCAGGGCATTCATTTCCTAATGCTGATCTATCCCAACATGTCAGATCAGCCTAGACTACAAAACACATATTTTTTTCTCTTGGCTCTGGAGACTGGATGTATAAGACCAAGGTGATTTCTTCTAAAGCCCCAGTCCTAAGCTCTTTGTGTGTCAATGTCCCAATCTACTTTTTCTTTTTAAAGATTTTAACTTATAGGGAAGTTACTTGAGCATGACATTACATGTATCTGTTCTATGTACTGCACACTGAGCACATTGTCTCCATAGCTGTCTACCTCTCCTCTCCCTTCCTGTTGGTCTTTTTGCCCTGCTGAACATCACTTCCACATATATGACATGGAAGCATTTTTCTGATAGGCACGCCAATCATATTGGGAATATGCCTAGCCATAAAGTCCAATTTCAACTTCCTCAGCTTTGTGAATGTCTTCAACTCTGGAAACAGTTACATTAGAGTGTGGCTCATTTAGGACATTGACATGACTTTTAGGGAGTCACACTTCAGCTTATTTAAAAAATACTAGAAGTCTATATTCTAAGTAGTTAACTAAATTGGGTGTCCCTAGAATCCTCATGGGATTGCAGGGGAACAAATAATACCTGAATCTGATGAAGGCTATGTGCTTCCAAGGAGTTAACTTGTCCTTTTAAATAAACAGAAAGAATGAAAGAGGAGAGCTCTCTGATCTTTTTATGATAGGGCTACAAATACCACCAGGAGCACTCTGACCAGCCTTGGCTACTGCTCACAACTTCACAAAAATTTAATAATGTCTCAAAGGGTTTATCTCCAAAAATTATCACGTGGAGACTTCAATATGTGAATTTGAAGGGAGATGAGTACAAACACTCAGTCCATGGAAATGGCTCCAGAAACATCTGTTTAGGGTTCTTGATGGCTTCCATGAAATAATGGAATGGATGCAAGAATGAATGGATGTGGAGAAGAATATTGTTTGCATGAAGACCACCGTCAAAGGAAATGTAGGAAACATGATAGATACATGAAAACAAAGAAGATATATTTTCTAAGAGATATTTCCCATTGAAAACATTTTTTTTAATTTTATGGGCATAAGAGGAGAAGTATGCGGGAAGGAATGAAAATGGAGGAGGGGGGATGTGGGTATAGGTGCACAAGTGAGAATCCCTGGACCTCTGTTCTTCTGAAGCAAGGTCACTTCTGATGATAAAGAGAGAAAACCAGAAAGCCTTTTGATCGAAAGTCCCCTCTGCTCATGCAATAGGTTGAAGTTCATGGAGTAGAAAGTTGAAGGATGTCAAGCATTGGGGATACTCCAAGAAAATTAGCTAGAGATTCAAAAGGAATTTCAGAGCAATAGTTATATTCATTCTAAGTTGTTCTTTCTTATTCTGCTTTTTATTTCCACTGTTAAAAAGTCTGAAAGTCAGGTACAGGGCAAAGCTTTATCTCAATGACACCATTTGCCTAGGAGAAGATTGCTAAGAAACTGTGGTGGCTTTTCTTGAAAGGAAGATGTGATAAAGGACAAGGAGACTAGAATCTGGTGAGCTCAAGTAGATGACCTTACCCCAATGCACACACACAGTGAAATGAGGAAAAGCATGTCAATCTTATCATATGCAATCTTTGAAAGATGCCTGCCAGCAGCCATTAGTACCAATACATTGCAGACAATGGAATGAGACCCCAAGTTAAATAGTTTCCCCAGATCTTCCAGATGGATGAGTGCCAAATCTAGGATTTAAACCTGTGCCTTTCTCACTATGAAGAACTCTCCACTTTCCATACATCATAGTAAGCACTGTGAAATCAGTATAAAGTAAAAACTCCAAAGTGCTTCAGTAGATACAAAGTTGAGTAGAGATTATGGCAATTCTGAATGTCTCTGGCTGAATGCTGAAGAACTCTGGTTTGGATGGTGCCAAGAATTTCTTTGGAGTCTTTAGCTAAAGATTCATTCTCTCAAGTTGCTACTCAGAACACAGGGCATCATGTGTTACTAGTGGATAGATATGATGGTTAGATTAGTTGTCAACTTGACACAACCTAGAATTGCCTGGAAAGAGAGTCTCAATGGGGGGTTGTCTACACTGAGTTGGCCCATTGACTTTTCTGTAGGAGATTGTCTTAATTTAATTAACGTAGAAAGAGTCAGCCTACTGTGGGTGTCACCATTTCCTAGGCATGAGGTCCTGAACTATGTAAGAATGGAGAAATCAATTTGAGCGCAAGCAAGCAATCAAGTAAGCATAAATGTATTTATTTCTCTCTGCTCTTAACTTTGGATATAATAGTACCAGTTGTCATAAATTCTAGCCCCATGTAATTGACTGAAACCTGGAACTGAAAAGTAAAATAAAGACAGTCTCCCCTAAATTAATCTTGACAATGTATTTAATAACAGCAACAATGATAAAGTAGAGGACTGCCTTAATAAATTATAATTAAGGAAAATTTTAAAAACTATTTGTACTGTATATTATCAACAACCTCGTAAAAATCCAGTAGTTATTTTCTTTTTCTAGAAAATTCTTGTAATGTTTTCTTTGTCTATCTCCAGTCTCTCACTGTTCTTGGGTTCTTATAAGGATCTTGTGGCTTTTACACAGGGTGAGGTACAACTCCTTAGGATAATGTCATTTAACCAAATGTTACACTTAGGAAACTCAACAACTATCATCATCTATTCACTAAGATGAAAGATAGTTTTATATTTGATTGTTTAGCAAATTTGATTTATCAAATTAACAATCACAGATTGCTCTCTATCTGTATAATGTTTTACTGCCTCTGCACCTGCTGTCTAACTCAGATTCTCTTAGTTCATGTAAGTGAAATTCTCAAAAAAAAAAAAAATACATCAAATCTCAAAATGACTAATGTCCTAGTCAGGGTTTCTATTCCTACACAAACATCATGACCAAAAAGCAAGTTGGGGAGGAAAGGGTTTTATTCATCTTACACTTCCACATTGCTGCTCATCACCAAATGAAGTCAGGACTGGAACCCAAGCAGGTCAGGAAGCAGATGATGATGCAGAGGCCATGGAGGGATGTTCCTTACTGGCTTACTTCCCCTGGCTTACTCAGCTTGCTTTCTTATAGAACCCAGGACCACCAGCCCAGGGATGGCACCACCCACAAGGGGCCCTCCCCCCTTGATCACTAATTGAGAAAATGCCTTACAGCTGGATCTCATGGAGGCATTTCCTCAAGAGAGGCTCCTTTCTCTGTGATAACTACAGCTTGAGTCAGATTGACACACAAAACCAGCCAGTACAGCTAAAGTGTATTTGTGGTACATAACAGGGAACCCAGTTATATGCCATGAATCCTACATTCAAGCCTAATGGAGGGCTATCTTTCTCAAGAGTTCTATCCAAATAAAATCACTTCAGGTGAAATTGCTTTTTATTTGTGAAGCAGCAGAATTACCCGTCTTCGCACCATTAGAGTCAGAGCATGATGAATGGCTGCATTGTTGAAAATAAAACAACTCGAAGTCCACAGTAAAGGAACAGTTTGGTGCAGCTGTGTTCATACATCTTTTGTTCATATGTTCCAAGTCTGGAAGCAGGAAGCCCCTTCTAACTATATGGAAACTAAACCACCCCATTAAACTTGGGAAATTTAAAAGCCAGTTTTAAATATTATCAAACTGCAAAATTTTGCATAACTAACCAGGTCATGGAAGAAAATTTACAATCGAAAGTGGTTTTGAAAAACTAGAGATTCCTCAGCCCCCCTCAAGCGCAGAGAGCGTATGGATAGGACCCTGTGTGTCTCTGGTTCAAGGTCTCACCATCTGCCATGATTTTGTATTGACTTGAACAAATGCCCCCCATACTCCTGAGCAAGACTTCTTACTATTGGCTTTCCACTTTTAGGAGGGGACTTCAAAACTGGCAGGGGAAAAGGGTATGGCAATAAGATGGCAGTAGCATGTGTACGCTTTATTTAGTTGTCATTTTGACATTGTCAGTTGCCCGGACAACATGAGACATACAGAGATTGCGATGGAAAGACCACTATCTAAAAGGGAAGAGAGGGCAAGAACATCCCCAGGGAAAAGGACAACTAAAATGGGTTTATACATCTGAGGTTACCACAGCAGCCCAGCAGGAAGTCTAACCCTAATGGCAACAGCAACTTAAGGTCTTTATAGCCCTGGGGGTTGACTTTGGAAACAGTTGCCTATTAAGTTTTATTTTAAATACTTGAATGGGTACAATTTTTTATATTCCTTTTTATTGATTGTTTGATTGATTGATTCTTTATTTACATTTCAAATGTTTCCCCCTTTCCAGATCTCCCCTTTGGAACCTCCCTATTCCCTCCCTCCTCCCCCTGCCTCTATAGGGGTATTCCCCCACCCACCCACCCACCCACCCACTCTCGGCTTCCCTCCTTGGCATTCTCCTATATTGGGGCATCTAACACCCTCCGGCCCAAGGGCCTCTTCTCCCCCTGATGGCTAACAAGACCCTCCTCTGCCACATATGTGGCCAGCACCATAGGTCCCTCCATGTGTATACAACCTCTCTGGAAATCAGTTTGTCAGACCCTTAGAAAAATGAACATAATACTACCTGAGGATCCAGTATCCCACTCCTGGGCATATACCCAGAAGATGCTACAACATGTAATAAAGACACATGTTCCACTATGTTCATAGCAGCCATATTTATAATAGCCAGAAACTGGAAACAACCCAGATGTCCCTCAACAGAGAAATAGATACAGAAAATGTGGTACATTTACACAATGGAATACTACTCAGCTATTAAAACTTCATGAAATTCTTAGGCAAATGAATGGATCTTGAAAATATCATCCTGAGCAAGGTAATGCAGTCACAAAAGAATGAACACAGTATGTACTCACTGTTAAGTGGTTATTAGCCCAAAAGTTTGGAATACCCAAGAGTCACTTCACAGCAACCATAGTGCTGAGTGTGAGGTCCCAGATGGAGGAGCTAGAGAAGGGACTGAAGGAGCTGAAGGAGTTTGCAGTCTCATGGAGGGAGCAACAGTGGCAACTGGCCTGACCTCTCGATGCCCCTGCAGAATGTGTACAATTTTGAGTTTGGTATTGGTGAGCACTGAGCTCAGCCTTCTGCATACAGAGAAATGACATAGGGGTCAATACACAGAGGCTCTCTTTGGCTTGTGTGTACGGCATGTTCTCTTCTTATACATGCCTTTTCATGGTTGAGTTGTTCCTGCTAAGCTGACTTTGTGTCAGACAGCTCTAGGATTCTGGATGCTTCCATATAGTGGTCTCAGGCCACCCATCACCAATCCTGCCCCTCCTTACATCTCCAAATTGGGGCTATGATGCTCATGCCCCTGTCTCATCTCTGGTCGTCATATCATATCTGGGTTCCAGTTCTTATCCTTGTGCCTTCTCTGGAATCCGGACATCTGTCTGCACACCTCCCTTCTCCCCCTACTTCAGTTGTTTCAAGCTACCCCCATCTAGTTGTTTCAGCTTGTTCATTCTCTATCTTCCCTAAGGCCTGGAATGATGGTGAGATACTAGAGTATCAGATTGTTAATGAATGCTATGTGCATAGCCACATGATGGAATCTTTCTTTCAGGAGTAAACTCTGTATTTCAAGATCGATTATCTAAATGGATAATATTCATATATAAATGTTATATGACTTTTCCCAGGGAGAGGTAAACAAGTGCATACTTGTTCCAGGTGGCAATCAGTCTACCTCTGAGGTACACCTCAGACCATTTTTTTTCTCCTTGTTCATTAAAGTTTGTGCTGGTTTAAATGAGCATGACTCCCTTAGTCTCATGTAATTGTGAGCTCTCCACCACTGCTCTTATGTCATGCCTGGCTGTCTGCTGCCACTTGCCCTACTGTAAGGGTTTTGGATTAACCTTCTGAAACTGTAAGCAAGTCCCCCAATTAAATGCTTTCTTTTATAAGAAAATGCTTTGGTCATGGTGTCTCTTCACAGAAATAGAAAAGTAACTAAAACACATCTTTATGCAAAAATGTGTGTGCCTAAAACAAAATTCTCAAACCCTGTAATTATAAACAGAAATTAATTTCTAACTGTTCTGGATGCCAAAGGACAGGCTCAAGGCTGCTCTAGGTCAGTGTCTAGATGGGGCTACTCATTGCTTTCAAGATGACACTTTAAATCTGCTTCCTCCTGAGTGAACAAAATCTTTATTCTTACACAGCAGACGAGGCAGAAGAAGCTGAAGATTTCCCCTTAAGCCATTTTTAAAATAACTTTGTGAGAAGCTTCATTTGGTCACAGATGTCCTGTTGGGGCTCTGTCCCATTACTTAGAAATGTCATTTAGATCACCTTCATATATGTATAGATTTTAGGAACCTTCTACTGTATTAGGTTTCCCTTCAAATGGCTCTTAATTTTAGCTGTCTCTCCCCATAGTCCCTCTTTTGTCCCCGTTCACATGTGACCCTCCTGTTCCAGTCCCCCCACCTATCCTTAACTATCAATTCTATTTCCCTTTCCTAGAAATATCTCTCTGCCTCCCTCCCTCCCACCCCCACCCCAGTGCCTTCCTTTATACCACTGGTTCACAACCTTCCTAATGCTGTGACCCTTTAATATAGTCCCTCATGTTGTGATGACCCCAACCATAAAATTATTTTGTTGCTACTTTGCCATACCACTTTCTGTGTCTCCTCTGAGGGTGCCCAGGCACTGCCAGTATGCGACCAAGCAAAGTCCAAAATGGTGTGTGTAGGGCGAGGAGGGGGGCACAGTGGTTCCTGGTTTCCTCTTTGGGTACCCAGGAGCTGTTGCTACACTATGAGAAGGGGAAGTCAGGATTGTGGAGTCTAAGGTCTACCTTTCCCCTTGGGGCATCTGCTCACCAGGCAGGAGGGGGAAGGCAGAGCTGGGACAAACAGAATTAGGTCTGATTGGGAACAAGGGCTGAGAATCTAAGATGATCCTTGCTTGCTATATTGTTTTACTTGATGGTAAATGTAAAAGCATACACTTTGGGGTGAAACAGGAATTATACATCATTAGTGGGAGAGAATACCTGGGAAGCGGAGGTCATTTGCTGAAGGTGAAAAGCTATCTAGATACCCCATTAGCATGGAGAAGAACTCCAGGTCATATACTCCGTGGCTGAGTGTGCATGGTCCTCAGTGGGGTGTCATCATACTTACATGTCCCAGAGCAGGTAGAGGGGCTGTAGGGAATGTCTCTACTCCTGCTGTTCTCAATTCTGAGATTCCTGGAGTTTGACCTCATTCAACCTTACTAATTTTTATGCCTGTCTGGTAACTCGGTTCCATATGCCCTACACTACTTCATAACTGTAATTTTTCTACTGTTATGAATCATAATGTAAATATCTGTGCTTTCTGATGGTTTTAAGTGACCCTTGTGAAAGTATCTTTTGACATCCCCTCCCAAAGGAGTTGCTACTCACAGACTAAGAAACATTGCTCTATACCTAATCTCTGTGGGTCTGTGGATTGTAGCTTATTATCTCTGTTAATCCTAAAAGTGTCTCTGGAGAATTACCTCTAATATTTCTTCCAGCTAACTTGAGATGAGTAAGCTAACTTACACATGTGTGTTTCAGTTACTTTCTTATTGCTGTCATAAAATATCCTGACAAAAGGTATTCAAGGGAAAAAGTTTATTTTGACTTACAGTTCCATGGGGATACAGTCTACCACGGCAGGGAAGGCATGGGAGCAGGAAGAGGAAGTGGCTGGGCACACTGCATTTACATTCAGAAAGCAGAGAAAAACAAGAAAAAGTGAGGTTATAAAGTGTCAAGATCCACCTCTAGTAACTCACTTCCTCCAGTGAGAGTTCACTTCCTAAAGGTTCTACAGGTTTCCCAAATGGCATCATCAGCTGGGGATACCTTGGACCAATACAAGCTCAGTAGTTAGTCACACATATGAATTGAGATGTACTGAAAGTGTCAAATCCCCACTAGTTTGTGAAGCTGTAATATAGCCATTCCAGGATATGTAGAATATATTATGAAAATAAATGTCATTCTTTAAATTTTTAATGTGGCTAATAGAATTTTTAAAAATATATTTGGGCTTCACATTGTGTTTCTATAGGATGGCACATCCACATACACATTCAGCAAATATTTACCAACTACTCACTAAATACTTGGTGTTCAATACTGAGTGGAAAAGATGAATACCTCCTATTGAGGAGCTTGTATTTCAGTGCAATCAAAGAATAAACATGTTGAATGAACAAACTAAAGAGGCAGACAGATGATGATGATAATTAAAGAGGGAAAAAATATAGACAAAAAAATAATATTCAGTGGTGAGGGTTAAACATGGCTTGTAAAGAAAATGATATTTCTGTAGACTTGAAATAACTGAAGGAATAATTCATTTTCATACTGCAGGAAAAGGAAAAGCAAGGGATAGGACCTAGCTGATGCAAGGGTGCTGAGAAAGAAGAAACTCATCCTCTTAGAATAACAAAGTATTCTTTTCCTGGTCACACACAGCCAGAGGAAGGAGTAGTAGTCAGTACATGAAGGAACTGAAGTGTTGCTACAGAGGTTGCCATGAGGGCTTTGATGCCTTCTGTGTGATGTGGGACCCTTGGTGTGATCAGTAGGGAAGTCACAGCAGGACCTGTATTTGACAGGAGTCATTCTGATCATCTTATTGAAAGATTATTTCAAGTGCACAAAAGTGAAGGAGCACTTGTGTGAGTCCAGAGAGAAGAAGTGGTGGTGACCAGAGGGTGGTTGGAAGCAGTCAGATTCTCAATATGCTCTGAAGATAGAAAGAACCTCCTAGGTTTGTCTGGGTCTAATCCATTTGCTAAGACTATAGGCTCTGTTATCTCAGCACCTAAGATGGTGTTGATGATGTCCCTGGAGCCTTCAGACACAGTTCAGCAGTTCAGATGATGTGCAAAAGGAATTTCTGGGTTGTTTCAGTTGCTCAAAATGGAAGGGAGCAACTTTAACTGCATGTACATAAATAATATAAGAAATGAGAAATTTTTATCAAATTAGGAAACAGGACCAAAGAGAACAATTTTTTAAAGCACAAAACAGCAAGGTCAGAGGGCCAAGAGTTTTATTTAAACTATACCTGAGATACTTATTAAATACCCAGCTGAGGAGTACACTAGACAACTGAATATACAAGTCCAAAGTTCAAGGAGAAGTCTTCACTACAGATACAAGTTTGAATAACATCAGCATGCTAATAGCCTATAATATTCTAACATGAGATACAGCTATGAACCTACAGCGATCAGTGGACATGGAACCAGATGAGGAAGAAAGTTACATCTTCATTCTGTTGAAATTGATTTCACTAACACTCTTTCAGTATAGCATATGGATTAATCCCCTGATGAATGTACCATACACTGAAAGTATCATAATTCAAACCCACATTTAACTTGGGCAAGATCTAATAGATTATTTAGTGGGTGTACATATTTTGTTTTGTTACATTGTAAAGTCAAGACATCATAAGCCAACCTAAGATAACTGTCGACATAAGCTCCAAAACATTCAAAAAGTTATGGGTTTGGCAGTGACAAGAATAACAACAATTTTATATTACATTATCACTGTCAGAACTTCTTGAAATATCATTTATGCTCATTAGAATTTCAAAATGATTGTGGTTATTTAGACTTGTGCTGCATCAGATCATTTGCTGTGCTAATATAATAAGTCATTATAATGTTGAGATAAACCTACTCAGAATGATTGTGTTTTTAATCCTATATGGTATATTATATTTTAAAATTGTTTTGAGATCAAACCTGTGGTTCCAGAAGCATACAGGCTAGATTCCCTTCCCACATCCATATTCTCTGCCCAATGAGTCCTCTGGGGAACCCCCAGTTGTCCTAAGCTGCCTGCTATATCCGGTGGTGATCCATTATCCCACCACTTCTATGCCCATTCATCAGACCTGCAGATATGGAAGCATACAGATTAAAATCCCTTCCCACACCCATCTTCCCGGTCTGCTGAGTCCTGCTGGGCACCCCCAGCTTCCTTGAGCATCCGCTATCTCTGCTGGACCACCATTCTTCTGCCACCTCTCAGCCTATCTTCATAAGACCTGCTGATCTGGAATCATACAGCCCAAGGATACCCATCAGAGAACTGCCACACCAGGATCATTGAAGTTAGGATCCTTACTAACAGGAACATCCGGGAACTAAAGCCATCCAGATGGTTAAAAGCCTTCAAAAGAACATAATCAACAAAAACCATAGCAATGTGACACCTTCAGAGCAGAGCTACCCTACTATAGCAAGCCCTGGATAGCCTAACACAACAGAAGCACCTTAAATCCAATCTTATAAAGATGATAGAGGCCTTTAAAGAGGAAATCCTGTAAAGAAATACCGGAAAATACAATCACACAGGTAGATGTCTTTAAAGAGGAAACAATTAAATGCCTTTAAAAAGTACAGGAGAACACAATTAAATAAGTGAAGAAAATAAATAAAACAGTTCAAGACCTGAAAATGGAATTAGAAGCAAAAAAGAAAACACAAACTGAGGAATCCTGGAGATGGAAAACTGAGAGAAGAGAACAGGAGCAACAGATGCAAGCATTACCAACAGAATACAAGAGATGGGAAAGAGATTCTCAGGAGTAGAAGATACAATAAAAGAAACTGATACAACAGCCAAAGAAATTTTAAATCAAAAATATTCCTGACATAAAACATCCTAAAATCTGGATGGACACAAAAACCTAACTTAAGAATAATAGGAACAGAAGCAGGTAAAGAATCCCAGCTCCAGGGACCAGAAAATTTTGTTAACAAAATCATAGAAGAAAACTTTCCCATTCTAAAGAAATAAATGCCTATAAATACACAAGAAGTTTATATAACATCAATTAGACTGGACCAGAAAAGAAAATCTTCCTACCACATACATGATAATCAAAACACTAAATATACAGAACAAAGAATGGATATTAAAAGCAGCAAGGAGAAAAGGCCAAAAGGCAGACCTATCAGAATTACACTTGATTTCTCAACAGTGCTAGAAGGATCTGGACAGATATTTTGCAACCTCTGAAAAAAACAAAACAACAACAACAACAACAAAAAAAAAGGTGTTAACCTAGACTACTATACCCAGCAAAACTCTCCTATAACCATTCTAATATCTAAATTAAATAGACTTTCAAAAGTATTAATTAAAAGAGATAGGAAAGGACACTTCATACTCATAAAAGAAAAAAAATTTACCAAGATGGTATCTCAATTCTGAAAAGCTATGCCCCAAACACAAGGGCAGATACATCTGTAAAGGAAACATTGCTAAAGCTTAAATTACATATTGAAACCCACACATTAATAGTGGGAGACTTCAACACATCACTCTCACTGTTTGACAGGTCATCCAGACAAAAACTAAACAGAGAAATAATGAAACTAACAGACATAATGAATCACATGAACCTACTAAACATCTATAGAATATTTCATTCAAGCACAAAAGAATATATCTTCTCACCACCTCAGGATCCTTCTCCAAAATTGACCATATGGTCTGGCACAAAGCAAGCCTCAACAGAACAAGAAAATTGAAATGACGACTTGTATCTTAGCAGACCGTGGACTAAAGCTGGACTTCAACAACAGAAATACCAGAAAGCCAACACATTCATGGAAACTGAATAACTCTCTATTCAATGATCTCTAGAGTCAGGGAAAAATATAATGATTTTCTAGAATTCAAAGAAAATGAAGGCCCACATTTATGGGACATAATGAAAACACTGCTAAGAGAAAAGTTCATAGCACTAAGTGCTTCAATAAAGAAATTAAAAAGTTCTCATACAGGTAATTTAAAGTATACCTGAAAGCTTTAGAGAAGAAAGAAGCGAGCACACTAAAGAGGAGAAAGCAGGAAGCAGTCAAAGTCATGGCTGAAATTAACAAGTTAGAAACAAAGGAAACAATAGGAAGAATCAACAAAACCAAGAGCTGGTTCTTTGAGAGAATCAACAAAATCATCCTCAAACCCTTAGCCAGACTAACCAAAAGACACACAGTATCCACATTAACAAAATCAGAGGCAAAACAGAAGACACAACAACAGATACTGAGGAAGTTCAAACAATCGTTAGGTCTTACTTAAAAAGCCTGTACCCCACAAAATTGGAAAATCTTAACAAAATGGACAATTTTCTAGACAGATAACAACTTACCGAAGTTAAACCAAGATCAGATAAACTATTTAAACAGCTCAATAACTCCTAAAGAAATAGAAGCAGTCATTAAAAGTCTCCCAAGCAAACAAACAAACAAACAAAAAAAAGCCCAGGGCAAGATGGTAATAGTGCAAAAGTCTATCAGACCTTCAAAGAACAGTTAACACCAATCCTCCTCAAACTAATCCACAAAATAGAATCAAAAGAAATACTTCCAAACTCATTCTATGAAGCTGCAGTCACCCTGATATATAAATCACACAAAGACTCAAGAAAGAAAGAGAATTTCAGACCAATATCCCTTTGAACATTGATGGAAAAAATATACAATAAAATACTCACAAACCAGATCCATGAAAACATCAAAAACACTATCCACCATGACCAAGTAGTCTTCATCCCAGGTATGCAAGGATGGTTTAATAAATGAAAATCCATCATTATAATCCACTATATAAAAGACTGAAAGAAAAAAATCACATGATTATCTTATTAGATGCTGAAAAAGCCTTCGACAAAATCCAACACTCCTTCATTTTAAAAGTCTTAGAGAAACCAGGGATACAAGACACTACCTAAACATAATAAAATCAGTATACAACAAGCCAATAGCCAAATCAAATTAAATGAAAAAAATTAAAGCAATTCCATTAAAATTAGGAACTAGACAAGGCTGCCCACTCTTTCCTTATCTATTCAATATAGTACTTGAAGTTCTAGCTAGCACAATAAGTCAACTAAAGGAGATCAATGGGATACAAATAGGAAAGGAAGAAGTCAAAGTATTGTTATTTGCAGATGACATGATCATATAAATAAGTGACCCCAAAAATTCTACCAGAGAACTCATACCGCTGATAAAAACCTTCAGAAAAATTGTGTAGAAACGAATTAACTAAAAAAATCAGTAACCCTCCCTTATACAAATAATAAATGGGCCAAGAAAGAAATTAGAGAAATTATACTTTACAATAGCCACAAATAGTATAAAATATCTTGGTGTAACTCTAACCAAAAAAGTGAAAGACCTATGTGACAAGAACTTCGAGTTGCTGAAAAAAAGAAATTGAGGAAGATATCAGAAGATGGAAAGATCTTCCGTGCTCATGGATCAGTAGGATTGCATGGTGAAAATGGCCATCTTACCAAAAGCAATTTACAGATTCAGTGCAATCCCCATCAAAATTCCAACACAGTTCTCACAGACCTTAACAGAGAAATTCTTTTTTTTTGGAAAATTTATTTATTTATTTATTCATTTATTATTTTTTTATTTTCATATTTTATTTACATTTCAAATGTTTCCCTTTCCAGATATCCCCTTTGGAACCTCCCATTACCTCCGCCCTCCCCCTGCCTCTATGGGGATATTCTCCAACCCACCTCCCCACCCTACCCCTCACCCACTCTCGTCTTCCCTCCTTGACATTCTCCTATACTGGGGGATATAACACTCTAAGGCCCAAGGGCCTCTCCTCCCCTTGACTGGTAATAAGACCCTCCTCTGCAGTCTTTGTGGCCAGCACTATGGGTCCCTCCGTGTGTATTCTTTAGTTGGTGGATCAGTCTCCAGAAGTATGGGGGATCAGGCCAGTTGCCAGTGTTGCTACCTTCCTGGGGCTGCACACTCCCTCAGCTCCTTCAGTCCTTTCTCCAAGCCCTCCATCTGGGACCTCAGACTCAGTACTACTGTTCCTGCGAAATGACTCTTGGGTATTTCAAACTTTTAGGCTAATAACCACTTAACAGTGAGTACATATCATGTTCATTCTTTTGTGACTGCGTTACCTGGCTCAGAATGATGTTTTCAAGATCCATCCATTTGTCTATGAATTTCATGAAGTCATTGTTTTTAATAGCTGAGTAGTATTCCATTGTGTAAATGTGCCACATTTTCTGTATCCATTCCTCTGTGGAGGGACATTGGGTTGTTTCCAGCTTCTGGCTATTATAAATATGGCTGCTATGAACATAGTGGAACATGTGTCCTTATTACATGTTGGAGCATCTTCAGGGTATATGCCCAGGAGTGGAATAGCTGGGTCCTCAGGTAGTATTATGTCCAATTTTCTGAGGGTCCACCAAACTGATTTCCAGAGAGGTTGTATCAATTTGCATTCCCACCAGCAATGGAGGAGTGTTCCTCTTTCTCCACATCCTTGACAACATCTGCTGTCACCTGAGTTTTTGATCTTAGCCATTCTGACTGGTGTGAGGTGGAATCTCAGGGTTGTTTTGATTTGCATTTCCCTGATAATTAAGGATGTTGAACATTTCTTTAGGTGCTTCTTGGCCATTCGAGTTTCCTCAGTTGAGAATTCTCTGTTTAGCTCTGTTCCCCACTTTTTGATAGGGTTATTTGGATCTCTGGAGTCTAGCTTCTTGAGTTCTTTGTATACATTGGATATTAGCCCTCTATCAGATGTAGGATTGGTAAAGATCATTTCCCAATCTGTAGGTTGCCGTTTTGCCCTAATTACAGTGTCGTTTGCCTTACAGAAGCTTTGTAATTTTATGAGGTCCCATCTGTCAATTCTTGACCTTAAAGCACAAGCCATTGGTGTTCTGTTCAAGAACATTTCCCCTGTGCCCAAGTGTTCGAGACTCTTCCCTACTTTCTCTTCTATTAAATTCAGTGTATATGGTTTTATGTGAAGGTCCATGATCCACTTGGACTTGAGCTTTGTGCAGTGAGATAGAAATGGATCAATTCGCAATCTTCTACATGTAGACTGCCAGTTGATCCAGCACCAACTGTCGAAGATGCTGTCTTTTTTCCAGTGTATGGTTTTAGCTCCTTTGTCGAAGATAAAGTGACCATATGTGTGTGGATTCATTTCTGGGTCTTCGATTCTATTCCAGTGATCAACCTGCCTGTCACTGAACCAATACCATGCAGTTTTTATCACTAGTGCTCTGTAGTACAGCTTGAGGTCAGGGAGACTGATTCCCCCAGAAGACCTTTTATTGTTGAGGATAGTTTTTGCTATCCTGGGTTTTTTGTTATTCCATATGAATTTGAGAATTTCTCTTTCTAGGTCTACAAAGAATTGAGTTGGGATTTTGATGGGGATAGCATTGAATCTGTATATTGCTTTTGGCAGGATGGCCATTTTAACTATGTTAATCCTGCCGATCCATGAGCATGGGAGATCTTTCCATCTTCTAAGGTCTTCTTCGATTTCTCTCTTCAGAGACTTGAAGTTCTTGTCATACAGATCTTTCACTTGTTGTCACACCAAGATATTTTATATTGTTTGTGACTATTGTGAAGGGTGACATTTCCCTAATTTCTTTCTCAGCCTGTTTATCCTTCGAGTATAGGAAGGCTACTGATTTGCTTGAGTTAATTTTCTATCCAGCCACTTTGCTGAAGTTGTTTATCAGCTGTAGCAGATCTCTGGTGGAGTTTTTCAGGTCACTTAAGTATACCATCATATCATCTGCAAATAGTGATGTTTTGATTTCTTCCTTTCCAATTTGTATCCCTATGATTTCCTTTTGTTGCCTGATTGCTCTAGCTAGAACTTCAAGTACTATGTTGAATAGATAGGGAGCGAGAGGGCAGCCTTGTCTAGTCTCTGATTTTAGTGGGATTGCTTCAAGTTTCTCTCCATTTAGTTTGATGTTGGCCACTGGTTTGCTGTATATTGCTTTTACTAAGTTTAGGTATGCTCCTTGAATTCCTGATCTTTCCAAGACTTTTATCATGAAGAGATGTTGAATTTTGTCAAATGCTTTTTCAGCGTCTGATGAGATGACCATGTGGTTTTTTTCTTTGAGTTTGTTTATGTAGTGGATTACATTAATGGATTTCCGGATATTGAACCATCCCTGCATCCCTGAGATGAAGCCTACTTGATCATGGTGAATGATTGTCTTGATGTGTTCTTGGATTCGGTTTGCAAGAATTTCATTGAGTATTTTTGCATCGATATTCATAAGGGAAATTGGTCTGAAGTTTTCTTTTATTGTTGGGTCTTTGTGGGGCTTTGGTATCAGTGTAACTGTGGCCTCATAGAATGAATTGGGTAGTGTTCCTTCTGTTTCTATTTTATGGAATAGCTTGAGGAGTATTGGTATTAGGTCTTCTTTGAAGGTCTGATAGAATTCTGCACTGAACCCATCTGGTCCTGGGTTTTTTTTTTTTGGTTGGGAGACTTTTAATGCTGCTATTTCTTTAGGAGTTTGGGACTGTTTAGATGGTTTATCTGATCCTGACCTAACTTTGGTAATTGGTATCTGTCTAGAAACTTGTCCATTTCCTCCAGATTTTCCAATTTTGTTGCATATAGGCTTTTGTAGTAGGATCTGATGATTTTTTTAATTTCCTCAGAGTCTGTTGTTAGATCTCCCTTTTCATTTCTAATTTTGTTAATTTGGATACTGTCTCTGTGCCCTCTGGTTAGTCTGGCTAAGGGTTTATGTATCTTGTTGATTTTCTCAAAGAACCAGCTCTTGGTTTTGTTGATTCTTTTTATAGTTCTTTTAGTTTCCACTTGGTTGATTTCAGCCCTTAATTTGATTATTTCTTGCCTTCTACTCCTCTTGGGTGTATTAGCTTCTTTTTGTTCTAGAACTTTCAGATGTGCTGTTAAGCTGTTAGTGTATGCTCTCTCCAGTTTCTTTTTGGAGGCATTCAGAGCTATGAGTTTTCCTCTTAACACTGCTTTCATTGTGTCCCATAGGTTTGGGTAAGTTGTACTTCCATTTTCATTGAATCCTAGGAAGTCTTTAATTTCCTTCTTTATTGCTTCCTTGACCAACTTATCATTAAGCAGTGCATTGTTCAGCTTCCATGTGTATGTGGGCTTTCTGTTGTTGTTGTTGCCATTGAAGACCAACCTTAATCCGTCTTAATCCGTGTTGATCTGATAGGAGGCATGGTATTATTTCAATCTTCTTATATCTGTTGAGGTTTGTTTTGTGACCAATTATATGATCAGTTTTGGAGAAGGTACCATGAGGTGCTGAGAAGAAGGTATATTCTTTTGATGCAGGATGAAATGTTCTATAGATATCTGTTAAACCCATTTGGTTCATAGCATCTGTTAGTTTCACTGTGTCTCTGTTTAGTTTATGTTTCCAAGATCTGTCTATTGTTGATAGTGGGGTGTTGAAGTCTCCCACTATTATTGTGTGATGTGCAATGTGTGCTCTGAGCTTTAGTAGAGTTTTTTTAATGAAAGTGGGAGCTCTTGCATTTGGGGCATAGATGTTCAGAATTGAGAGTTCTTGGTAGATTTTTCCTTTGATGACTAAGAAGTGTCCTTCCTCATCCTTTTTGATGAATTTTGGTTGAACGTCAAATTTATCTGATATTAGAATGTCTACTTCAGCCTGTTTCTTGGGGCCATTTGCTTGGAAAATTGTTTCCCAGCCTTTTACTCTGAGGTAGTGTTTGTCTTTAATAAGGAGGTGTGTTTCCTGGATGCAGCAAAATGCTGGGTCCTGTTTATGGATCCAGTCTGTCAGTCTATGTCTTTTTATTGGGGAGTTGAGACCATTGATGTTAAGAGATATTAAAGAATAGTGATTATTTCCTGTTATTTTTGATGTTGTTAATATTGTTTGTGTGGCTATCTTCTTTTGAGTTTGTTGAAAGATTACTTTCTTTCTTTTTCTTGAGTGTAGTTTCCCTCTTTGCGTTGACATTTCCCATGTATTATTCTTTGTAGGGCTGGGTTTGTGGAAACATACTGTGCAAATTTGGATTTGTCGTAGAATATTTTGGTTTCACCCTCTATGATTATTGAGAGTTTTGCTGGGTATAGCAGCCTGGGCTGGCATTTGTGTTCTTTTAGAGTCTGTATGAGCTCTGCCCAGGATCTTCTAGCTTTCATAGTCTCTGGTGAGAAGTCTGGTGTAATTCTGATAGGCCTGCCTTTATATGTTACTTGACCTTTTTCCCTTACTGCTTTTAATATTCTTTCCTTGTTTTGTGTATTTGGTGTTTTGACTATAATGTGACAGGAGGAATTTCTTTTCTGGTCCAGTCTATTTGGAGTTTTGTAGGCTCCTTGTATATTTATGTTCATCTCTTTCATTAGGTTAGGGAAGTTTTCTTCTATAATTTGGTTGAAGATATTTACTGGTCCTTTAAGTTGGGAGTCTTCACTCTCTTCTATACCTATTATCCTCAGGTTCTGTCTTCTCATTGCATCCCGGATATCTTGGATGTTTTGGTTTAGGAGCTTTTTGCATTTTGTGTTTTCTTTGACTGTTGTGTCCATGTTTTCTATGGTATCTTCTGCACCTGAGATTCTCTCTTCCATCTCTTGTATTCTGTTGGTGATGCTTGCATCTATGACTCCTGATTTCTTTCCTATGATCTCTAATTCCAGGGTTGTCTCCCTTTGTGATTTCTTTATTGTTTCTATTTCTGTTTTTAATTCCTGAATGGTTTTGTTCATTTGATTGATTGTGTTTTCCTGTATTTCTGCCCGTTTGATTGTGTTTTCCTGTAATTCTTCAAGGGATTTTTGTGTGTCCTCTTTAAGGGCTTCCAGTTGTTTACCTGTGTTCTCTTGTATTTCTTTAAGGGAGTTATTTATTTCCTTCTTAAAATCTTCTATCATCCTCTTGATAAGTGATTTTAAGTCTGAGTCTTCCTTTTCTGGTGTGTTGGGGTATCCAGGGCTGGCTGTGGTGGGAGAGCTGGGTTCAGTTGAAGCCAAGTAGTCTTGGTTTCTGTTCCTTGTGTTCTTGCCCTTGCCTTTCACCATCTGGTTATTTCTGGAGTTAGCTGGTCTTTCTCTCTCTGACTGTGGCTTGTCTTTCCTTCAGGCTCAGATGTCAATATTCCTGGGAGACCAATTCTCTCTTCCAGCTGTTCTTCAGACCCTGAGTCTGGAGTCCTCCTGTTGCTGGCTCCTCAGCACAAGTGTGTGGGTAGCTTTCTCCCTGAGCTACTTGTATATGGAGAAGCCTGTTGGCCCAGGCGGGGTTTCTGGCCACAGGTGGAAGCAGGCAGGCTCTTACCTCCCGGCTTTTCCTCAGTCCCTGCGTCTGGAGCCCGCCTTCCACTGCCTCCTCAGCACAAGTGAGAGAAATTCTTACCTTCACATGGAAAAACAAAACCCCCAGGATAGCTAAAACAATCCTGGGCAATAAAAGAACTTCTAGAGGTACCACCATCCCTGACCTCAAGCTTTACTACAGAACAATAATAAAAACTGCTTTGTACTGGAATAGGAACAGACACGTCAATCAATGTAATTGAACTGAAGAGCCTGAAATAAACCCACACACTTATGGACACTTGATTTTTGACAAAGAAGGCAAAACTATACAATGGAAAAAAAGAAAACATCTTCAACAGATAGTGCTGGTCTAACTGAATGTCTGCGTGTAGAAGAATGCAAATAGATCTATATATACTACCCTGCAAAAAACCCAAGTCCAAGTGGATCAAAGACCTTGATGTAAAACCAGATACACTAAATCTAATAGAACAGAAAGTGGGGATCAGCCTTGAACTCAGTGGTACAGGAGACAACTTTCTGAACAGAACACCAATGGCTCAGGCTCTAAAATCAACAATAGATAAATGGGACCTCATAAAACTGGAAAGCTTCTAAGGCAAAGGACACTGTCATTTCATTAGGACAAACTGGGACAGACTGGGAAAGGATCTTCAACAACCCTACATCTGACAGAGGGCTAATATCCAAAATTTATAAAGAACTAAAGAGGTTAGACACCAACAACCCAAATAACACAATTTAAAATGGGGTACAGAGATAAACAAAATTCCCAACAGAGGAATCTCAAATTGCTGAGAAACACTTAAAGAAATGTTCAAAGCCCTTAGTCATTAGAGAAATGCAAATAAAATTGACTCTGAAATTCTACCTTACACAAGTCAGAATGGCTAAGATCAAAAACTCTACTGATAGCATAAGCTGGTGATGATATGGAGCAAGGGGAACACTCCTCCATTGCTTGTGCGGTTGCAAACTTGTACAACCACTTTGGATTACAACCAATTGATTTGGGGATTTCTCAGAAAACTTGGAATAAATAGTTCTACCTCAAGACCCAGCTACACCACTCCTGGGTATATACCCAAAAGATGTTCCACCATCCCACAAAGACACTTGCTCAACTATGTTCATAACAGCTTTATTTGTAATAGTCAGAAACTGAAAACAACCTAGATGTCCCTCAACTAAAAAATTGATAAAGAAAATGTGGTACAT
Organism: Rhynchomys soricoides; assembly: GCA_019843965.1. Taxonomy (NCBI): domain Eukaryota; kingdom Metazoa; phylum Chordata; class Mammalia; order Rodentia; family Muridae; genus Rhynchomys; species Rhynchomys soricoides. The sequence goes on from JADRCH010000241.1 coordinate 2,743,239, forward strand.
CTACACAATAGAATTTTACACAATTCAGTTATTAAAGACAAAACATCCTGAATTTTGCAGGCAAACAGATGGAACTTGAGAATATCATTCTGAGTGAAGTAACCCAGACCCAAAATAACATGTATGGTATGTTCTCGTTTATAAGTGGATATTAGCCATAAAGTATGGGATACCCATGCTACGTGCCACAAACCCAAAGAAGCTAACATGAAGGAAGGCCCAAGTGAGGATACTTGAATCTCACTTAGAAAGGGGGATAAAATAGTTGTAGGAGGCAGAAGGAAGGAACTGGGTGGGAGAAGGCATGGGGAGGTAAATGGGGGGTCAGGTCAGGTGTGGAGAGAGATGGAGGAGGTGGCCCAATGGCCCTGAGAATGAATGGAATCTACAGCTGGCAGGTGTAGGAGTTGAGGCTGGGACACTCAAGTACCTGCCAGAGACTGGGATAGGGGAGGCTCCCAAGAATCAATGGGGATGCCCTTAGCTGCTGAGACTCATGAAGTAAAGATATAGAACCTGAGGAGCCCACCTCCTGTAGCGAGGCATGAATCTCAGTGGAGTAATAGGGACACCAACCCACCCATAAAATTTTTGACCCAAAATTTATCCTGCCTACAATAAATGCAGGGACAGGGGATGGAACAAAGACCAAAGTAATAGCCTAGCAATAACTTTCCCAAACAGGGACCCATCCAATGGCCAAGCACCAATTCCTGACACTATTAATGATACTCTGTTATGCTTGCAGACAGGAGCCTCCTCCCAGCAGCTGATTCAGACAGATGCAGAGATCTATAGCCAAACAGTGGATGGAACTTGGAGACTCTTATGAAAGAGTTGTGGGGAGGATTGAGAGACCTGAATGAGATAAAAACTTCACAGTAAGACCAACAGAGTCAACTAACCTGGATCCTTGGGACTCTCAAATACTGAACCACCAACCAAAGAGAATATATAGCCTAGGCTGGACCTAGGCTTCCCTGTACATATGTAGCAGATGCGCAGCTTGGTCTTCGTGTGGGTCTGGAACAATGGGAGTGGGGGTTATCCCTAAAGCTATTGCTTATCTGTAGAACCCCATTCCCTTACTCAGCTGTTGTATCTGGCCTCAGTGGAAGAAGAAGTAACTATCCCTGCAGGGAACTTAATATTCCAGGATGAGGGGATCTACTCAGAGGGGGAACTCCAATCTCTCAGAGGAAAAGAGAAGGGGATGAGGGGGAGGGTTGGGTTTTGGGAGGGGGTACCAGGATGGGGACAGTGATCAGGATGTAAATTAAATAAATTTTTAAAAATGTTTTTGAAAAGGTGGTAGTCAATTGAATACTATTCAGCTACTAAGAACAAGGGCATCATGAATTTTGCAAGCAAATGGATGGAACTAGAAAATGTCCTGAGTGAGGTAACCCAGACCCCAAAGGACATGTATGGTATGTACTCACTGATAAGTGGATATTAGCCAAAAACTACAGAATACCTAGGATACAACCCACAGACTGTAAGAAGCTTAACAAGAAGAAAGGAACAAGTGAGGATGCTTCAAGTCCACTTAGAAAGTAGAACAAAATAATCATGGGAGTCAGAGGGAGGGAAGGGAGACCTGGATTGGAAGGGGGAAGAGGAGGAGAAAAGGTGGCAAGATCAGGTATGGGGTGGGGGGACAGGAGAGAAGTCCAGAGGAACAGGAGAATGAACAGAAATATGCAGCTTCTAGGGGTGGAGGTGGGGGAGGGGACACACTAGAAAGTCTCAGAGACCTGGGATGTGAAAGACTCTCAGGACTCAGTGGGTATGACCTTAACCAAAATGCCCAACAGTGAGAAGTAGGAATCTGAAGAGACCACCTTCAGTAAATAGACAGGGCCTCAAGTAGAGAGACAGGGTTACCAACCCACAGTCAAAATTTCTGACCCAGAATTTTTCCTGTCTAAAAGAACTTCAGGGACAAAAATGGAACAGAGACTGAGGAAAGGCTGTTCAGTGATGGGCCCAACTTGGTATCCATCTCATGGGTGGACACCAAAACATGACATTACCACCGATGTTATATTGCACTTACAGACGGGAGCCTAACATGGCTGTCCTCTGAGAGCCCCTACCAGCAGCTGATTCATACAGATGCAGATACTTACACCCAACCAATGAACTGAAGTTGGGGACCCCTATGGAAGAGTTAGGGGAGGATTAAAGGAGATGAAGGGGATGGCAACCACATAGGAAGACTGACAGTATCAACTAACCCAGACCTCAAATTTCTCTCTGAGAGAGCTGGTCTCAGAGGAGTACTTATGCAGAGGCTTGCAGGAGGGACAAGCCATAGTCAGAGATAGCAAGACCAACTAACACCAGAGATAACCAGATAGATGATGAAAGGCAAGAGCAAGAACATAAGGAACAGAAACCAAGGCAACTACTTGGCATCATCAGAACCCAGTTCTCCCACCACAGCGAGCCATGAATACACCAACACACCAGAAGAGCAAGACTCAGATTTAAAATCACATCTCATGATGATGATAGAAGATTTTAAGAAGCAAATAAATAACTCCCTTAAAGAAATAAAAGAGAACACAGATAAAGTTAAGCAGAAAACATAAAAATCCCTTAAAGAATTACAGGAAAACACAATCAAACAGATAAGGGAAATGAAGAAAACCATCCAGGATCTAAAAATGGAAATAGAAACAATAAAGAAATCACAAAGGGAGACAACACTGGATTTAGAACACCTAGGAAAGAGATCAGGAGTCATAGATGCAAGCAACACCAACAGAATGCAAGAGATAGAAGAGAGAATCACAGGTGCAGAAGATACCATAGAAAACATTGACACAACAGTCAAAGAAAATGGAAAATATAAAAAGCTCCTAACCCAAAACATCCAGGATACAATGAGACGACAGAACCTAAGGAGAATAGGTATAGAAGAGAGTGAAGATTCCCAACTCAAAGAGCCAGAAAATATCTTCAACAAAAGTATAGAAGAAAACTTCCCTAACCTAAAGAAAGAGATGAACATAAACATTCAAGAAGCCTATAGAACTCTAAATAGATTGGACCAGAAAAGAAATTCCTCCCTTCACATTATAGACAAAACTCAAAATACACAAAACAAGGAAAGAATATTAAAAGCAGTAAGGGAAAAAGGTCAAGTAACATATAAAGACAGACTTATCAGAATTACTCCAGACTTCTCACCAGAGACTATGAAAGCTAGAAGATTCTGGACAGATCTCATACAGACCCTAAGAGAACACAACAGCCAGCACAGGCTGCTATACCCAGTAAAACTCTCAATTACTATAGATGGTGAAACCAAGATATTCCACGACAAAACCAAATTTACAAAACATGTTTCCACAAACCCAGCCCTACAAAGGATAATAGATGGAAAACGCCAACACAAGGAGGGAAACTACACCCTAGAAAAAGCAAGAAAGTAATCTTTCAACAAACCCAAAAAAGACAGCCACACAAACATAAAAATAACATAAAAAATAACAGGAAGAAACAATCACAATTCCTTAATATGTCTTAACATCAATGGACTCAATCCCCAATAAAAAGACATAGACTAACACACTGGACACATAAACAGAACCCAGCATTTTGCAGCATACAGGAAACGCACCTCAGAGTTAAAGACAAACACTACCTCAGAGTAAAGGGCTGGAAAACAATTTTCCAGGCAAATGGTCCCAAGAAACAGGCTGGAGTAGCCATTCTAATATCAGATAAAATCGACTTTCAACCAAAAGTCATCAAAAAAGATAAGGAAAGACACTTCATACTCATCAAAGGAAAAATCTACTAAGAAGAACTCTCAATTCTAAACATCTATGTTACAAATGCAAGGGCACACACATTCATTAAAAAAAAAAAAACTTTACTAAAGCTCAAAGCACACATTGCACATCACACAATAATAGTGGGAGACTTCAACACCTCACTCTCATCAATGGACAGATCTTGGAAACACAAACTAAACAAAGACACAGTGAAACTAACAGATGTTATGGACCAAATGGATTTAACAGGTATCTATAGAACATTTCAACCTAAAACAAAAGAATATACCTTCTTCTCAGCACCTCATGGTATTTTTTCCAAAATTCACCAAATAATAGGTCACAAAATGGATATAAGAAGATTGAAATAATCCCATGCCTCCTATCAGATCACTATGGATTTAGGCTGGTCTTCAATGGCAACAACAAAAACAGAAAGCCCACATACACATAGAAGCTGAACAACACTCTACTCAATGATAACTTGGTCAAGGAAGAAAGAAAGAAAGAAATTAAAGAATTCCTAGAATTTAATGAAAATGAAAGTACAACATATCCAAACCTATGGGACACAATGAAAGCAGTATTAAGAGGAAAACTCATAGCTGAGTGCCTCCAAAAAGAAAATGGAGAGAGTTTAACAGCACACCTGAAAGCTCTAGAACAAATAGAAGCTAATAAACCCAAGAGGAATACAAGGCAGGAAATAGTCAAACTCAGGGCTGAAATCAACCAAGTAGAAACAAAAAGAAGTATACAAAGAATCAACAAAACCAGGAGCTAGTTCTTTGAGAAAATCAACAAGATAGATAAACACTTAGCCAGTGGGCAAGAGATAGTATCCAAATTAACAAAATCAGAAATGAAAAGGAAGATAGAACAACAGATTCTGAGGAAATTCAAAAAATTATCAGATCCTACTACAAAAGCCTATACTCAACAAAATTAGAAAATCTGGATGAAATGGACAATTTTCTACACAGATACCAAATATCAAAGTTAAGTCAGGATCAGATAAACCATCTAAGCAGTCCCAAAACCCCTAAAGAAATAGAAGGAGTCATTAAAAGTCTCCCAACCAAAAAAAAAAAAAAAAAAAAAAGCCCAGGACCAGAGGGGTTTAGTGCAGAATTCTATCAGACCTTCAAAGAAGACCTAATACCAATACTCGTCAAACTATTCCACAAAATAGAAACAGAAGGAACACTACCCAATTCTTTCTATCATGCCACAGTTACACTGATACCAAAAACGTCACAAAGACCCAACAAAGATAGAAAACTTCAGACCAATTTCCCTTATGAATATTGATGCAAAAACACTCAATAAAATTCTCGCAAACCGAATCCAAAAACACATCAAAACGATCATTCACCATGATCAAGTAGGCTTCATCCCAGGGATACAGGGATGGTTCATGTCTTAGTCAGGGTTTCTATTACTGCACAAACACCATGACCAAGATGCAAGTTGGGGAGGAAAGGGTTTATTGAGCTTACTCCTCCATGCTGCTGTTTGTTCATCATGAAAGGAAGTCAGGACTGGAACTCAAGCAGGTCAAGGAGCAGAAGCTGATGCAGAGGCCAAGAAGGAATGCTGCTTACTGGCTTGCTTGCTTCTCCTGACTAGCTCAGCCTGTTTTCTTATAGAACCCAAGACTACAAGCTCACAGATGGTACCACTCACAAGGAGCCCTCCCCCATTTCACTACTTGAGAAAATGCCTTACCGCTGGATCTCATAGAGGCATCTTCTCAACTGAAACTCCTTTCTCTGTGATAACTTCAGCTTGTGTCAAGTTGGCACACAAAACTAGCCAGTACAGTCCAATACCCGGAAATTCATCAATGTAATCCACTACATAAACGAACTCTAAGAAAAAAACCACATGGTCATTTCATTAGATGCTGAAAAAGCATTTGACAAAATTCAACATCCTTCATGATAAAAGTCTTGGAAAGATCAGGAATTCAAGGCCCATACCTAAACATAGTAAAAGCAATATACAACAAACCAGTAGCCAACATCAAAGTTAATGGAGAGAAACTTGAAGCAATCCCACTAAAATCAGGGACTAGACAAGGCTGTCCACTCTTTCCCTATCTATTCAATATAGTACTTGGGGTTCTAGCTAGAGCAATTAGACAACAAAAGGAGGTCAAAGGGATACAAATTGGAAAGGAAGAAATCAAAATATCACTATTTGCAGATGATATGGTCGTATACTTAACTGATCCAAAAAACTCCACCAGAGAACTGGTACAACTAATAAAAAACTTCAGCAAAGTGGTCGGATATAAAATTAATTCAAACAAATCAGTAGCCTTCCTATACTCTAAGGATAAGCATGCTGAGAAAGAAATTAGGGAAATGGCACCCTTCACAATAGTCACAAACAATATAAAGTATCTTAGTATGACTCTAACCAAACAAGTGAAAGATCTGTATGACAAGAACTTCAAGTCTCTGAAGAAAGAAATCGAAGAAGACCTCAGAAGATGGAAAGATCTCCCATGCTCATGGATTGTCAGGATTAATATAGTAAAAATGACCATCCTGCCTAGAGCAATCTACAGATTCATTGCAATCCCCATCAAAATTCCAACTCAATTCTTCATAGACTTAGAAATAGTAATTCTCAAATTCATATGGAATAACAAAAAAAACAGGATAGCAAAAACTATTCTCAACAATAAAAGAACTTCTGGGGGAATCAATTTCCCTGACCTCAAGCTGTACTACAGAGCAGTAGTGATAAAAACTGCATGGTATTGGTTCAGTGACAGGCAGGTAGATCAATGGAATAGAACTGAAGACCCAGAAATGAACCCACACACTTGATCTTTGACAAAGGAACTGAAATCATCCAATGGAGAAAAGACAGCACTTTCAACAAATGGTGCTGGTTCAACTGGCTGTCTACATGTAGAAAATGCAAATTGATCCATTCCTATCTCCCTGTACAAAGCTCAAGTCCAAGTAGATCAAGGACCTCCATATAAAACCAGATACATTGAATCTCATAGAAGAGAAAGTGGGGGAAAATCTTGAATACATGGGCACAGGGGAAAAGTTCTTGAACAGAACACCAATGGCTTGTGCTCTAAGATCAAGAATTGACAGATGGGACCTCATAAAATCACAAAACTTCTGTAAGGCAAACGTCACTGTAAATAGGACAAAACTGCAACCTACAGATTGGGAAAAGATCTTTACCAATCCTACATACAACAGAGGGCTAATATCCAATGTATACAGAGAACTCAAGAAGCTAGACTCCAGAGATCCAAATAACCCTATCAAAAAATGGGGAAGAGAGCTAAACAGAGAATTCTCAACTGAGGAAACTCGAATGGCCGAGAAGCACCTAAAGAAATGTTCAACATCCTTAGTCATCAGGGAAATGCAAATCAAAACAACCCTAAGATTTCACCTCACACCAGTCAGAATGGCTAAGATCAAAAACTCAGGTGACAGCAGATGTTGGCGAGGATGTGGAGAAAGAGGAACACTCCACCATTGATGGTGGGAATGCAAGTTGATACAACCTCTCTGGAAATCAGTTTGGAGGACCCTCAGAAAAATGAACATAATACTACCTGAGGACCCAGCTATTCCACTTCTGGGCATATACCCAGAAGATGCTCCAAGTAATAAAGACACATGTTCCACTATGTTCATAGCAGCCATATTTATAATAGCCAGAAGCTGGAAACAACCCAGATGTCCCTCCACATAGGAATGGATACAGAAAATGTGGTACATTTACACAATGGAATACTACTCAGCAATTAAAAACAATGACTTCATGAAATTTGCAGACAAATTGATGGATCTTGAAAATATCATCCTGAGCCAGTTAACGCAGTCACAAAAGAATGAACATGGTATGTACTCACTGTTAAGTGGTTATTAGCCCAAGAGTTCAAAATACCCAAGAGTCACTTCACAGCAACAGTAGGGTGGAGTGGGAGGTCCCAGATGGAGGAGTTGGAGAAAGGACTGAAGGAGCTGAGGGAGTTTGCATCCCCAGAAAAGTCAGCAACAGTGGCAACTGGCCTGACCCCCGATACTCCTGGAGACTGATCCACCAACCAAAGAATATACATGGAGTGATCTATGGTTCTGGCCACATATGTGGCAGAAGAGGGTCTTGTTGGACATCAGGGGGAGGAGAGGCCCTTGGGCCTGAGGGTATTAGATCCTCCAGTATAGGAGAATGCCAAGGAGGGAAGACGAGAGTGGGTGGGTAGGTAGGTGGGGGAATACCCCAATAGAGGCAGAGGAGGGGGAAGGAATAGGGAGGTTCCAAAGGGGAGATCTGGAAAGGGGGAAACATTTGAAATGTAAATAAAGTAGAAAAAATAAATAAAAAAAAATAAAAAAGAAAAAAGAAGAGAAAGTGGGTAAAACTCTAGAACACATGTGCTAGAGTTTTAGAAACAAACTCTAGCACGGGAAAAGTTCCAGAACAGAACACCTATGGCTTATGCTCTAAGATCAAGAATCTACAAATGGGACCGCATGAAATTGCAAAGCTTCTGTAAGGCAAAGGACACAGTCAATAGGACAAAACAGCAACAGATTGGGAAAAGATCTTTACCAATCCTACATCCGATAGAGGGCTAATATCCATTACATACAAAGAACTCAGGACTTAAACTCTAGAGAACCAAATAACCCTATCAAAAATAATGGGGAACAGAGCTAAACAGAGAATTCTCAACTGAGGAAACTCGAATGGGTGAGAAGCATGTAAAGAAATGTTCAACATCCTTAGTCATCAGGGAAATGCAAATCAAAACAACCCTGAAATTCTACCTCACACCCTTTAGAATGGTTAAGTTAAAAAAAATTCAAGTGACAACAGATGCTGGTGAGGATGTGGAGAAAGAGGAACTCTCCTCCATTGCTGGTGGGATTGCAAGTTGGTACAACCACTCTGTAAATCAGTTTAGTGGACCCTCAGAAAAATGAGGACCCAGCTATACCATTCCTGGGCATATACCCAGAAGATGCTCCTACATGTAATAAGAACACATGTTCCACTATGTTCATAGCAGCCATATTTGTAATAGCCAGAAGCTGGAAACAACCCAGATGTCCCTCAACAGAGGAATGGATGTAGAAAATGTGGTACATTTACACAATGGAGTACTACTCAGCTATTAAAAACAACTACTTCATGAAATTCACATGCAAATGGATGGAACATGAAAATATCATCCTGAGTGAGGTAACTCAGTCACAAAAGAACAAACACAGTATCTACTCACTAATCAACGAATATTAGCCCAAAAGTTTGGAATACCAACTTACAATTTACAGCAACCGTTAGACTGTGTGTGATGTCCCAGATAGAGGAGTTGGAGAAGGGACTGAAAGAGCTGAGGGAGTTTGCAACCTCATGGAGGGAGCAACAGTGTCAACTGGCCTGACCCCCCCCCAACCCCCTGGTACTCCAGGAAACTGGACCACCAACCAAAGAATACACATGGATGGACCCATGGTGCTGGCCACATATGTGTCAGAGGAGGCCCTGTTTGCCATCAGTGACAGGAGAGGCCCTTTGGCCTGAGGGTGTTAGATGCTCCAGTATAGGAGAATGCCAGGGATGGAAGACCAGAGTGGGTGGGTGGGTGGGTGGGTGGGGGAATACCCTCATAGAGGCAGGGGGAAGGGTATGGGATAGGGGGTCTCCAACGGGGAGACCTGGAACATGCAAAACATTTGAAATGTAAACAAAGTATCAAAAAATAAAATAAATAAATAAAAATTAAATAAATAAATAAACAGACAAACAAACTTGGAGGTCGAACACAGAGACAATACCTTTAAGACATTTTGATGAAAGAGGGAGGAGAAATGAATATGAACATAAAACTGGGTCAAAGGGCTTACTTCTTTTTTAACAAGGGAGAAATAGGAGCCTGGTAGTGTGTTGATGGACGTGATTCAGAAGGATGAGGAAAATGGCTAATGAATTTGAGAAGAGTCTTAGTTGCTGGAGTGATGTCTACTGTTAGGTAGCAGTGAATAGACAACTAAAAAGGAGTTGCTTCATCCGGCATAGAGGGGAGAAGTGAGATCACACAGACACAGATGTAGGTAGAAGAGGTAATGATAGAAAGGTTTTCAGTAGTTTTGTTATTGTTGTTGTTGTTGTTGTTGTTGTTATTGTTGTTGTTGTTATTATTTGCTTGGAACTGGAAGAAGGTGATTAGCCAGGATTTGGGGATCCAAGATAGGACAAAATGAAATCGTCCTATGTTGAGCTGAAGGACTATGATCTTAGAAAGAGCATGATTGTCGAGCAGCATGCTTAGATTTGATAAGAGTGCACAAGAATATACTGTAAGAATAATGCACACCACTGTGTGTTTCCCAGGGACATTCAGAGAGCCAGCGTGAATCTTTGAATCAAGACAGGGACAAAGGTGGGCAAGGGAGAAATCCTGAAGCAAAGTGAGGGAGAGAGAGAAGTGAAAGACAAAGAAAAGATGGCAGGCATTTGGGTATACTGAGGCTTCTGGACTATTAAGAATGCTAGAGGAAAGAAGAGCAGAGGCAGGAGGTAGGAGAGATGCAGAATTAGTAGTTACTAAATGACAAACAAGGAGTGAGAAACGATAGAGGAAGGCGAGATCCTTGCTAAGTTCAAGGGTCCACGAGGGAGCAAAGACGTTGAAAGCTCTAGTATTGGAGATTTAATACTAAAATGATTGAACCGAAGGCCAAAATCTTAAAAGAAGGGGAAAGAGCAAGAGTTGTGGTTTGAGGGATGTAGGCTAAGTGTCCAAGGTAGAGAGATTCAATTGCTGTGTGTGCAGTCAGAGCAGACGGAGTGTGACAATCATTTAATCCAACTTCACAGCAGCCACCATTTTCATCCACACAACCTTGGCCCTTGGATATACATGATATAAAACTTTCAATCATCCCTGCTCTTGGCACATCTGCGTAGAAAGCTGCCTGAAGCCTGCAAAATTATGGCTGGTAAAATCTTAGGAGCACACTGCTGTCTATTTAATTCAAAAACACACCTCCATGTCCATGCAGTAAAATAACCAACCGACTCGTCAGTGGCTGGGAAGGAACAGAACCATCCTCCCAGAACCAAATGAAGCATTCCCAGGCCAGAACCTTCAGGAGTTAATGCTAACTAGGGGAAGGTATCCTTTTAGTTATTTCATATTGAGCATTTTTACATCTCCCTCCTATAAGTCCTGTGATGTATACTTTACTAAGTCAAGTCTTTGTTACTGTTACAAGCTCTGCCAGGGCAAGCACATGCCAACAGGCCCTTTACTGCTACTCTTTCCAAATCAGTTTCCCAAGCCCCCAGACAGCTGGCTTACCAAAATGAATGGTCAACGGAACAACAGTTCTACCAAAAACTAGGAAGCAATTGAATTCTGCTCAGACAAGAACTTGGTCTTTTTTTCAATGTATTCACAGCAGGTAAGGTGTATACCATGTTCATGTCCTATAGAAATCCCCACATGGTTTCTTTTGAGAGTCTTTGTACATATACCACAATCCTGAAGCCTCCTTTACTGAGGCTTCTGTCCCATTCACTCTCTATCCCTTTAGGTCTCTAATACACATTATGTCACCAGATGAACTTGGCAGTCCTAAGTGACATTCTCACTCAAGATTTGTATAAACAACTATATGATAGACAGACAGACAGATAGATAGATGACAGATGTGTGTGTGTGTACACATATATATATATTATAATCTACCTGTTTCTTTTATTTGACAGAGCCTCCTGAAACCCAGGCTGGCCTCAACCTAACTGTAGCTGAGCATGCCTCTAACCTTCTAATCTTCCCAGCCTTTCCTTTTGAGTTCTGGAATTACAAGTATGCAAGACCATCCCTGTCTTATGTAGTGCCTGGGGTCAGATGAAGGGCTTTGCACATGTTTCACACTCTACCAACTGAGCTGTGTCTGTTGCCCAAAGCTCTGGATCTGGCATGCAACAAATATAAACTGAAATAAAGAGATTGTAACTGTACGAATGGGAAGCTTGGGTGGGATGAATTATACCCCAAGAAGAGAAATATTTAGTGCTTTCACTTCACATTATAAAAGCAACAGTTTGCAACATGTCTGCAAGCTAACATCATTAAAATACAGTAATATCTCAAAGGGACTACATTAAACCTTTCTTCAAAAAGAAAATTCCACGTGGCTAAAGAAAGGAAAGGAATGTCAGTGTTGAGGAGAGCTCTATTTGAAAAGAAAGTTCTTGAGATCAAAGTCTTACACTGGAAGTGTTTTTGCTTTTGCTTTGCTTTGCAAACATGATGTATGTTTGACAAAGCCATTTCTTCCTGTGATTTATATATTGTTTGTTTTGAGCACATCAGTCTCACACAGAGAAAACACAACAGCCACACAAAAATGTATACAGGGCTCTTGTCTAGTGCACTGAAAAGCAGGTACACCCTACTTTTGGTTTGTGACCACAGCGATATTTATGGGAAGCGCTGTGTTAAATTCCACAAGGTATTCCTTGCCAAAACATCAGTGTGCTGCTCTACCCTCAGAAGCATCTGTTGTCTGGATAATTTCCTCCTTATAGATCTAGGCAACATGAGACAGCATTTTCAGATATCTCTGGCTGGCTCCCAACCCTGTACTCACAAACTCATTGATTGTGGGGAAGAGAAGGAAGGAGGAAGTGGGAGGGGGAGGGGGTTTGGAGGGGAGGAGGGAGACACAGAGACCAAAGGCAGCTAGCTGAACTTGTTGGAGTTTATCAAGCAGACCTGCAGCTAATGTGCAGCTGTAGCTCCAGCGCACACATGGCACTGCATGCCATGTCTTATGTCTCATTTTTCGGAATTCAACTACTTTTCTGATAGCATAGATTAAGCCATTTGTTCTCTTTCATTAAAGGGCTCTATTTCTGAAAGTTGGTAAGAAAATTGGCTGAGACCATAAAGTGCTTTGCAGGAAAGGGTGAGATTCGAATTCAGCTTTCTACCCCGAGACAGGCATGGTGACCAACCTGTAATCCCAGAATTAGAAAGTACAGATTGGGGGAGGGGCAGAAGTAAGCCAGCTAACAAGAGTCGCCAAGTTGGTAAATTCTGGGCTCCAGAGGGAGAGACAGACAGAGAGAGAGAGAGAGAGAGAGAGAGAGAGAGAGAGAGAGAGACAGAGACAGAGAGACAGAGACAGAGACAGAGACAGACAGAGAGACAGAGAGTCAGAGAGAAAGAGACAGAGAGGCAGATAGAAACAGAGAGAAAGAGAGACAGAGACTGTACCTCAACATATAAGGTAGAAAGCCCTTGAGAAATATACCCAACACCAATCTTTACCCTTCTTAAACATGTGTACATGTGCCCACACATGTGACCATACATTTATAGTGTACATCTATATACACAAAAAGTCTATTTCCTTTAAAGGTTTACAACTAGTTTTCAAGATTTTAATCGACATTCTGCCACTATCCTGGGTGGCACCCCTAACTTTACCTAGTAGCAAGCATTCTGCACATAACTTCAGTCTAATAGAACTGGAGGGCAGGCTTTCTTTAATATCAAATAAAGTCCACAGCCTTCCAAAAGTGATGGTCTTAGAGAGAAACTGTTATGGAGTAAAGGTTAGCTTTCCAGTTGGATGTGAGATACACTACACAGGAGGCAAGCCTGATCCAAAGTAGGGGAAATCCACTACTTGTTGTATGCTAAATAGACATGTGTGCCCACCAAACTGCTCTCTAAATATTTGGCTATGCCCTTACCTTAGTGCCTGTAAGATATATTGTATTAGGAAAGTATCATACATTGTTTAAGCTCACTGCAAATAAAGCCTCTGAAATCAAGAGCCATTTCAGACCTATACCTGCTCAGTGTCTTTCAAAGCCCCCTTATCTGGAGATGAACTGACTCCCCACAGCACTGACAGGGAAGGAAAAGAACAGCAGACAGCCCAAGAGTGAAATAACCATGTCCTTGACATGGACCTTGAGATGTCCTATAAGGTGAACCCAAATGAGGCTATTATCATATATCTCATAATATAAAGAAGCCTGCAATCAGAAAGAGAACTCAGAAATTCAGGCATCAGAGGAGACTCATCCATAGAGAGAAAATTTCATTCCAGCCTACTGCCTCAACTTTCCTAGTTGGTTTGGGATGGACATGAGAATTTGATTTGATGAGATCTGATGATGCTGTCTCTATCTGTTGCTGTTTATTTTTTTCCTTAGAAGTCTCAACTAAATTGTCTCTGCGTTCTACCTAGGCTTCCCAGTGAGAACTCCAGCTGGTTGTCTTAAAAAGGCTTTCCTATTAGATGTCTGCTGTACATTTTGAATGCCTGAGTTGCTGTTTTACTATCCATCTGTTTATCTGCTACTTGATATTTATTCTTTTACTTTGTCTCACTCCCTACTTAATGAACCCACTCATTAAAAACCAAAAGTATGGCTACAATAAATACTTCTCCAGATGGCACTGGCCAATGTTACTCCAAACCTTTGTCAGAGAAGCTTCTTTTACTGTAGGAAGCCGCTACTACAGAGACTCAGAGCTCTGGTCAAAGTAAAATAAAAATAAGTGACTGCAAGCATTCAGTCTTAAGTGAAACATCTATATCAACCCCTTCAAAGATCAGGGAACAGAATAGAAGACAGAAGAAAAGTGGAGGAACACTGTGCAAATATCTTCTAGAACTGGCATTGCTATTGCATGCATGGATTCAAATAACTGTGGTTACCTGCACAAGATTGAGCCTGTCTGCAATCTTTCTGGGATAGGAGAGGAAATCATGAGGCTCCACCCTTCTTTGGGAAACTATAGGCTGTTAGTGGGTTGCTAGCAGAGGGGAAATATTTTCTTTGGCTGTGTAGCCACTGACAAGTTGTCTCTGCTCTGATAAATAACCCCTCACCCATGCTCATGCAAGAAATCATAATTAAACTCAGCAAATTACACAAAACACACATACACACATATGCACACATAGACACACACACACATAGACACACACACACATAGACACACACGTAGACACACACATAAACAGAGACACAGACAGACAGAGAGCAATAAAGACAAAGTAAGAGATGAGAATAGAGATGGAACTCTCTGGGAAGAACAGGGAGCTTGGTGAGGGGGAGAAGGTGCTAAGAGAAAGTAATAAAGGCTTGACCATGATTGAAATATGTTATATATGTAAATTAAATTGTCAAAACCATCTTACTCTTTCAGATATTATTGTTGCATATGTTGGGAGATTTTTGTATGCCCTGAGAAGGACCACCATATTTTCTTTATTAATCTACTTCAGTCTTTGCCCTTCAGGCCCTATGATGAGCACCCGTTGATGGGAGAAAACTATCATGGGTCCTGCAATGCATGAGTTTCAGGAAGTACTCTGTACCTACGTTCATGCAGGTCCATTGAACTCAGGGTTTTCCATTCCTGAACCTTTAGATGCAGTGTTCAGCTAAGATCCAAAAAGCCAACATTTCAGGTTTATCATACAGTAGCCCCTAGAGGAAAGACTGTCTTTGTTCTCTGGGTATTTTGGAATGTCTACGTGGAATGCTCACTGAATGTATGCAAAGAGCTTAATGGGTAAATGTCATTGCCCTAAGTTGGACTCAGGAAATGGCTCTTCTCAAACAGATAAGATCTGAGTACTGTAGCATGTGATGCTTCCTTTACCTCTGCCATGAATAATTTATCAAAAAGCATTCTCAAATTCTGAACAACACAAATACAGAATGAATTATTAATACAAGCTTCCCCAACCAAATCTAGTCTCTCCCTTTCCAATTCTATCCCCCTCACTCCTCTTGCCACAGCTCCACAGAAAACTCTATCCTGGGCTTTTCTGACAAACTGCTATATCCTCAAAATGTTTGTATCTTGTTTCTTTATCTGCGAAGGATGAGTTTGGGATAAATGGTCTTATGGCCTGTTGATGCCGATAGTCTGTCATTTTTATATAGACTAGAAGTCCGAGCAATTTTCTTGGCTGCTTCTCTGGGTTAGGATTTGAGAAATCTCCAGCACCCATAAGCACAGGTCAGTCTTTAGAATATGTCTTTTGTGGGTGACAGCAGGCTGTGCATTCAAATTGTTGGTGGTACTCACTCACAATGAAGAGAGGGGCCATCAGACAGGATGCTGAAATTAAAATTTGTACATGAGTGGCTTTGACAGATGAATTTTCCAGTTGCTTCCAGTTGTCTTGGGGCCATTTCTTCATTTCCCAGTATTCCTTCATTTCCCAGGATTCCTTCATTTCCCAGGATTCCTTCATT
>JADRCH010000241.1:2759333-2897670 GCA_019843965.1 Rhynchomys soricoides
CCAGGATTCCTTCATTTCCCAGGATTCCTTCATTTCCCAGGATTCCTACCCTACTCGACCATACTTTCACCCTCCCTTTTCTTCTGTGTTTCCAGTCAGATGCTGTTTCCCATCATCTGAAATGAAACTGAAGGATAGGAAAGCAGGTAAGTGTTGGGAGGGGAGGAGACAGCAGCAGAATACAGTTAAGAGTGGAGAATGATTGACATGCATTAACTTCTCATTATTCCTGGTCCGAGAACTTTTCATTGAGATAAAGTACACCATCATCTCAAGGACATAAAAGGAGGCCTGATAATCTATGGTGATGTCTAGCCTCAGCACATCCTGTCATGAGTCAGCAATCAGCAGGGTGTGGTACAGTCACCCTAGGGAACCTGAGAGTCTAGGAGTGCACAGTAGCTGCTGAGAGTTGGGAAATGTGCTGGAGCTTCTGGGGGGAGGGGCAGATAATGGAAATCATGAAAAAAAAAAAACAAAATAAAGAAGAGAAACGGATATGCATTTGACTGACAGTTTGGGCATCTACCTTAAGTGTTTTTAATCTGGAAAATTTCACTTTGGTCTGAGGGTAATGACATTAGACTTCAAAGGTTAATTTTCTTCAGCATGCTTAAAGGGATAGCTAAATATATAAAGAAATTGTGTCATTGATTGATCCTGAATGAGAGAATGAAATATTCTAAAACACAGTATGCATCACTGAAAAACATTAGCTAAGATGCATGCAAGTTCACACTATGCAGAGGATCCTGAGATTTAGATAAGACTTGGCTAATTTTAGTTCAACATTTAATATCACCATGCCATGTACCAGGCTCTGTCATGATAAAGAATGAAAAAGACTTACATCCTGATTTGTGAAACTGCTCACTGTATATATGTTCATCCTTCTTAGTTGCTAGCAAGAGAAAATATTCTACTAATTCAACTAAAAGTAGTCATTTTAAAAAAGTTACTAAGTGTGTATACTTTGCTCCAGTACAGCCAGGTGAATCCTCATGACCTCTTTACATATACTATCCCCAATCTTCAGGGCTAGCCTGAATCCCACATCCATTGTTCTAGCATAGTCTGGCCATCCCTAGCCATGCTGACCTCAAACTCTAGAACCAGGATACACACCCTGCATTCTAGCTTAGCCCCCTTTATCCCGCTGGCTTCCTCTCACCCAGACTATATAAAACTTGTAGGTTCAATCTGACCACACACCCTGTGCTCTCTCCATATTAAACATAGAACTAACAAAAGAAGCCCACATGCACAGGTCTCATCACAAAAGCATGGACAATATGAAAGATAGAGATGATATTTCCCACCCAAAGTCCACTAGTCCTATAGAAATGTTCTTCAAAGATAATTACCTATTTGAACTGTGGGAGGAGCACAGAATTTTAAAAAATCATAAACTTCTTCAAAGAATTCAAGGGATTTGAAGAAGACAAAAAGAAACAATTTGATGAATTTAAAGAAAGCAAGCACATGGGTGGTACCCAAAAAAGCACAAAGATAAAGCTGAATGAAATGATGGAGACAATCCGAGGTTGAGAATATAGTCAATAACAATATAGAAATGTTGAAGGAAACTCAATCTGAAATGAAAATGGAACTGAAAAAACTCAATAACCATGTTAGCAAACTCAACATAAAGCCCAACAAGTAGAATTGATCAAGTAGAAGATAGAATATCAGGACTCAAAGACAGAGTAGACTAGACAAAACAACCAAAGAATATTTTTTAAAAATTAAAGGATATGAAAGGAACATATTGTAAATAAAAAAACACCACAAAAAGGCCAAATATTCTAATTATAGGCATAGATAAGGAAGACAAATTTCCAGGTCATTGGAATAAGCCAGATCTTCAACAAGATCACAGAAGAAAACTTCAAATTAAGGAAAGACAGACTCATACAAATACAAGAGGTATACAGAACACCAAATAGACAAGGCCAGAAAAGAAAATACTTGTGTCATATCACAGATAAAATATGAAATATGTAAAACAAAGAAAGTATTCAAAGCTGCAAGAGGAAAAAAAATGTCCCATTTAAAGGAAAATCCATCAGAATAACCATTGATTTCCCAATGGAAACTTGGAAAACCAGGAGTACCTGAAATAATGCACTGCACAATCTAAAAGACCACACTACCAACCTAGACGAATGTACTCATAACAAACATCTGCCATAGTTCAAGGAGAAAGAAGTTTCCATAAGACAAACAGCCTTAAATACTCTGTGCTCAACAAAACCAATCCTAAAGAGACTACTGAAAACTGGAGGATATAAGTATAGCCGAGACTATAGAATGAAAACAAATGAAGTTAGAATTAATAAAATACAAAGCACAAATAAAGGTACAAACAGCAAAAATTGACTGCAATTAACATACATTTCAATAATAACTTTAAAAATTAAATACCTCAATTGTCCAATCAAAAGATATACACAGACTGTCTGAATGAGTTATCAAACAACATCATCTTTCTTTTGTTCCAATTTATTTCAATTTATTTTTTCAATTTATTATACCAAAAAAGTTACAAATAAGAAAACATCACTCACAGAAATTAAACAGACCCAGACAGCCCTTTCTCTTCTTTATAAGAAACTCCCATTAGCATTAAAGACTCTCACCATCCTCAAGTGAAAACATGTGAAAAATAATTCTCTAAATCTAATGGGAGCAAGAAGTAAGCAGGCTTTTCTATCCTAATCTCTGACAAAATGGAATTCAAACTAAAACTAATTTAAAAATAAAGGAGGACATTTTATTATAATCAATGAATAATTAGAAGACAATATCATCTGAAATGTATATATTTAAAATGTTAATGCACTCAATTTCATAAAAAGGGTACAATTGAAATTAAAGACAGATTACCATGAACCCATTAGTAGCAGGTGATTTCAGTACCCTACTTTCTCCAATAGACAGATTATCTGACCAAAGAATAAATGGGGAAATATCAGAATTAAATAACGCCATACAGTAAAGGACATAACAGACATCTAGAGGATATTCTACCCAAACACTTAAGAAAACATTCTACTCAGCATACCCAGAAGCTTATTTTACAATAAGCCACATCCTGTAACACTTATCCAATTCAGAAAAAGTGAAATAATCTCATGTATCTTATCTTACTATATTGCAATAAAACTGAAAATCAACAGCAAACAAAACTCTAGTAAGTTCACAAACTTGTGGACATTAAACAACTTACTACTACTCTCACAATGCTCCAGAGTATTTGACCTTTTGATATAATATTTGACAGATACCAAAAAACATACATGGAAGGAAAGATGAAATCCTGAGGGAATAGTGTTGGGAAGACTGGACGTCTCGTGCAGAAGAATGAAATTAGACCTGTATCTATCACCTTGCACATAAACTAATTCCATATGGCTAAAGGCCTAAATGTAAAATCCAAAATGTTTTTTACTACTGTAAGAAAACATAGGAGCATACTACATAAAGATATAGGAGAAAACTTTCTGATGAAGACTCTCTTTGCAAAGGACGTAAGGCCAACAACTGACAAAAGGGACCTCATAAAACTTAAGTGCTCTGTACAGCTAAGAAGCAATTGTTCTAGTCAAGGAAGCCCACAGATTAGGAGGCAATCGTTACCAATTATACATCCAACAGGGGATTAATTTCTAGAATATATAAAGTAATAAAAAGTAAGAGTAAAAATTATAAATGACTCATTCAAAAATTAGCCTATGAATCTGAACATTTAATTTCAAAGGAAGAAATAGAAGTGACTAAGAAATAACTCAAAAAATGTTTATCATTCTTTCAACTAGAGAAAAAAATCAAAACAACCTTGAGATCTCAGATCTCATTTTACCCCAGTTAGAATGACTAAGATCAACAAAACAACCAACAGCAATGATGGTTAGATTGTAGGGAAAGATAACCCATATTCACAGCTATGGATATTGTAAACTAGTCCAGGATTCTGGAAATCGGTGTACAGAACCATCAAAAATTTAAAAATAAATCTACCATATGACTCAGCTATACTGCTTGATAGATGCCCAAAGGACTTGACACCTGGTCAGCCATGTTCATTTATGCTCTAATTACAATAGTTGGGAAATGGAAACAACCTAAATGTCCTTGAATAGATGAATAGATAATGAAAACGTGGTACATATAAACAATGGAATACTGTTTAGCTATAAAAAAAATTCCAAACCATGAAATTTACAGGTACATGGAAAGATTATGCTGAGTAAGGTAACCTAGACCCAGAGGGACAAATGCCACACATCCTCTCTCCTCTGTGATGCTGACACCAAATCTTCAGATATAAGTGCATAACCTGGAGTAACTGCAGAAACCAAAAATATAAAGGGGACCATAGTGAGGACGAGAAGAACTGTAGAGAAAGGAGTAACATGATGTAGGTGATTGGAAAAGGGAAGGAAATGGGTAAAATGTGTGCAGAGCTTTAATTGGAAGCAAGAGGGAGGACAGTACAGAAAGAGAGGGAGAATATATAATAAGTAGCCTTGATTTTAATGGACTGTATTAGAGGAAGTAAAAGAAAAGGGGAAAATGTTATAATAATATATTAATTTTTAATTAAAATATAGAAAAATATAAAATTGCTAGCACCATTGAAGATTCTCCGATCCCAACAATAAACAAGATGAATAAGCAACCTACAGAAAGGATGACTAACTGGGTATCACCCTGGAACTAAGAGATACCACCTGTCAGAGATATTTTGAGTAGCAACCCCATATGGCAGACTTACAGCACTGTATACCTCTACAGTGGTTGGCAGCAACTGACAAGGTTGCTCCTACCACCAAGAATAGCACAAAATTCTGGACTCTATTAGTGACACTTTATTTATCTCCCAAGATGGAGGCCCCAACTCTAACCTATTGAGTATTTCGTAGTTCTGGGGTTTATCAAGTATATGCATGGGGGTTTACTCCTTAGATATAAAAGGGAAAAGGAAGTAAACAGGGGAAAAAAACAGGAAAAGCAATTAAAATGGAAATGATGCATACTCAAAGTAGGAAACTTTGTTGGATGTAAAATAATCAGTACTATAAAGGCAAAGGAGAGGCCACTCACCAAGACAGTCATGGAAAGTGTACATAGGGAAGATAAACTTAAATCAGGAGTCAGAAGTAGTGCAAGAAATGACAGAAAGTCAAGGAAAGATGATAACTTTGAAAACCCATAACACTTATTGCTTCTGGAGCCAAAGTTTTGAATCCTAGATTCTGGTGACAGTGACATGGCTCGGGAGGATACTTCTGAAAAGTAGCTTGTGAAATGCCTAGACCAAACCCATCATGGTTTCAGGGGAAGATTCAACAAGGCCTTCCACATGCAACCACACTGAGATAAAGAGACAAAACAAAAGCCCTTCTCTACGATTACAGAGACCTTGTCCCTGAGTCCTCTTGGGCTTCACTACTATCCCCAGTATGCTCCAACGTATTTGATCTTTTGAAAAATTTTTACAAAGCAAAGTCAGGGTTAGATTGCATTAAAAGTATTATTCAGAAATGATCAAAAGATAGAAAATGCCAATTGATTTTTAAATACATTGTGCTTTGAAATTGAAAAGGGTTCTTGGGAGCAAAAACAGAATATCAGGAAGAGTAATTTTTTAACTTGTTTTTTATTGGATATTGTCTTTATTTACATTTCAAATGTTATCCTCTTTCCCGGTCTCCCTTTTGGAAACCTCTCAATTCTGAATATCTATGCTCCAAATGCAAGGGCACCCACATTCATTAAAAAAAAAAAAAAAAAAAAACTTTACTAAAGCTCAAAGCACACATTGCACCTCACACAATAATAGTGGGAGACTTCAACACCCCACTCTCATCAATGGACAGATCTTGGAAGCACAAACTAAACAGAGACACAGTGAAACTAACAGATATTATGAACCAAATGGATTTAACAGATATCTATAGAACATTTTATCCTAAATCAAAAGAATATACCTTTTTCTCAGCACCTTATGGTACCTTCTCCAAAATTGACCAAATAATCAGTCACAAAACAAACCTCAACAGATATAAGAAGATTGAAATAATCCCATGCCTCCTATCAGATCACTACGGATTAAGGTTGGTCTTCAATGGCAACAACAACAACAGAAAGCCCACATACACATAGAAGCTGAACAATGTTCTACTCAATGATAGCTTGGTCAAGGAAGAAATAAAGAAATTAAAGACTTCCTAGAATTTAATGAAAATGAAAGTACAACAGACCCAAACTTAAGGGACACAATGAAAACAGTGTTAAGAGGAAAAATAGCTCTGAGTACCTCCAGAAAGAAACTGGAGAGAGCATACACTAGCAGCTTAACAGCACACCTGAAAGCTCTAGAACAAAACGAAGCTAATACAGTCAAGAGAAGTAGAAGACAGGAAATAATCAAACTTAGGGCTGAAATCAACCAAGTAGAAGCAAAAAGAATCAACAAAAACAGGAGCTGGTTCTTTGAAAAAATCAACAAGATAGACAAACCCTTAGCCAGACTAAGCAGAGGGCACAGAGACAGTATCCAAATTAACAAAATCAGAAATGAAAATAGAGATATAACAACAGATTCTGAGGAAAACCCTTCTTAACTGAGGAATATCAAATGGCCAAGAAGTACCTAAAGAAATGTTCAACATTCTTAGTCATCAGGGAAATGCAAATCAAAACAACCCTGAGATTCCACCTCACAACAGTCAGAATGGCTAAGATCAAAAACTCAGATGACCGCAGATACTGGTGAAGACGTGGAGAAAGAGGAACACTCTTCCATTTTTGGTGGGATTGCAAGCTGGTACAACCACTCTGGAAATCAGTCTGGCAGTTCCTCAGAAAATTGGACATAGTACTACCTGACAACCCAGTTATACCATTCGTGGGCATATATACAAAAGATGCTCCAACATATAACAAGGTCACAGGCTCCACTGTGTTCATAGCAGCCTTATTTATAATAGCCAGAAGCTGGAAAGAACCTAGATATCCTTCAGCAGAGGATGGATACAGAAAATGTGGTACATTTACACAATAGAGTACTACTCAGCTGTCAGCTATTAAAAACAATGACTTCATGAAATTTGCAGGCAAATGGATGGAACTAGAAAATATCATCTTGAGTGAGGTAACCCATTCACCAAAAAAAAAAAAACCAACACATGGTATACACTCACTGATATGTGGACATTAGCCCAAAAGCTCAAAACACCCAAAATACAATTCACAGACCACATGAAGCTCAAGAAGAAGGAAGACCAAAGTGTGGATGCGTCAGTCCTTCTTAGAAGGGGAAACAAAATATTCACGGGAGGAAATATGGAGACAAAGTGTGGAGCAGAGACTGAAGGAAAGGCCATCCAGAGACTGTCCCACCTGGGGATCCATCCCATATACAGTTACCAAACTGAGACACTATTGTAGATGCCAAGAAGTGCTTGCTGAAAGGAGCCTGATATAGCTGTCTCCTGAGAGGCTCTGCCAGAGCCTGACAAGTACAGAAGAAGAGTATTTTAATTGGCCAATATGAGAAAACAGTAAATAAACCAAAAATAGTACTAACCAGAAAAATTGTACACAATAACAGTTTAAAAGTTGAAATGACCATTCATTAAACTTACCAAATCTCTTCTTGGGTTTTTGGTTGGTTCATTGGCTTTGTTTTGCTATTTTCCTTCTTGAGATAGAATGTTGTTATATACAATGAGATATATTATTCAATATTGGCTGGAGCTATAAATTATGCCTTTTTTATATTTATACTTTCTTGTCTTAGGGTACTCCAAGCTTAGGGTTTAAAGGCCTAGTTTTAAGGTAGGTACCAGAAAATATGAATTTCTACATCTTGTTATTTCATAAATATATTGCAAAGAGAGAGTTCAGAACTCAGTCCAGTTTTGTTAAGAACTGTGTCCATCACCTGATTTTTGGTAAACAAGCCAGAAATATACATTGGAAAAATAAAATATAGCATTTTCAACAATCAGTACTGCTCAAACTGGATGTCTGCGTGTAGAAGAATGGAAATAGATCCATACTTATCACCCTCCATGAACTCAATTTTTTTTGATTTCTCCACTTTTTTAAAACATAATATGTAGAGGACAGCTCTGAATAACAGTACAATACACAGACATATTTAAGGTTTAAGAAGGACAATTGTAGAATTTTAAGAAAGAGAAAATAAACAGTCATGGATTGGAGAAATTTACAGTTAGAAAATGAATTGAAAAAATGATGCCTTTATTATATATAAAGAAACAAAATGGGTAAGCTTATATGGATTCCCAGGAAAGATGATAGACAGTAGGTGCCATTATATACTAAATATTGTTCATTTTCTGCCTTATAGGTCCCCACTTCATACTTTGTCACAATTTTGAGTCTGCGTATGGTTAAACAAAACTCCATTCTAAATAGACCAACGACTTCAGCATAAAATCAGATACACTGAACTGATAAAAAAAAAAAATCAGGACTAGGCTTGAACTCATTGACATAGGACAAGACTTTCTGAACAGAATTCCATTAGCATAAGCACTAAGATCAACAATAAATGGGACCTCAGGAAAATGAGAAGCTTCTTCATGACAATGGACACAATAATTCAGACTAAGCAGCAGCTTATAAAATTGAAAGAGATTTTTACCAACTATGCATCTGCGAAAGTGCTAATATCCAAAATATATAAAGAACTTTTTAAAAACTTAATATCAGGAAATCAAATACTCTAACTAAAAAATTGATATAGATCTAAATGGAGGATTCTTGATAGAAGAAACCCAAATGGCTGAGAGACAAAGAAAGGTCCAGCATCCTTAGCCATCTGGGAATAGCAAATCAAAACCACTTTGAGATTTCATCTTATACCTGTCACAATGGCTAAGATCAGCAAAACAAGTGACAACTCATGCTGGCCAGGATGTATAGTAAGGGGAACACTAGTTCATTACTGGTGAGAATGCAAACTTTATAGCAACTATGAAAATCAGTGTACTGGTCCCTCAGGAAGATGGGAATTAATCTACCTCAAGATCTAGCTATACCACTCCTGGGCATATATCCAAAATACATCCTACTACAAAGATACTTGCTCAACCATGTTCACTGATGCTCTGTTCATAATAGCCAGAAATTGAAAACAACCTGGATGTCCCTCAACAGAAGAATGAATAAAGAAAATGTAGTACAGGACTTAGTTTTCTTTAAGGGGATAGTCACTGGGAGTTTGACCATGCTCCAATAAGTATACAAGCAACAGAAATCGAACATTTTTCTTCTTCTTTTGGGAGGGGGGAGAAGTTACAAGGTGGGGGGAGACCTGGGAAAACTGGGAAATGAGTGTGATCAGGGTGCATGATTTCAATGATAACCTAACTACAATCCATAAAGCCATGGAGAATAAGTATAGAGTAGGGAACTAGAAAGTACATATATCATTGGGAAGGGAACAAAATAGATAATTATGGGTAGATGAGGGGAGCAGGAGAATCAAATGGAAGGACAAAGGGATAGGGACTTGAGAAAGGGAATATGTTGAAGAGACAGCTAAAATTAAGGGACATTTTAGGGGTAGTATGTAAATTTATTACAATAGAAACTTCTTTAAGTATATACATATATGACAATGATCTAAATGAAAACATAAAATAATGGGGAAAACAGAGTCCCGACTGAACATCTCTTGCTACCAAATGAAGCTTCTGATACGTGGATTGGGTCATACCTAGTTAAGTTGTTGGCCAACGGGGTCCTTTGGGAATCCCCAAACAACCCAGACTGTTGCCATGACAACAGGTTGCTTTCCATAAACTGACATCAAGGACCTGTTGCTGAAGATAACATCTACACAACTCACTGAACATGGAGAAGTTGAGCTGGTGCATTCATAGAGCCTTCACCTCTACAATCTAGCATCTTTGGTACAGGAAGGTACTCTGTATGCTATCTAAAGAAAAATATAAAGACTAATCTAGACACAAACCTTTCATCTTCAATGGTGTCCTGCCTGCAAGATATAATGAAATGGTAGCACAAGGCTTGTGGGAGTAACCAATCAATATCTGATTTGATTTAAGTCCCACTTCACAAGATGAAACCATACCCAACACTGCTAGAATGACTAAGAACCATATACTAGATTCCCTCAGGGACCTAGGATAAAACCAAACACTACTGTACCACTGGTCTAAAAAGCAAAATGTAAATGTAATGATAAAATGACCCCTAATAACATTCTGCTATATTCATAACTCAGTGCCTTGTTCAGCCATCATCAGAGAAGTGTTCTCCTGCAGCAAATAGGAAGGAATAAAGAGATCCACAGCCAGACATTACTCAGAGTAAGAGACCTTGGAAGACTTAGACCTAAATGGGATGTCTCCATGAAATCTCACCCCTGAAATCTCAAGGAACACTGTGTAAGAGAAGGCAGAAAGAGTAAAAGAACCAGAGGATGTCTCCATGAAATCCCACCCCTGAAATCTCAGGGAATACTGTGGAAGAGAAGGCAGAAAGAGTATAAGAACCAGAGGAGATGGCAGACACCAGGGAAACAAGGCCTTCTAAGTCAACATGAGCAAAGATTATATAAACTCACAGAAACTGAACCAACATGCACAGGTCCTACATGGGTCTGCACCAGATCTTCTACATCTATATTATGGCTTCCAGTTTGGTAATTTTATGGGATTTTTGAGTGTACAAACGAGTGAGTCTATGATTCTTGTGCCTTGTCTTGGGTCCTTTCCTTCTGTTTGTTTGTCTTGTTCAATTTTGATTTGATAAATTTTGTTTTATCTTACTAAATCTTATTTTCTTACATTTTATTACTATCTCTTAAAAGCCTATTGCGGTCTAGTGAGAGATGGGAGGAGAGTAGATTCATATGGGACGGGAGGAGAAGAGGTAGAGGGGAAATGACAATCAGAATAAGTCATGTGGAAAAAGAATATATTTTCAGTGAAAGAGAAATAATAAAACAGCTGTGTTGAAGCACCCATTTTGCTAGAAAGAGGTACTGAACTATTTTCATATATAAAAACAATCACTGCTTGGCTGTTAATATCTTGTCTCCTAGTGGCCATCTGACAGACACCAAAGGGAGTCTCACAAAGCAAGAATTTCACTTCTAAAACCAGCAATACACACACACACACACACACACACACACACACACGCACACCAAATAAAAGAACACATGTGGTATGTGTCTTTCTGGGTATTATTTCTTGTTGCATCAATTTTCCTGTAAATATCATTATCCCAGCTTTCTTTATAACTCAAAAAAGTCATACTATATATTGGTCTTAAGAGAATAAAGAAAATGAGAGGAGAGAAAAGATCTTAAGTGGCAGATGGAAAGAAGAAAGAAAAAGAAGACTAATAGACTATATGTGACATGGAAGTAGAAAGGGACCCTATTTGTAGGGAAGAAGGGGACCAGCAAGAAAGAGGAACTGGGGATAGGGGGTTGGAAGGAGGATAGGAGTGAATAACAAAATCCTGTGATGATGATGATACACATGCATGAAAATGTCATCATGAAACTCAACATTTTGTATGTTAGTTTTAAAATTAGTTGAAAATAGAAAAGAGCAAAACTGAAACCAAAGAAGTTGTGGGCAAAGCAAGACAGGTAAATCATCTATTCTGCAAGCTTTCTCTGCTGTTCTGAAACCAAAAAGAAAAAACGGAAAAATGTGAATTCTTACCCACTGTTTGTTCAACGAATTTATCTCTGGCTGATGCTAGAAGCAGCTGACAACTGTTCACTTGGTGACATATGACATTCTTCAACACACTGCGGATGTTTGTGAGGAATGGCTGGTGGCATAGCAATGAAAACCTTGAGCTGGCGGTTCTTACAACTAATCTAAGATTTCAACAAAAGGTCTTCGAGCCCTCAATTCTGATGCATTCTCTAAAAGACTGCTGTTTGCTTCCCACTTTCTCAAGTCTATGGGGACTTGGATTTTGGAAAGAAGAAAGCTTCGATGATACATGTGATTTTATAAAAGAGCCTCCCCCTTCCTCTTAAAATGCCTGATACGCCCTCTCCAAGCTTGAGGTACACGCAACTCTTCTCAGTGCTGGGGTCATATTTTCACAAACTCTAAATCCAGATGTCTTACTTACTTTTCCATTGCTGTGATAAAACGCCAAGACAACTTATAAAAGAAAATGCTTACGCTGGGGCTTACATTTTCACAGGATTGAGTCCATGGTGTCAGAGCAATGGCATATGTTAGGAACAACTGAAAGCTTATATATTGACCCACATGTGTAGAAAACATGAAGTCCTTGTGTTCACAGATAACCACAAGGAAATCCAGGAATGTTAAACATGCATGGTTGTCTCTTCAAAAAAGAGATGTGTAACCTGTACTTCACACAGAAGACTGGGAGTGGATGTGGTTTGTAGCCTAATAACCTCTGCAATGCATGGTCAGGTCACATCTGGCTCCCCCAGAGTTTTATGTTTATCTGAGTCAATCTATAGCACTATGTCCATCATACCTTAAGTATTATTTATCTAGAGGCTGCTTTCCAAGTTAATCTACAGACCCCTCCCTTTATGGGAGATGTCACGGGTACTTTACAAATGGGAGTGACGATGGTTTACAGACTGATGATCTTTGTGCTATCTGTATGACCGAGACCATACCACATCTTCCTGCAGACCCATAAGGTACTATATAATCTATAGACCTCATTGTTATGGAACATGTCATGTGTGCTTTTTGACAAGGAGTTTTGATATAATCATGTCTTAAGCTTTGTTGTACATACGGGACTGAGTTAATTATTACTCATTAAGCAACTCTGGAAACTTTTTCCAAATTGTGCTTAATATTCCTGAAATAAATTACCCAGCATCAGCCTTTTAAAGTATGAACCAACACTGGCTACTGAGTCAAGTCATGTTGAATTTCTCGTGGATGGAGACTGTAGTTCACGGTGTTTGTAGAGAACCCCATACAGGTAAGAGACAATAAATATGGATGTCATCAAATCCTGATATAAGGATTACAGAACCAACAACATTGAATTTGTAGACAGCATCCATGATTCTCAGAAATTTAAGCTTTCCCTCAATTCTGTCTACTGAAGGACTACAAAGGGCAGAGACAGGTGTTGAAGCATTCCAGCAAGTTTTCAGTCACTCCAAGGAATTTACAATGACTCACACATTTTTAGAATTGGGGTTATGATTTTAGAGTAGTCTTCAAGACAATAACTTGAAAAATAAAAATAAAAAGAAGAAGCCAGGCCGTGGTGGTACACGCCTTTAATCCCAACACTTGGGAGGCGAAGGCAGGTGGATTTCTGAATTCGAGGCTAGCCTGGTCTACAGAGTGAGTTCCAGTACAGCCAGGGATACACAGAGAAACCCTGTGTCGAAAAACCAATTAATTAATTAATTAATTAATTAACTTGGGGAAATGGCAAGAAATAAATGGCATGTGCCAAATGATGCATTGAAATAGTAGAGCAAAAATGTCACAAATATAATGGGCAGAGTTGCTAGAAACCGATAACATATAGTGTATAGATTTAGACCTAAAATAAGCAAGACAAAAAAGCAATCATGAGATGATAAGATCACTGAGTAGGATACTGATGAACGCCACCTGCCAAAAGTGGTGGACTCCATATAGAGATACAACAGGCCTAGCAAGCCAGGAGCTTAGGAACTAAACATCTGGACCTCTCTTTTTTACAGCATGACTCATAGAAATACTCCATTCCCTTTGATCAAAGGGACCTAGAAGTGAACGGACAGACCACTCACTGACACAGCCACAGACAACCCTCTAGAACACAGAGAAGCATAATGCAGTCTTGGATAGACAACGGGCAGATTCCACACATTACATCCCGCTTCTGTTATCTCTTCTTCTTGGCCCATTGGATCACTCTGCTTCCTTGCTCTTAATTTGTGAGATGAAATCTGCAGGTGGAGTGTAACCTCAAGCACAGCAAGGATCTTGTCTAGTTTTGTTCACCTACTCTATCTCTGCCCTCAAGGACAATGTCTGAGATGCAATAGGTACCCATAAATATTTCTTGTGGGTTGTAAGATCATATTACTAGCATCAACTGAGTAAAGTCTAAATGTCCCTACTCTCAACTCTGTGCCTATTCCTCTATATGTTTTATGAACATAGCACAGATGTTGAGTAATTAACCCACAGTTGATGAAGGACTGGTATGGATCTGCTCATAGTGCTGGAATCAGTTTCTTTGCAGGTCATGACCCTTCTCTCACTTTACCTAAAATCTTGTCTAGTGACTTCATTTCTGCACACCAAAAGGGTTGTTGCATTGCCACAAAGATGTGGGGTAAGGTAATAGAAGCCAGGGAAGGACCAGGTTGACTCGCAAGTAGCTTTCTATACCTCTTAATGTCTCAGACTTAGTTTCCCTGGACTGGAGAGGTTCTCATTTCTGTCTGTGTATTGTAATGACTTGTAGCTTTTGGAAAGTACCAGAGAATGGTTACACAACAGACAATCTGATGTAGCTAATTCTGCCAGTGCCTGGCATCCTAATTTTCTAACTATTCCGGAGATTCTGATGTCCCCAGAGTCAAGAAAGTCTTCTCTAGTCCTTTCAACTCAGCATTTCCACAATATAATTTAGTGTCCTTCCTCACAAATCAAAGTTGTTTTGATTTCCCGACTTCTTTATTAACCCAATATTTCCCAGTCACACGTACCCAGACCCCCTTTCTCATTGACATCTCTTTTCCAGCTTCAAGGGATTTCTTTCAGAGTCCTGAAGCTTTGCTAGCACATGATTCTTCCAGTCCTTTCTCCATCTTCCATGTCCACTGCCAGTCCTGATCCATCATCTGTCACCCCCACAGCACTGACATAATAGTTTCAGAGCCTCTGAAAGTACCCGGCTTCATCCTCTGCAGATATAGAGTCTGATGGGGTTTGTTGGCAGTACCAACTCCCTCCTTCCCAATCATGTGATATCTTTTTCATTAACATAAACTTTGCAAGGAGATATTTTTATCATTTTATTTAAAAACTTCTGATCTGAAATGTAAAAAAAATCAAACCAGTTATTTTACTAAAGTGATGAAATCGTGGCTGTTTTCTGTTTTAGAGGCGTTTCATTTTTCATACTTATTGATCTTAAACTATTATTTGTTTGTAAAAAAAAAATACAGAAGATGCCCAACAGGAAGCTTGGGGACTTTTTCCATCTATCCCAGAAGCTTAAACTAATATAGGTGTTGTTTACAATTCTATCCCCAGGATTCTGAATATAGAACCCCAGGATTCCTGTCCACAATTCCTGAGGTCTTTTCTTTGCCAAGAAATCAGGCATCATTTTGGGTCACAAGACTTTCCATCTATTTACCTTCCTAGTGGCATGTAAGGAACACAGTGCTTTGATTTCCAGCACCATGTTTCTATTCTACATTCTCATTCTCTCTCCCCTCCCTCTCCACCCTCTCCCCTCCTCTCTCCCTTTATCTCTCCCTCTCTCCCCTCCCCATCTATTTCAAAACATGCCTTACTCTTTCTGTGCACTACCTTTTGCTCCTGGCTAGACATTCCTGACCAGATTCTCCAAGAATACTGACAACTCCCGCTCTCCTCTGCCCACACTTTCTCAGCAATACATACCCCAATGGCACTCTTTACTGTCAGCAAGACATGCCCTTCTGGTACTCTCTACTGCCATCAAAACAAATATAGCATACCTTTCTCCAGGGCTTATTATATCTGGGAACTGTTGTAAGAATTTGACATGTGCATTTCACTTAATCCACACAAAAACAGTGAAAAACAGGCCCTCTAGGAAGTCCATTTAACCAATGAGAAAATGAGGCACAAATATATTAAGTAGTTTGCTCAACCTTACAAAAAAACGAAAAAAAAGAAAAAAAACTGGATACTGGAGCTGGAGTTTTACCATGAGAAAATCTGACTGGAAAAGACCATTCAACCGTGTTCCATATATTGTTTATTTTAAGATTCCCTTTATATATTGAGAAAATGTGCAAGGCTAAGATGTTTGAATTAAATATTTTGTGTTTGGGAATTGCATACGAACATATTTTATCACCAAATCCAGCCCCATGGCCTCCCCTCCAATTCTTCTCCCAACTTCATTTGCCATTTTCCCCAATTCATCTTTAGCCTCACATAGGCTCCAAGATAGCATCACACCCTAGTGAAGAAAACACTTTGTATGAAGGCCCAAACCACTTTACTTCAAGGCCTACCTTCCCTGAAACTAACCAAGGTCAAGACACCAAAGCCAAATGTCCCTGGCATGTCTAGTTCAAGATAAGATATTCTTTATAAAGCCTTATCTAAACTTTGCAGAAGAGCTTAAGCTGAGCAATTCCATCCATCAAAGCCAGGCAGAATGCCCTTCCCAGGATAACCCTCTAGATACCTCCTCCATCTCTGGGAAGCTTCCAAGTCACCTCACCATCTGTCAAGCTGGTCCTCTGCCTACCTGGGGAAATGTTCCTATGGCTTTCTACACCCAACTAAAGTACCCAAGAGACTGAAATTTGCTAAAGGAAAAGCATTGCATGTTCATACCTCATCCCTCTTGGGAAGCTATTTCTGACCTTTACAACTGCACCTAGAGAGAACAAAGACCTGAAGCTCCAAATCATAAGAATGATGTAGCTGCCAACAAGTAGGATTGGTACAAAATTTGTCCAAATGGTAGCCTATGCAGCTTTTTCTGAGCTAGATGTCTCATGAAAGGAAGGAGTCTGGTTTTCAGAGGTTGGGCAGGATGGTTTGGGTGCTGGGGATGGATTCTAGGGCTTTGGATGTGTTAGATATGGGCTCTTCCATTCAAAAAGCTTAAAGAGCCTGTGAAAGCTCAGTTGTATTTGTATGCTACATCTCTTCTGTCCCGTTAACCAAGATCCCCAGGGGAAGGGAATAGACCAAGCTGATTTGGTTGTCTCCTTATGAGGTCTGGTTATACATCTATGAAGTGGAAATAACTAGAATACCGTGTCACTGAACAACCATTCCAGTTGCCAATTTGCTTCCTGTTGTAACTACTCAAGCAAGTGAACCATCACTATATGGAAATGATACTGCCCACAAGACCCAATAACTATTCTCTATCAACTGGGTTTCTAACTTAGGGAAGAATGCTAGCCATCTGGTAGAGGATAGAAACGTGGGAGGTCTCAATTGGGAAATAGGGACAAAAACAGGATAACCAATTAAACATAAATTTGTAGTCAAATAAGGATTATAATGAGCTTGTTCCTCTTTAATAAAAAAATGAGACCTGTATACTGTCTAGAATACTCTGGACTGCAGTGAAATCCGTGGTCGTTGCCACAACCCCAATAAGCTAAATGACTGTCTCAACAATGTTAGTCAAAAGAGTCAAGTGGCTTTAGTGTTGTCCTTATAAAACACATAGTGGCATTTAGGAGGTGCTGGGACCACAGCTTTGTAATGAGAACACTCCAGGCACATAGCTTTTGACCACCACAGACCTGCTTCAGCCAATCTATGGCCCCACCCAAAAGCCCATATTTCACGTTTTTGGAAGACCAGTAAATAGAACAAGGTCAGGTCCCAAATGGGATTTTTGTCTTCTGAGACCATGGGAGGTGACTCACACCCCGGGCAGCTCTTTGTGAATTTCAACTTCCATCACATAAGAGATTTTAACAAGGAAACAAGTGGCAGAAATAATACCTCGCTACCTTTTTCCAAAGCCTTTGTGTCAGTGGGCTTGGGCTCTGTGCAAAGAAAGTGTGCTATTTTTAGAAGCACACCTGGGCAGGAAAACATCCAGTTCAACACTTGCATTATCCAAACCACTAAAGTGCTCTTTTGATCCTGCAGCTTTTCTCTGCTTCCCTTTCCTGTTGTGTACTTTCGAGATACTAATTTATTTATCCATGCATCAGTGAGACTTAAGTTAATGACAGTAAATAAACTGGCATCGTTGTTAAATGATGGAGACCCTCAGCTGGAGACCATTGGCAGGCATATGGGGGTGAGAAGACTCCTCTCATGGCACTGGAATTCTCTTCTCATTCCATGGATGAATCCCCAGATTAGATTGTGTGTGGCACAGACTTCTACTGTCCATAGTTTGCTGAGCTGAAACCATGCAATTTGTTTCCCTTCCAAATTCTGAGAAATCTAACTAAAGCTGTAAGACTGAAGGCCATTAAATACATTTCTACTCATTAACTGGGCCAAGAAATAATTTATTCCTTTCATTGAGCTTCTGTGCATGACTTGAAATACAAAGCAGATATGGTATTGACTATAACTATGAAATAACACTGATTTTTTTTCTGACTTCAGTTTATCTACTTAAAACATGTTCACACTCAAACATCGATGATGTATTGTCAGAGTGGCGTGCTGTGGTTCCTTTCAGTACTTAAAAGAACCAGGTATCTGGTCATTGGCAGATGATGGAGATGGACAACATGCAACAAACAGAGGCCTTAAATATGTTAGATATAAAAATTATTATCTAAAGGGGAAGAAAATGTTGCTTCAAGCTAGTCGGTAGTGGTGTCTAAGTCAGGCACTCTCCACTGACCTTTGAAGCAGATCTGAATGCTTCAGTCCAACTTGGCTTCTGGAGGGAAAACTTCCTCTAAAGAAACATCCCCCAAGCTTTGTTTCTTCTGACCACAGCCACTACTCTGCTCTTTTGCCTATGGGTTAATCCTGCCTATGTATATTTCTCTTGGTCCACTATATTTATTCTTGTCATGAAGCCTTCCAGATACAAGAAGATGCCTTCATTCTTCCTCCTGCACCTTCTGCTCAAACCCAGTAGAAGGCATTCTCTGGCCTCCTGCTTGCAAATCTAGTGCTTTGAATAATCTCCCTGCTTATGTCTATATACATGTACATATACATATTATATGTATGCTAGCCTATTTGAATGATATGGGTGGTGGTTTACTTGAGAATGTGAGAATGCTCCCCATAAGCTCATATATTTGAATGCTTAGTCCCCAGTCAATAGACTGCTTGAGAAGGATTGAGAGGTGTGGTTTTGTTGGGGGGGGGGGGAGGATGTCACTGGAAATGGGTTTTTAAGGTTTCAAAAGTCCACACAAGCTCTCTCTCTCTCTCTCTCTCTCTCTCTCTCTCTCTCTCTCTCCACTCCCTCCCTCCTTCCCTACTTCTTTGGGGAATCAAAGTGCAAAGGTCTTGGCTACTGTTCCAACAGCATGCCTTTCTGCCATGATGATCATGGACTAACCCTCTGAAACTGTAAGCAAACCCCCAATTAAATGCTTGCTTATATAAGAGTTTCCTTGTCAAGGTATCTCTTCATATGAATAGAACTGTTGACTAAGGCAGTGGGGTAACATAAACTACAGAAAGGTATTTCTTAGTGGGAAAGCCTGGGAGTTCTCAACCAGAATATTAGTGGCCTTGGGTCTGTCAAGGCAGGCTCTTTCTTCTCCTAAAGCCTCACTGAGGAAAAGCAATTAAGGGCTTCTTTCTATCATCTGACATAAGGGCATTAATGCCATGTCTATCCTTGACATCTTGGAGCTTCAGAAGTGAGGAGATAGCTCAGTGGTTAATACATGCAGCTCTTACAGAAGACCTAAGTTCATTCCCCAGCACTCATGTTGGGTGGTAAACAACTGTCAGGAACTCTGGTGCCAGGAGAATATAATTCTTCTGGCATCCATGAACAGACTTGCATTCATATATATGTAGAGAGAGAGAGAGAGAGACAGAGAGAGAGACAGACAGACAGAGATAAATACCCATAATAAACTTTTAAAGTATTAAAATATGAATGGAGGAGCATAAACATTCAGACCTCAGAAATGTTTCTTTGTCTGGGAGAGAGAGAGAGAGAGAGAGAGAGAGAGAGAGAGAGAGAGAGAGAAAGAGAGAGACTGTCTGTGTGTGTATGTGTGTATCTACCTAGGTCTTCAGATATTCAGACACAGAAATCCTATTTATCTTTTATGCCTCTACTTGTCCAGGGGCCTCTCAGGCAGTAGATCAAAACAAGGTGCTCACCAAATGAACCAACTGATGGGTAGAAGAGACCTCCTCATGAAATCTTGAAAGTCAGCCAACACAACCCCAAAAATCCCCCACAACTGCTCCTGTTGCTCAGACCATGTCAAAACTAACTCTCCCTTAGCTGAGCATTGGAACACACTCTATCATGATACATACCTGCTGGTGTGTACGCTCCACCCGTGCCTATATTTATAACAAGCCTGCTGTCTACAGTTGTGCTCAAAGCTTTAATGTATATGATCTCTAATTCATGCATTGTTCAGTCCATAAAGGTGTCACTACCCCCACTTTAAAGGCTTGAAGACAAAATAAATTAGTACATGCTGGGCTCAGGTTGAGCTACCACTGTCATTGGCTATACTTCTGAACCTCTCCAGGTTTCTACTGAGAAGGGACCCATGACATTTGCCAATGATCACTGTATCTCCCTGCATATTTTCCCCTAGAGAGAAAAATGTATCTCAATGCAGAGCTTAAGTTGGAAAGAGAATCTGAATGGTGGCTTTTCCCGGCCATTCCTCTCAGGAAGAGGACACAAGTTCTCTGCCACAACACATCAGAAGCTCTTAGGAAATGGCTTCAATTCCTGTAGCCAAAACATGGGGGGGGGGGTCTTATAATTTGAGTAATATCGCTTTACATGTTATACAATGACTGGCACAGTGCAGCAGTTATATTAGGAAAAAGACAAAAGGTAACTTTTGAGAATGAAGTATAAAGAGACTGGATGAGCAAGAGAAATAGTGCTGAGCCTTTGGTCTTTGAGTATTAGCCGGTGTTTCAATGCTGGCGTGGAAAGAGGCTTGCACACAGTGGTTGGTACACTTGTGCAGTTAGACTTTAATGGATGCAGCCTGGGCCAAAGCTTTATGCCTCTGGCTGCATAGTGTTTTGACCTTGATAATTGACTGCAGCTTATGTGAGATTTGTCCATGGGCCATTGATCCAGAGAAAAAGAGAGACAAGGTTGACTGCTCAGTGCAAAAAGCTGAGAAGATCCACGGGCCTCAGATAAAAAGTAAGGCAATGTAGGGAACCCATGGTGAGGGCAAGGACACCAGGCTCCCATGGTAGGAGAAAAAAAGGCATCCCAGCCAGAGGTCACACTGGTATGTTTTACAGAATGAGCCTCCTGGATTTTTGTTAGTCGGCACTGGTCCTCCAGGCCTCAGAAAATGTGTAGGCTATTATCAAGAAGGCTAATCTTCAAAAACAGATGCCCCAGGGTGCCCTTGACCCAAATAGGTGCCTGTGCAGGTAAGGCAATGACTCCACCATAGAGAAAGGTGTTAGGTTTACAATTTAGAACCTAATTACAATGCTAAGGGATTTCATTTTCATAGCAGAGCACTTTGGTTCTAGATTTTAAATTGTTAACGCCAGACAAAAACAGTGTAATATAAATGGGCAATACCAACTAGGAGGTGACAAATTGCTATGACTTGAATGTCTTCCGTAGGCTTGGGTGTTTGAATACTTAGACTCCAACTGGTGGCACTGTATGGGAAAGCTATAGAACCTCTAAGAGGTGGAACCTCACTGGTGGGCCACTAGGATGGAGCTGAAGTTTTATAATCTCACCTGACTCCCTGCCACCAACCAGACTCCTGGCCTTGCTTCCATGTCTTCTGCTCTGCTGCCGAGTCATCCCTACCATAACGGTCTGCATTGCTCTGAAGCTGTAAGTTCAAATAAAGCCTTCCTCCCATAAGGGTTTGCCTTTTTTGCCAGGGAATTCTATCACAAAAACAGAAAATTAACTAGGACACAAATACACTGGGTGGCAAAGATGGAAACCCAACCATGGGTGATGGGGGTATCATAATGCACACTTAGAAATTTCTCAGGAGACAGCAGGACTTCAGATGCCACTTGATGGCAATGCAGATGCACAGAGTTCTGGGCAGCTAGCACTGTGTGGAGAAGGCAGAACTGAGAAGTTTCTCCAGCCACTTTCTCCCAGATTCATCTGGTTGTTTCTTCTGGTGGACCATGTTGCTGCATTCCAAAAGCCTGGTATTGTGGGGATAGCTGAGTTTAGAGTTTAAGAATTAGCTATTTTGCTCAGGTTGGTGAGCGTGGTGTCAGGGATGTGACATGTATTCCACTGACTCTTTAGAGGAAAAGGTGGTCAATCTCAAACTGTTCTAAAATATTAGGTAAAGCCTTAAGAGTAACAGGAAATAATGAGCATCGGTAAAGATGTAAAAAAGAGGGAGGCAGAGAAGAAAAGCACTAAGAGCCTGTAACTGAAATCCCATCACTTCTGTTGCCTAGAAGGTACTATTTTCCATCCATAGAGAAGCAAGCTAGGATTTCCTCAGTTCTTATCCTCAAAGTATGACAAAGGCAAAATAATTCCTGTGCCCTTGAGTGAAGGTTCTGGGTGTAAACTGTTTTCATAATAATAGTAAAATGGTATTTCCTTCTTTTCTTTCTAACATTTACAGTACTGTGCAAAATCAAGGGTAGGTAACTGTTGTCTCTTAATGTAGGCTCAGGGTATACTGACTTTGATGTCAATCACCTTGCCAACTTAGCTGGGTTTGGTGTCACCTAGCAAACTTACCTTTGGATGTGACCATGAGGGTGTTTCCAAGAAACTTAACTGAGGATGGGGGGGACTCACCCTGAATGTGGGTCACACAGACCTATTGGCTAGAGCCCTGGACTGCATCAATAGAAGAAAGTAGGAAGAGCACCAACACGCATATCTATCTCTCTCTCTCTCTCTCTCTCTCTCTCTCTCTCTCTCTCTCTCTCTCCTTCCTCACTATAGATGCAATGAGCCCAGCCACCTCTCATCCTCACCATCATGATGGACTCCATTTCCTCAAACCATGAAGCTAAATAAACCCTTCCTTTCTTGAAATCTGGTGTGTGTGTGTGTGTGTGTGTGTGTGCGCGCCACAGACACAAGAAAGGGTATTGGGTCCCCATCTCTCAGGCCCAAATGCTTCCTTATTTAAGTTTCTCTTATTAGGTATTTTGTCACTGCAGTGTGATAAGTAACCAATTTACTACATGAAAAGCGGACACCTTGGCATTTGAAAAAAAAAAAAAAAAGCAGCAGAACATAAAGTCCTCTCTGACCTTCCCTTTCTCTCCCACAGCAAGTAATAAAACCTGGAAAGAATTCTCTGATCTCCATCTAATGCTGCCAGGAGATCCTTCTGTGAGAGATGCTCATCCCATACCCAGAAGAAGACTGGATCCTTATCTCTAAAGAAACAGGAAAGACTCTGCATAAAGCATCCTCTAAGTTCAGGAGCATTAGAATTCATTCCAACGATCAACAGCACGTCTCCAGCATTATCCCATACTTCTTCAAGCTTAGCATAAAAATATACAGTTTTGTCTATTAATTTGGACTTTCATTTCCCTGTGAAGGCCATGGTGTTACATTTAACATTAAATCAGTGCGTTTGCTTTTCTCTTGTTAATGCACCTCTGACATATAGGGCCTCCGGTATGAGTCTTTCAGAGAGAGAGGATACTAATGTCCTCCTGCGTAGCCTTCAACTGCATGTACAATCCCTGAATTCCTCACCAGCACAAACTAATAAAATTCTAAAATAAAAGTAGGCTACTTTTCCTTGAGAATATCCTTAATGAAACTGTGAAAAATTAATTTTATTAAATCTCATTTACTGAGTACACATCCTTTTAATATTCAATGCAACAAAATGTGAAGGCTGCATAAATTAATTTTACAGTGTGCTGAAGTATGAAGGTTGTCTTGAGGGCAAACACGGTGCAGTTGTTTGAATTAAACGCCGAAATAAAAATGGGCACAGGGGTACACATATATAATCCCAGCAGCTGGGACACTGAGGCAGAAGGACCATTGGCCCAAAGCCAGCGTAGGCTACACCATGAAATCCTGTGTTGGGAGAGCAAGACATAATCAAGAAGGAAAACATCTTCCTCCCTCTGCTCTCTTCCTCTCCTCCTCCTTTTCATTTATGAATATCATTTCAAAGAAACTACTGTGGTTATTCTAGTTGGGATATTTGAGAAATATTTTTCCAGCACATGAATGAGAAGTACCAGTCCACGGAAGACTGACAGTAATTGTTTTCTATAACAACAATCCATCTTGCAAGCAAAACTTAGAATTTAAAAAGATGCTCCCAACCAGTCCCAATATTCACAGACTTTTCTAAACAAATGAGTGATTGTGGCAACAAACGGGATTTTCTTTTTACATTGTGTGATGAAATGCGGCCATATTGGAGAAGTCTGTCATGTTGGGAGATATTTCTCAAATGATCAATGTGTGCTGATAGTAAAATAATATGTAAGTAAAAGAACTTTTGAAATTTGAGTTACTTCAATAGACACTTACATAGTGAAGTGTGAGCACTTTCTAATAAGGTTTCCAATTCTACATTCCAATTCACCTTTGAGGAAACTATCATTTGTCAAGTATTAGCCTGAAGCTAAATAAGGAAACTGTAATAATAAATCAGGTATCTGAAAGAAGTAAAAATTAACTGCCAAGTTACACGTCCAATTTTAATTAGAATTTTAAAAACTGTTTCTACCATCCCAACATTCACAGACTTTTCTAAGAAAGGGGGGTGGGGAGGGTGAACCCCAGTAGCCACTGGAAACAGATGCAGATACTCAGAAAAAAAACATTAGATGAAGTTTAGGGAGTTTAGAGAATCTTGTGGAAGAGTTGGAGGAAGGAGTGAACAGGACAGGGACTCCACAGGAAGACCAACAGAGTCAACTAACCTGGACCCTTGAGGCTCTCAGAGACTGAACCACCAACCAAAAAAAAAAAGCATGGGCTAAACCTAGACCCTCTGTACACATGTAGCAGAAGTGCAGCTTGGTCTTTGTACAGGTCCCTCAGTAACTGGAGTGGGGGCTGTCCCTGAATCTGTTGCCTGCCTGCCTGCCTGCCTGCCTGCCTGACTTCGGATCCTGTCCTATTTGGGTTGACTTGTCTGGCTTTGGGGGGGGGGGGTGCGCCTAGCCCTGCACTGACTTGATGACTTGTGTGGTGGTGGGGCAAGGGGAGGTGTTGGATAACAACCAGGAGATCTTCCTCCTCTCAGAGGAGAAGGGGAGGTGGGAATGAGGAGAGGATTTGTGTGAGAAGGTACTGGGAGGAGGAAGAGGGTGGTACTGAGATATAAACTGAATAAATGAATTTTTTAAAAAATGGGTGATCATACTAACAAATGGTCATTTCTTTTTCCATTGTAGGATGAAATGTGACAATTGCTATTTTAGTAATAAAATAACTATTTTAAATAATTAAATATTATTTTATTTTAAATAAAATAAAATAATTATTTTAGTAATAACATATTTCCCATACGGAACTGAAATGTCTTCAGAGTTTCCAACCAGAAGAAAATATCACAGGGGCTTCAA
Organism: Rhynchomys soricoides; assembly: GCA_019843965.1. Classification (NCBI taxonomy): domain Eukaryota; kingdom Metazoa; phylum Chordata; class Mammalia; order Rodentia; family Muridae; genus Rhynchomys; species Rhynchomys soricoides. Next base: position 2,784,794 of record JADRCH010000241.1, read on the forward strand.
AATAGAAGCAGATGTGGAAACCAACTGCCTTCTATTAAACCAAGTGTGAAAAGAAGGGAGATGCCATTTTCTAAAATATTTAATTTGAAAATGATAATATTTATATGGGACACAACAGTAATATATATATGTAGACTTATTAAAGTCAAACTAATCAGCATATCAGCCACTTCACTTCATCTCCTGATCATTCTTTGTGGTAAGAAAACTCTAAGTATTATTTTAGCTGTTCTGAAATATGTGTTACATTCCTGTTAACTGTAGCTACCATCAAAGCAACAGACCACTAAGATCAATCATTGTTAGACAAACAAATTCTACCCTCTAACCAACACCTTCTCTTTCTGAATTCTATGAAATACTTTATCTACCTAGTTGTAATTTTTAAATTATAATAGTGTTTTAGTTATGGTTTTACTGCTGTGAACAGTCACCATGACCAAGGCAACTCTTATAAGGACAACATTTAATTGGGGCTGGATTATAGGTCAGAGGTTCAGTCCATTATCATCAAGGGGGAACATGGGAACATCCAGGCAAGCATAGAGCAGGAAGAGCTGAGAGTTCTACATCTTCAGCTGAAGGCTGCTAGCAGAAGACTGACTTCCAGGCAGCTAGGATACCAGACTTAAAGCCCACACCCACAGTGACATACTAGAGCCACACCTTCTAAAAATGCCACTCCCTGGGCCGAGCATGTACAAATTATCACAAATAGATTAATAAGTATCACCAGTGTTTTAGTTTTTAACAGTCAATGTGAAAAGATACTGATGAGTACTGTGGTAGTCTCAAAAATAGTTTAGGGTTTCAAAAGATCCTAAGACTAAAATCTTGAATATTGCTGAGGTAGGCAAAGAAGCTCTCCCAGCTAGAACAGCCAGAACAGGAAAAATGAGGAATTAAAAGACTGTAATAATTTCTAATATTTTACTCATACAGAAAATGGAATTTGCTTTCAAACGTTAATTCCTGTATACACTTTCACTTTAATATCCAAGATTAGTCATTGAAATCTAATTTCTCACTCATAAATATGTAATGTGAGAGGGCTTGGGATCAGCTTTGGGGCATCGGGCTATAAAACTGTACTTTGTGGCTGTGTTGTGCTTTCATGCATTGCCAAGCCTCTGCGTTGGAGACACTAGGTTGGGCTGAACTGAACAATGTGGCTGATGACAATTTTGAGTGGAAATAGGAGAAGGTTTGCAATTCCTGCCTTGGCTTTGATTTCACTGATTTTAGAGTGTCTTTGGTTTTGATATCACTAAGCCACCTTCCTGACCAATTTGACACTTCTGAGAGCAAAGTCTACCCTCCTCTGGAAACACATGAAGGCATGATGGTGTGGTAGGCATTGCACCAGGAGGCTGAAAAGATACACCTCCTCAGAGCCATCTGCTCTCTTCTGGGTTATTGTGACCTTGATGGTTTGGGACCTGCAGAGAGATACAACATCCATTGTGGCAACAGGAGTATGTGACACAAGCTACTCGCCCTGTACCCAACAGGAAGCAGAGAGGGACAGCGATCGGTGCTGCATAAGATAGAGCTCCCAAGCACATGCCCCTCCACCTCACTGACCTACTTCCTCTAGCACGACTCCACTTCCTAATGCCTCCGGAATCTCCCAATATGCACTGCTAGTTGGGGACCAAAGTTTCAACACCAGAGCCTTTTAGGGGGGCGCTTCATATCCAAACCACAGGAGAAGTCAGCTTGCTTACAGATGGAAGCCAAATTCTCGAGAATCATCTCCAAAGTGGTGATACTGTCTCCTCTTCTTACTTCTTGGGTGGCTCAAAATGCAGGCTGGGAAGTAGAAATTCTTGGCTGAATTACCCCAAGCACCACAACAGACTACATTTACGTCCACCAGATCCCAGAAAGCATAGTCTTAGCACTCTCTATCCTGCTTCAGTCTTGTTTTTATACCATGAAAACAAATACATTCACCAATAAAAATTTGCAGAATGGATGATAATGAAATTAATACTCATACCTAATAAATAAATATCCTGGCACCAAACTTATTCTTTAATGTAACCAGAATATTCCTGGTTTCAATGAATGACTATAGAGTAAATGGTGGTCTGAGCATGTTGGCATATGTCCATCATACCAGTTATGTAGGATGCAAAGGCCAGAAGATCACAAGTTTGCATCTGCCTTTAAAGGTTTAGATTGTAATCAAATAAAGTATAAAAGGCCTAGGGATGTAGCTCAATGGTAGAATGCTTATATATCATGCACAGAGAACTACCTTTAATCTACAGTATTGAAAAACAAAGGCAAACCCAAATTTAGTCATTTCCTTTATGTTAAGAAGGTAAATGGCCTTTGAGCTTGAGTGAGAAATGTCCCTCATAGGTTCATGGATTTGACCATCTTGTTTTCTGTTGATGGAGCTGTTTTGGGGGTTATAAACCTATAGGAGGCAGAGCCTTGCTGACAGTGGTATGTCACCTGTGAGGTTTTATAATCTTCGCCACTCCCTGTTATCTTTTTGTGTTTCCTGTGTCCAGATGAAATGTGAATTCTCTGCTTCCTGACTGCCAGGCTGGCTAGCCTCAAATTCCTGCTACCTTGACTTGCCCACCATGATAGACGATATCCACTATAGAACTGGAAGCTATAATAAATCTTTTTCTACTATGAGTTGGTCTTGGTCCTGGCATTTTTATCACAGCAACCGAAAAGCAACATCTCTGAAAGATAGACTATCACCACAGTCTGAGACAAGATAGAAGCAGGCTTCAGAGTGATGTCATCGCACTCCAAATTAATCCACTTCATTTAAATAAGAAATAACTGTCTACAATTAAAAATATCCAGGTGGGGGCTGGAGAGATGGCTCAGTACTTACGAGCACTGGCTGCTCTTTCAGAGGCCCCAGGTTCAATTTCCAGGACCCACATGGCAGCTCACAACTGTCTGTCACTCCAATTTCAGAGGATCTGGCACTCTCACATACATGCAAGCAAAACACCAATGAACATTTAAAAAATAAATCTTAAAAAAAAAAAGAAAGGAAGGAAGAAATGAAAGAAAGGAGGGAGGGAGGGAGGGGAGAAGGGAGGGAGGGAGGGAGGGAGGGAAAGTATTTGACAAACCCCCAGGTATCAACAGCTCTGAATCCCACACATCCATTGCTGACATAAACAATGACCTTTTCTTCTCTGACCATAGCTTGAGTAATGTAAACTTTTATCCTAGGTACTTCCAGCCAGTTGGTTCATTGTCTGTACATTTGTATATTAAAAACAATATTCATTAATCACCTTCTATTTACAAAGGTATGTTGGAAAAATACATAGAAAACAGCAAAAATGCAATATACACTTTCTGTATTAGTTACCTGGTGTTCCAAGTAAAAACTGCTTGCCTTCTGGCTTAAAACAATAATAGACATTTATTATCTGAGCCACATTCTTTGAGAATGAACTGGTAGAATCTAGCTGAACATCTCACATGATGCTGCAGTCAATATGGCATCCAGGGCTCTAGTCATTTGAAAGCTTGACTTAGGTTAGCAAAACTGCTTCCCAGACATCTTGTTAACATATCTGCAAGAAGGAGGTTTCCACATCTTACCTCATGAACCTCTCTGTGTGCTGATGATGTATTGTCATGTCCTATCAGCCAGCTTCCCCTTAGGGGAGTGATCCAAGAACAGAAGGCTGGAACTGCAAAGGATTTTTAATGATCCCATAAGTCACACACCAGTTTTTATACTGCCCTTATTTAATGTAGGAGGGGATGACACACTGGAGAATAACAGGATGTGGGCACTGGCTAGGGTCATTTAGACCTTGACTACCACACCTTATTACTTTCTCTGGTCTTCCCAGAAAAAACAAAACAAAACAAAAGAGAACGGTGGTTCAGGTTTGTTCATCTCTACTGCTTGAAAAGTCAAGGTAGAGGGATCACAAATTCAAGGCCAGTTTGGGAAACCTACTCAGACTTTGTCTCACAATTCAAAACTTAAAAGAAGGGCTGGGGATATAGCCAGTAGTAGGTGGCTTACCTAGGTTAATCCCCAACATCACTAATTAAGTAAGTAACTCGTTACAATAACACATGGAACAACAAGTGACAAGTTTCATTTGTATATTACAGTTACGAGAAGAACATCCTGTGTTCATAGATTCAACTAGATTTTCAAGAAAGAATAAGTTAATAAATTTTCTTTTTCTAAGTAAAAGAGACACAAAGGAAGAGTAATTTACTTACTGAACAAAATTCATTGCATACTTACTAAGGCATCCTGGCCCCATAGATCCTTCAATGGACTCAGAGATCTCACTGTAATGAGGAAACCCATCATGTCAACATATTTTGTAAAGCAGTGACAAAGTACAATGATCAGAATGTATACTTTGTGCACAGAAAGGCTGCAGACAGTTGTTAACTTGGTGGAACTTGAAGATCATCAGGAAAGGTTTTCTGGAACAAATAATACCTAATTGCAGCCTTAAAAAATAACTTAGAATCAGTCAGGCATTGAGGACAAAGGGGCATGAAGGTAAAACTTGGTTGTGTAACAGAATGACTTTGAAGTGCTAATGAACACGACAGAGGGAGAAGTGAGCAGAATCCCTCATGGAGAGCCAGGGGTCAGGTGTCTTAGGTTCTAGACAGAGGGAAATCTGGATTTGATCGTCAAGAGCACTGGAACAGTTATACTTGTACTTTATATAGATCATTCTAGTAGCTTTGGGTGGTGATAACTTGATCAAAGAGAACTGTGGGGTGATGAGACTGTTGGAAACCACTTGTTGTATTTCTGGTTGTCTCTGGAGCAAAACAACATTGGTGAGGGAATGAAGAAGACCTGCTTAACAATCTCTTCACCATGTAACCATATGCCAGGAGACCTGGCATTCTGTCATGTACAATGCTACATTTTAATTGTTTATATTTGTTTGTTTTGTGGAAAAGAAGGTACACATGCAGGTCAGAGGACAGTGTTTGATTCTGGGTTTGTTCTTTTTGAGGTGGAGTCACTTGTTGCTTCTGATGCTGTGAAACAGACTTCACTAGACTAGCTGGTCTGCAACCTTCTTGCAGATTCTCCTGTCTCCACCTTCAATCTCACCCACAGAAGTGCTAGGTTGCAGATGTCACTGAACAGAGCTTTCTGCCTGGCTTCTGGGAATTTAACTGGCATCACCAGGCTTGCACAAGGACCCTCAATCCATTTCCCCACCCACAAAGATATATTTGATCTCAGGCAATGATGATGTCCTGTTCTCCAAATTCTGTATTTTTCATGCTGACAAGTTCTATTTAGTTCTTTTCCAACACAGCCAGTGAATTTACCTCATACTTCTTCATTGTGTTTTCAATATTGTGTCACATTCAGTTCAGGGTCACTTAGGTGTCTACTGGCTTTGCCTCTGCGCTGTTTGGGGTGCTCACTTTAGTTTTCAATGGTTTGGTTTTGCTTAACTTAGCTTCTAATTGTATATCTTTTGTCCCTTAAATCCTATTCATGGTCATAGAGAATATTTGTGTTTATTGACAGTCCAATAATGTACTACCAACCCAATTTACTTGACTAGATTTCCTGCATTCAAATGGGCATGGGGTAATCATCAAGATTAAAAGCTTATAGATTAAAATTATAAAAGGAAATCATTTTTCCTCTAATTCACTATAAACCAAGATCCAGACAAACACTTGTCTCTAATGTCATGTCCAGGTCTTTTTCAGTAAGTTGTGTTTCCTCATTTCAGGGGCACTATATTTAGACAGAATCTCTGATGTGACCTCAGTGCCTGGAATCTGGGGTTTGTTTACTAGCCCCTCTGCATTTGTCCCTCTGAATCAGTCAGATGCTGGTTACAGTGTTTCTACTTTCCTCTGTAGGCTTTGCATTTCAAGAAGTTTCTAGAAGGTCTGAGAAATTCCTCAACATTTTTCCCACATCTAGCTGTATTGTAAATGATACGAGCTGGGCATGGTTGCATGTAATCCCAGCACTGCAGAAGCAAAGACAGACAGAGCTCTGAGTTTTAAGCCAGCCTGGTTTACCTTTCAACTTCCAGGTTAAGCAGAGCTACACAGTAAGAACTTTTAAAAGGAAGAAAACAACAGAGAAAAAGAAAAAGATATGAAGTCCTGACTTTGTAGTTAAGATTTTTAGTCTGCTGTACCAGGAGAGGTCCTTTGACCATCTAGATGCCACTTTGAAGAAACTGAAAGTAATAATTGCACAACTAAGTCCCAGTACATTAGCTAGATGCTGTGATGCAAACCTTAGCATAAAGGAACGCAAAGGAGGAAGTGTTTATTTTGGCTCACAGTTTGAGTCCATCAAGGAGGGAAAGACACTGTAGGCAGCTCAGGATGGCAGGTGTAACCTGCTGGGACACTTCTTGCTCCTTACATCTTGGCAGAACAGGAAGCAGATGGCAGACAGGAAGTGGGGCATGCTTTCAATCTTAAGGTCAATCCACAGTAATCCACTTACCCCACGAAGGTCTGTCTCCTCAAGTTACACAACTGGGGACCGGGTGTGCAAACACATAAGCCCCATGCTGGACATTGCTTATTCAAACCCCAGTATCTCTTCCACCCACATCACCATCTTGCAGAAATGAGAAGTTAGAACATAGTCTTGTGCTGTGCCATGAGGCTTACAAACTAATCAAGACATGACACAGCTGGACTAAAGGGTCTAAGAAGACCAAATGGTCCTTTCTTCAACATGATTACCAAAACGGTCATAAGGAAAGGTCTGAAGAATGTTAGGTAAGTCATTAGGAAGAATTACAGTGTCACTGGCCAAACCTTTCAATACTTTAAAGAGGGAACAAAAAGAAGTTTACCACTTCCTTAAGTAAGAAAGAGGTCTGGGTGGTAGTGCATGCTTTTACTACCATCCCTCCAAAACCAGAGGCAGATCTCAAATGAGTTCCAGGCCAGCCAGGGTCTCAAGAGAAGTTTAATAAAGATTTGGTGGCATAAGACATCTAGGTGAGGTACTGTCTCTCCCATTATGTGGTGACTCCACTAAAATTTACAATTTCTTTCGTATGTGCATATATTTTAAAAAGGAGTCAGTGGGGGTTTTATGGACCTTTGGGGTTGTTTTGGTTTTTGGTTTTTGTCTTGGTTTTAGAGAGAGAGAGAGAGAACATAAAGTTTGACAGGGACTGAGGTGGTAAAGACTTAGGAAGATTTGGGAGAAGGGGAAGAGTATAATCAAATATATAGTATGAAAAAGTTGTGATTAAAAAATTAATTTGCAAAAAAGTAAAGAACAGCTATGCTGGAAAGGCAGAGTATCTCAGAGAATAACAGATTATTGATATCAGAGAATCAAATAACCCTGTTAAAAATGGGGTACAGAGCTAAACAAAGAATTCTCTACTGATGAATATTGAATGGCTGAGAAGCACCAAAAGAAATATTGAACATCCTTAGTCATCAGGGAAATGCAAATCAAAACAACCCTGAGATTCCACCTCACACCAATCAGAATGGCTATGATCAAAAACTCAGGTGACAGCAGATGCTGGCAAAGATGTAAAAAAGAGGAACACTCCTCCATTGCTGGTGGGATTGCAAGCTGGTACAACTACTCTGGAAATCAGTTTGGCAGACCCTCAGAAAATTGGACATAGTACTACCTAAGGACCCAGCTATACCACTCCTGGACATACACCCAAAAGATGCTCCAACATATAACAAGGACACATGCTCCAGTATGTCCATAGCAGCCATATTTATAATAACCAGAAGCTGGAAACAGCCCAGATGTCCCTCCACAGAGGAATGGATACAGAAAATGTGGTACATTTACACTATGGAATACTACTCAGCTATTAAAAACAATGACTTTATGAAATTCTTAGGCAAATGGATGGAACTAGAAAATATCATCCTGAGTGAGGTAACCCAGTCACAAAAGAACACACATGGTATGCACTCACCGATAAGTGGATATTAATCCAAAAGCTAGGAATACCCAAGATACAATTCGCAGACCATATGAAGTTCAAGAAAAAGGAAGACCAAAATGTGGATGCTTCAGTCCTTTTTAGAAGGGAGAACAAAATACTCATGGGAGGTAGAGGGAGAGAAGGAGTTGGGAGGAAGAGAGGAGGGGGAGGAGAGAAAATGGGGGGCAGGATCAGGTTGAGAGGAGACAGGATGATATGCAGAGGGTCAGGAATTTGAACAGAGGAGTATAGCAATGGGGATGGGGAACCAGGGGAGCCACCAACAAGTCCCAGATGCCAGGAAAGCAAGAGGCTCCCAGGACCCAACAGAGATGACATTAGCTGAAATGCCCAACAAAGGGGAGGGATAACCTGTAGAGACCATATCTAGAGGTTAGGCAAGGCCCCCAATTAGAGAACGGGGCCACCCACTCATCTCCAAATTCTTAACCCAGAATGGCTCCTGTCTAAAGGAAATACGGAGACAAAGTGTGGAGCAGAGACTGAAGGAAAGGCCATCCAGAGACCGCCTCACCTGGGGATCCATCCCATATACAGACACCAAACCCAAACACTATTGTGTATGCCAAGAAGTACTTGTTGACAGGAGCCTGTTATAGCTGTCTCCTGAGAGGCTCTCCCAGAGTCTGACAAATACAGAGGCGGATGCTTGCAGCCAACCGTTGGACTTAGCACAGGGTCCCCAATGGATGAGTTAGAGAAATGAATGAAGGAGCTGAAGAGGTTTGCAACCCCATAGGAAGAACAACAATATCAACCAACCAGACCCCCCAGAACTCCCAGAGACTGAATCCCCAACCAAAGAGTACACATGGAGGGACCCATAGCTCCAGCCAAATATGTAGCAGAGGATGGCCTTGTCTGGCATCAACAGGAGGAGAAGCCCTTGGTCCTGTGAAGCCTCAATTCCCCAGTATAGGGGATAATACCAGGGCGGTGAGGTAGGAGTGGATGGGTGGGAAGGGGAGCATCCTCATAAAAGCAGGGGGAGGGGGATGGGAAAGGGGGGTTCAAGAGGGAAAACTGGGAAAGGGGATAACATTTGAAATTTAAATACATAAAATATCCAATTTTAAAAAATCAAAAAAATTAATTTGCAAAAAAGTAAAGAAGAGCTATGCTGGATAGGGAGAGTATCTCAGAGGTGCCAGGTTATTGATTTCAGAGAGAATATGGAAAGGTGTAGGGACCAGTGCCTTCAGAGGCTAAACTGACTGGCAAGACGAAGCCAGAGCAGCTGCTCTGAAGGTGAGGCTGTGGTCCGGCTCACTGCTGTTAAGTGAGTCAGCATCCCTTAGGCTGACTCTCCAGGGCAAAAAGTGATGTCCATTTCTCAGCTTTCAAAAACATGTTAATTGATTAAATAAACTTAAAACTAGTGCTCCTTCTTCCGTGGCTATAAAATTATGTTTCTGGAAAAATAAGAAGGTTTAAAATCCATTTTGGTGACTAACTGTTACCATGGTTACAGAATAATTAGCCTTTTTCTTAAGAGTGAGGGAAATCTTGTTATTGGCAATAGAAAAATGTCATGAAATATTCAAAAATTTGTAGAAAAAAACTGTCAAGTTTCTATGACAAATTAATAAAATTTGTAATTGGTAAATTTCGTAATTAATAAAATTTGGTGGCTTGACAAGTTTCATATACATATATAATGTATTCTGATCATATTTCCCCAGGTTACACTCTCCTATTCTCTCCCACCTTTTTTTTTTTTTTCTTTTCTTTTCTTTTTTCGAGACAGGGCTTCTCTGTGTAGCCCTGACTGTCCTGGAACTCACTCTGTAGGCCAGGCTGGCCTCGATCTCAGAAATCTGCCTGCCTCTGCCTCCCAAGTGCTGGGATTAAAGGCGTGTGCCACCACTGCCCAGCCTCTCCCTCTTTTTATAGGCCTATTCTCCTCCTCAATTAATCACTTTTATATTTTCCTATCACTTTGTAATTGTAGTCGACCGCATGTTCATGATTGCAATGGCCATGGCCTAGCCAGAAGGCGGTGTTTCGTAGCTCTTCTCTCTGTCCTCTGGTTCTCACAATCTTTCTGCTCCATCTTCTAAGATGGCCCTTGAGCACTGGAGAGGGTAGTACAGATGTTTCCCTTTAGGGAGGGGCAACCACCAGTCATCTGTTCCCAGCACAGGGACCAGTCACAAATCTCTGCATTAACTGTTATCCACTGATAAAAAGAGGCTCCTGAGGGATAGGGGATAGCCACTGGAGGGTCCCAGACACCAGAGAAACCTGAGGCTCACAGGACTCAATGGGATTGTTTTTAGCCACAATACACAGAGAAGGGAGAGACAGAATCTGTGGAGACATCCAGTGGATAGGCACAGCCCCTGGCCCAGGGATGGAGCCAACCACCCATCTCATTTTTTTTTTCCCCAGAAATGTTCCTCTCCAAAGGAAGAACAGGGACTAAATAAATAAATGGAACAGAGACTGAAGGAATGGCCAACTGAGGAACAGCCCCACCGGGAGGATAGATATATCCTGTCTGCAGACACCAAGCCCAAAACTGTTGCCTGGGTCAAGAAGCGCTTACAGAGAGGTACCAAGTGTGGCAGCTCCTGGGGAGACCTGGCCAGCAACTGACCAGTGTCGTACAGGCAGATGCTTGGAGCCAACCATCTGGCTGAACCAACCATCTGGCTGAGCCAACAGCTGGCTGAACCAACCATCTGGCTGAGCCAACAGCTGGCTGAGCTAACCATCTGGCTGAGCCAACCATCTGGCTGAGCCAACCATCTGGCTGAACCAACCATCTGGCTGAGCCAACCATCTGGCTGAGCCAACCATCTGGCTAGAACCTGGAGGGGGAGCTGGCAGAAGGACTGGAGGAGCAGAGGGGGATTGCAACCCCATTAGAAGAACAACATAGGCTGTCCTGACCACCCAGTTCTCCCAGAGACTAGGCCACCAACCATGGAGTGTACCTGGAGGGATCCATGGCTCCAGATACATATGTAGCAGAGGATGACCTTGCCAGACAGCAACAGGAGGGGAGGCCCTTGGTTCTGGGGAGGTTTGATGCCCCAGAGTAAGGGGATGCCGGGGTGGTAGGGCAGGAGAGTGTGGGGGGGGGGGCATCCCCATACAGGCAAAGGGGAGAGGGAAGGGCAGATGTGGGATAGGGGGGTGACAGAGGGGTAACTTGGAAGTGGGATATCATGGGATGGGGGTTTGGTGGAGGGGATAACCAGGAAGAGGGAAATGATTTGAGATATAAACGGATGGAATGATTAATCATAATAAAAGAAAAAAGTTAAAGAGGCTTCTGTGACTCAGGCGGAGAGCAGCACTAGTTTGTTGGCATAAACATCAATACTCAGAACGCAGTGTGGCTACATGTCCATCTAACAGTAGCCCACTCCTTCCCTAGGGTCTGTGACCTCCCCATAGACTTTTGATCAGGTTTTGGACATATATTTTCTCCTATAAAGCAGGCCTCAGTTCCAACCAAAAAGCCATTGGATACCCTCAAAACAGTCTTGCTATTAATGAACCAGCCATGTTTCTCCTGGCTGGCGGATGGAGTAGCATGTAGAGTCATCTACCAAATAAGATCGTTAATGGCTTTCTTTCTCCCTCAGCAGCATCCATAGGATTTCCAGATATGAGAGCTACCCAGCAAAGAAGAAGCTCCCAGCTCGGCTGCAGGTCCATTTCTCTGTGTCTCATGTTCAAAATGTGTAATATCTTCAGCAAAAGAGTCCAAATCTCTACAGTTTTAGCTAAAATCTTTGAATGAACAAAACCTTGCTACTGACTCAATTAGTTCTGTGTGTGTGTGTGTGCATGTGTGCATACACAGGCAATGTATATGTCTGTGTGGTGTATGTGCGGTGGCAGTATGTGTGTGGTCTATGTCTACAGTATACGTATTATGGTCTGCGTGTGGGGAGGGTTCTGTACGAGGATAGTGTATGTGTCTATATAGTGTGGCAGTGGTAGTTGGGGGGCCGTTGTGGGGGAGGTGTCTGTCTTTCTGTCCACCTATGTGGTCTCTGTGGTGTGGTGTGTGTGTGTTGTACATGTGTGGTATGTGTGGGTATGTATGTTTGGTGGCAGTATCGTGTGTGTGTGTGTGTGTGTGTGTGTGTGTGTGTGTGTACATGATACGATGTTGAATCTAGACGCAAAAGTCAATGACAAGCATGTCAGTCCTTCACACCTGCCACATCACTTTACAGTTCAGAGTAATGATGAAGATGTTTTGTTTACAAATCGTAAAATACGATTATCAGTCATATATATATATATTTGAATATATATATATATATATATATATATATATATATATATATTCAAATCTCTGTGACAGTCTGTATGGAAAGTCAAGAATGAAGATATGCAGCCAGTGAGGAACAAGGGCCACTCTCCCAGCTGCTGCAGGTAGAGAGGGCTTAGTAGGAAAAGTGCATCATCCTCCACCCCCTCAACCTCCTCCACCCCTTCCATCCCAGCCCTGCATGTATACCACTTGGAGGCAGACACACCCTCTTAACCAGGGCCAGCATTACTAGTGCTGTCCAGGTAAGGTGCAGGGCCTGATCTCCTGAACATCTCATTTCATAATGATTTCATTAATATCAAGTACACAGAAATTAAAATACATTGAGAAAATTCTAATTAGAGATGATAAAAATATGTGTATTGGATTATTTCTAATTTTAAAGACACTGTTAAATAGTACCTGTGAGCACAAACCTAGATCCTGCAGCTCAGAATCTCTGATTTGGTTCTTAGATGCCTTGGCTTTCTTATCTGTTGTCAAGGGTTGAACTTCAAAATTCATACACTGAAGTTCTAACTCCCAGAACCATGTGATATGACTGTATTTGAAGATAAAGTATCAACAAAACTAATTAAGGTTGAATGAGGTCATTGAAGTGGGCCTTAATCAAATATGACTTGGTTCTTGCAAGAAGAGATTAAGACAGAAATGGGTGACTGAGTGGGACAGAGTGGAAGCAGAGCCTGTGACAGAAGGGGGGACATTTCAGAAGAAACCACACATGATCATCTTGATTTGGGGTCCCCATTCTGCAGAAATGTGAGAAATTGACTCACAATGTTTAAGGAACCCTGCCTGAACAGTTTTTCAGGACAGTCTTAACAGACTAACATATCTACCAAATGGGCTAGTACTGAATCAGTGTATCAGAGAACTTAGGAAAACAATAGACATGTAAGAGGCAAGATGACCACTTGCTTGTAATCCCAATAACTAGAAGGCTGAGTCCAGAGGACTCATGACCATCCTTAGCCATCCAGCATAAGTTTAAGGCCAGACTGAGGACACCCCATCTCAAAACAAAACAAACAAACAAACAAAAAAACAAGCTAACAATTCTGACTAGCATTAACTGCCCACTCCTAAGATCAAAGTTTGATGTGTAACTGCTGCCTGATCAACTCACTTACTGTATATGTTTACTTCATTTTAAATCAAGAGTTGCTCAGCCAGACAGAATGATATTGTAACCATAACTTTCGATTTGGTTTTGAATATTAACTACTAACTGTTCATCTGCCTTCCTAATGCAGGCAGCCAGCCACCATGATGAATGGCAGGCATGTGCGGTTTTTCATCCACATGCGGTTGAATTGCAGATTGAGGAGTGCCGATGATTCATTTAACCTCATCTAGTTATATCAGTTAAGAGCAGGGAGGATTTATGCTTTTTTGTGTGTCAGGCAATCACTCACTGCATTAAACAAGATTATCAGTCTTAACCAAAACTTTCCCTCTTCACATATCCTAACCTAATTCTGTCTTTACTTGGAGAGGAAGGAACTGGGCATAAATTCTCAAGGGCTGTCAGAAGAGACACACCATTTCAATGGGGGGTAGGGACAGCTAGAATAAAAAGATGGCTTCAAAAGAGGCACAGAGGAAGCAAGGAGATCAGCTAGTAAATTTGTCTGGATTGCTCAGAGAGTGAAGACAAGAAGGTGGATTTATTAAGTTCTTGGTGATAACCTGAGACATTTAATGAGCATTCTGACTCAATCATAGATGAGATGGGGTATGTTAGTGGTGATGTGTAAGAACCACTGAGAATTAAATAGCCTTTAAAGCAAACCTGGAAAACCTAAAAATATTTTGCAATGACAGTAAAAGGGTTACTCAGCAAGTGTACTACATAAGGAAGTTCTCTAGGGGTTCTCTTTTAGTTCCTGTAGAAATATCCAGATGACTGAAATCCAGAACTTGGGGAAGTCAAACTGGAATACACATGTTCACACATGTTGCTCCCATCCAGCTCTACAGCAGGCTTCCTACAGTCAAGGTTAAAGCACAGATAAACATGGATAAAGCAAGTATAGATTTCAGAAATTTCAAAAACTTGTTTTTGGGTGATATTTTTCTTGGAATCCATGCACACATGTGCACACACTCATATGTGCATATGCACATACATACATACACACACACACATGCACACACAGGCACATTGTGAGTTTTCCTTACTTTCTCTATTTCCCTGAATAAATCTATCTATTCTCCTTTTAAAAAAATGTTTTTTGTGTTTCAGAGTGTGCCGAGTCCTCCATGGCTTCCCATAGATGGGAAGATGTGACAAAGTTCTACACATGGAGCAGAGCTAGCAAGGTGTGGGCTTCTATGAATGTTGACAGTTGTTTGTATAACAATGTACACGACTTACTTTGTGTTCCTTCTTAGGCAGATGTTCTCCTTGCCAAGGTTATCAGGGAATGTTTTCTCAGCCAAGGTTGATGACTTTATGATAATAAGAAGCAGCACAAGTCTGGAAGGTGATGATGTGTCCAGTGTTCCTCAGCAAAAATGGCAAGTGCTGTGACCTTCGGGACAGCCCTTATGGCTGTGGGAAAAAACTCTGAAAAGCTGAATTCAAAAATATATAAACAGGATTTCTCAACTGTGCAAAACATAAGGATGCACTATGAGTTATATAAGGAGCTTCACAGATGTAAAAGAACAGAGGCAGCTGTGCTATGAGCCAGCTTGTCAGGAAGATTTTAAGGAAAAGAGATAAAGATATTTGGAAAGTAGGGCAAGATCTCACCCAGCTAAGTTTATTGTTTGTGCTTACAAAAGCAGGCAAATTTCTGAGATCAAGATCAGCCTGGGACAGAACAAGTTTAGGCCTAGGGTAGTGGGAATGGTGATCTCAGAGTGTGTTCCCATCCAGAGAGCTTATTTATTGTCTGTGCTTACAAAGGCAGGCAGATCTCTGAATTCATTTGCAATGTTAAATATATATATATATATACTTGCTGTCTTTTCCTAAGAATCTAGAGGCTAAGGTCATAAAATGCTGATTCTTGGGATAATCAAAAGAGAACCTGGAGTAAATGAGTGTATTGATATGTAAATAAAGACTGGGCTTTGGTCTGCATGAGAGAGCTACCCTAGGAGGACTGCTTAGAGAACTAACACAGATCTTTGAGAATTTTTCTAACAGGATTTCTGACTTTGGTTGGAAAACCCATGAATTACTTAGAGAGATAACATAGCTCTTTTAGAATTTTTTTTTCTAGGAGCTTTGCTTTTTGAAATTTGTCTGGTGGGTTCTCTGACTTTGGCTGGAAAACCCAAGAGTTTTGTCTAGCAGGTTTTGTAACATTGGTTGGAAAACTCAAGAATTTTTTTTCTAGCAGCTTTCCTGATTTTAGTTGGAAAAACCATGAGCTATCCAGGGATCTATCAGAAATTTTCCTAGTGTGAGAGAACTGTCTCTAACAGAGAGCTGTCTTGAGCAGGGAGCTATCTTAAACAGAGAGTTGTCTCTAGCCAAAAGCTATCTAGAGAGCCATCTCAATTAAAACACAGAGCTCTCAGCTTGTACTCACAATTGACTTCAAATCATTTCTTTCTCAGCTTCCAAACACCCCTTCCTCAGGACCCCTTCTGCAAACGAGGTTTGTCCTTGGCAAGGGTGGTGACTTGATCACTAGGCCAACACAGTTTAGCTTGCTTTGCCTGAATGACTAAATAGAATCACACATAATGAGGATATTAAGGTATACATGTAGACTGAATGATTTTGTTCTTTTTAATTTTGTGAAAATGATCATGGTGTTCTTACCTTAGTTAGGGATCCTATAATTACTGTTCGATTATAAAATTCAACTTAGCAGAATTATCCTGCATTCTGTATTTATTACACTAAGTTACTAAATCTCCTTTTGTTGTTTATTATGCAGCCTGTCCTTGATCCAGAAATCCCTCCTCAGGAAGACTAACTCTCCATAAGTTGTCCTCCAGCAACCAGACCACTCCTTCAGCTGGGATCTCTCTGCTGTATGTTCTGTCTCTTCTCTCTCTCTCTCTCTCTTTTTTTTTTTGTACCTTTTCAATATACAGTTGAGTTTAACTTAATATAATTCAGTAGCTATGTGCCAAGCTTTGATGACTTTTTTTCATCAAGCCCCAAACTCCAGAAAATTAAAAGCCAAAAATAAAAACAAAATCTTTTTATCCTTTCCAAATTAGTTAATGTGAATTGAATTGGCCCAGATAACATTTTCTGTAATGAGATACTTGAAGTACATTGATAATCAAAACAGAAGAGGAGGAGGAAGAAGAGAAGGAAGAAAAGGAGTAGGATGGAGAGGAGGAAGAGGAAGAAGAGGAAAAAAAGAAAAAAGCCACAACTTAAATAGCCTTGCCTCTTCACTTTTCCTTTTCTCAATGCTGGTAACAGAGTCAAGGGCCCTGACATGGTAAAACAGGCACTTTATAACTGAGCCACACCCCAGCTCAGTAGCCTCTCCTTTATCCAGCATTATAGAGCCATAGGGCAAAGGCAGTAGGTATTAAGCTGCTAAAGACTGTAAATAGTACCATTTGGTATTGTATACATGCAATTTTCTAGCTGAGAGCTGATTGCAAATTTATGAATATGGTGTCTGAAAAAAACAAAACAAAACCACACACACAAGCTCCTTAGCCAAGCTGGTAATTTTGTTTACAACTATCAATGTTGCTGTCAATTTGATTTGTACATGAAACTAAAATAATAAAGATATAGCTAGAAAAAAATAACTTCTTGGGATTATGGTTATGTAAAAGTCAATTTAGATGATTTGCAAACACAATAGATTAGATGATGGGAGTATTAAAATTCAGTAAACCAGTTATTTGACTGGATCACCTATAAAATCCTCTTAGAAAATGAGGAAGTAAGCCCTGTATGCTACTCTCTGTACCATCATAGCTTTCTGAGACTGGTAGTTCTTCTATCCACCTCTGACAATCCCACAAAAACTACATGTAATAAATAAAGAATCATTACATCCCCCTCAGCAGCGATGATGTTATAACCAGCTGTGAGACACCAGGACCTGCAACCTCAGTATAAAGAGTGGAGACTGAAAACAGAGAAACAAAGCTATCACTTTCCAGATGGTGAGAAGGGCTTCTCTGGTGTCTCTGCACAGTGGTGTAAATCATTATTACCCAGAGGAATATTAAACAGCAATGGACAAGTTGACTTGTATCAGTACTTTGAATGCACATAGCTACTCTGAGTGTTAATTTATCAGTGTAGCTGCATGAAAGTTATCTGCATAATTTCCCTTGACGAGTGATTTATTTTGGGGGTAGGGGAATGAGGATTTTGCAGTTAGATATCAGACATCTGTAAAGCATGTTTTTGTTCTTACCCAATCTGCAGGTAGTGCAGACTGTCTTGATCGTGATAATAGCCTGCCAGAGGAAAGCTCTGACTTATTGAGACTTTATCCTTTTGTACAAACATGGCCAGGTTCATTATCACTTCCAGAAGGAGTCTGCCACAGGAGTGACAACTTGTGTTATAAATGGTGTTTTCTAAACATCCAGAGACAAAATGCACTGGGCTTGAGATCTGAAAACATTTTACAAACAGACCAGGGCAAATTAGTATGCACTGTGAAATGACCTCAGCCTTCAATGGTGCTAACATTTAGCTTCACAAGAGAGAGAAGTTAGGATTCTGACCAATTTCAGCATCTGGAGGAGACAAGAGCACTGTGTCAGTGTAGAGAAGACCCCATCTTCCTTGTATTCTTTCCTTGATCCCTTTGCTTGCTATTTGGGCCAAGACTGATCTGTAAGTCATTCTTCACAGAAAGGGTGGGAGCAAGTGTGAGGGGTGGAAATGAAAGCAGTCCTCAATTATCTATTGCATGGCTTTATTCGAAAGGGTCTAAATATAATTAAAGCTAATATTATTGACATGCATCAACTCTTGGATTCTTAAAGACACATTTGTTTGAAATATTCATTTCTATAAAAGCTTTTTCATGAGTTGGATGCTTTTAACTTTAGTTCTATTATCTGGAAATGGTCAGAAAGACAGATACTCCAGAACAATGGGCTGGCATTTAAAAATCTCCAACCTAGACCTCCAGTCTCATCAGTAAAGGATTATGATTACAGACTAAATAGGGCTGAGTATTTCAATTTTAGAAGGACGCCTCTCCCCAAATGTCCTACATTCTGACATGCAAAGAAAATTACCGGGCAATTTTAAAGTTTTAATGGCCAATCTACCAGTAGTTAAACATCTGTTCTAGTATTTCCAGAGATGTCTTTCCTTGAAGGCAGCAGGTGGCACTTCCCACCATCAGAGCACCTGAGTCTATACATACAAATTTCTTACGCCAAGATAGCCATCTATTCAAGAAAGGGGAGAAGGCTCGAGTTTGTTCTCAAAGAAGCCAAGCACTTAGAGCCATGGTTGTGTGAAGTCAGATAAATTTAAATTCTTCGTAAAACTCTCATTTTGTGGAAGGTTGGTTGTTTTTATTTTGACAAGGAGCAAATATTTACATTTAAAACCATGCCCTCTGTGTTTCCCATTTAAATCATGCCTGCTTTGGCTGCAGACACAAATACTAATAAGATGATAGGAGCATAAGTTCCAAGCGCCTAGTAGAACATAAACCCATTTTTCAAATCACAGTGAAAAGCTGCAGTATTTCTAATCCTGTTTTTCTATCAGGATGACATCACTGCCAGACTGATGACTCATGGGCATATGGCATAAGCTGCAGTCTTAGGCCACTTTAGTCACTGGGTCACCTATGCCTAAGGGGCAAACATGTCTCTTCTCTAAGGCATCTTCTCTAATCTCAGAAACAATTTGCCTGTTTGAATTGAATGGATTCAACTGTGAGCATAGAAGTTCAAATTGTTAGCTGGGTTCAGGAAAGTGTTCAAATGAAGTCTACAGCTGTGTTTGTCAAACATTCACACTCTCTGCCTCACCTCTAAATTTGATCATTAGCTCTAATATCCTCAAAAGTTAGAGAGGGTATCTGTTCAGTTAGGAGAGGGAAGGATTACAAATAGAAAATCCTGCCCAAGAACAAAGAGGAGGAGAGAGGAGAGAAGCCAAGAGCTTGAGTTCTGAGAAGGGCACTGATGAGATAAACCCTGGGTTACTGGGCAGGAAAGATATGGATCTCACTGTAGCTTTTGTAAAGAAAGAACCTGGGAAGGAAGGCCATAACCTGAGAAGCCTCCGATGTTCCCAGGCCTATGTGGCATCATCCTGATGCCCAGGCATTTCTCCCAAATCAATGTTCCTCTAACAAATATACAAAGTGGCAGCAAAACTAAGCTCTGTTGGTGATTACAAGGGACTCAATGGTTTGTGCCAAAGTTCCATTCCAGTAACTATACAATGTTAATATATTAAAATACTATTACACTCTAAGAAAATCCCAGAATCCTGTTAGAAAGAAGTCTGTCTCTGAGTTTCACAGTCCTTGAAGATCTAATCATGCTCCATAGAAAGCCTCTGCCTCTCAAATAATTTGTGCTCTTTATAAATAAGTTGATAATATCTGAAGAGACTGTTATATTCACAGGGCTAGAGAGATGGCTCAGCAGTTAAGAGCATGTTCTGCTCTTGCAGATGACCTGAGTTCAGTTCCCAGATGTTGGGAATTGGTTCTAATGTTTTGTCTTAATTCAGCTCCCAAAATCACACAGGAATCTGCATGTTTAGGATCCCTGTCCCTAATTGGTTTTTGATTAATCAATAAAGATCCAAGGGGCAATGGCTGGGCAGTGTGAAAGAGGAAGGACTTTTAGGATTCCCACGCAAGAAATGCAGAGGAGAGAAGGAACAGAGTTGCCATGAAGTGGAAGCAGAGAGATCAGATTTAAGAGCTGCAGGAGAGAAATCTTTCAGCAATGTAGGTGCAAAAAGAAAGTGGCCCCATGAAAGAGCTCCCCAGAAGGAAACAGGGCAGCAAAGATAAAATATAGATTTAGAAAGTGTTAACTCAGGAATACTGGAGGGAAGTGTGTGCTAGCCATGGGAGTTTTGGAAGTGCCCAACCATTGAGCTAGACAAAATATATCAAAATATAAAGGTTGTGTGTGTGTGTGTGTGTGTGTGTGTGTGTGTGTATTTCTTTTATTCGTGAATCCAGAGCTCTTGGGCAGGTGCAGAGTCACCCAGGTGCAGGTGCTGGGAGCCCAGAGCAGATTAACCAGTCACCACTACACCCAGAAGCCATGCTGGGCTGCTACCAACTACCTATAACTTCAGTTCCAGGGGTATCTGATGCTGCAGGCCTATGTGAACACCTGCACTCATATACACATATCTAAACTCACACACATGCATATAAATAATTTTAAAATAAAGTAAATCTTCAAAATCTTGAATTTACGAAATATATAATGAGTGCAGTCCTCATTCATACTATGGGTAATTTACATTTATAAATTAAAATATATGAATCTTTTAAAATGTAAATGTACTTTGTAATAATTTAGCTACCTTAAATAGTGAGTCCTCTGATGGATTTATTTTTGCAAACACAAGGCAGCCATGACTGGGCATGGTGGTACAGGCCTTTAATTCCAGCACTTAGGAGGCAGAGGCAGGCAGCTCTCTGTGAATGTGAGTTCAGCTGGCCTGTACAGTGAGCTCTAGGACAGCCAGAACTACATAAAGAGACTGGTCACAGAAAAACAAAAAAATAATAATAATAACAAGGCAACCAGGCATGGGGTGAGGGGATCCTAACAGTAATCAATCGAATATAAGTGTAAATACATGAGAAGTTTTTTTTATTACTTACATGGTCTTCATTTTTGCAAAAGAGAGTTTATTAACATGGTAGTCAGGCATTGAGAAAGACCCAAATCTGTTCCTATATTCTCACCAACCTGGCAAAGTTTAAATATATTAATGGTGCCTGGATTGTGAAAATGTGGTTACTAACACCGTTTTGCATAGATGGAAACATATTCTGTCCCAATTAACTTGAAAATAATGTGTCCTAATCTAGTAAATTTGACAGTATGTAACCCTAAAAACCTAATATGCATGCACACACATGCTAGCTCATGCACACATGCATGGAGATGCACATACATGCATACAATAACATACGCGTATATGCATGCGCACTCATGCACACATGCACACACATACATATTTATTACATATTTACTTAAAATTTGTAATTATATATTTATCTATGTAAATCTTCATATATATACATATATATTATATATTCTGAACAAAGAGGTAGAGATATAGCTCAGCAATAGAATATTTACATGCAGAATATATATATATATATGATATAATGAGAGAGAAGACATCTTACAAACCCATAATCTGAAAATATATGGAACACAGCTAATGAATCAACATAAAGGTTACTACCAAAGGGAAATCTGTTAACACTTCGAAGTCAAGCTATCATTTACTCCACCCCAGTGCCTACCCCATCATCACCCTCAAATAGCTTATCTCTAAAACCTACAGGTCCTGGAGGGGCACAGTTTACTGGCTTCTCCCCATGGCTTGCTCAGTTTTCTTTCTGAGAAAACCCAAGACCGCCAGCCCAGGAAAGGCATCACCCACTGTGGACTGGGCCCTCCTCCATTAATCACTAATTAAGAAAATGCCTACAGCCAGATCTTCTCAATGTAGATTCTCTCCTTTCCAGTGACTCTAGCTTATGTCAAGTTGGCATAAAACTAACTGGTTCAGCTGACCCCTTGTCAACGTGACACACCAACAAGTCACTATTAAGCCACAGTCTTTCCCTTTTTTGTTCATCCCTAATATCTCACATTAATAAAAATATCACAGAATAAAATATTTCAAATTTAAAAGTCTCGTGGTCTGTAAAAGTTCAAATACTTTAAAATTCAGTCTCTTTAAAATCCAAAGTCTTTTAAAATTCAAAAATCTCTCAGCTGTGGACTCTTGTTAAATCAAAAATGAGTTAAATGTGTTCTTACTTCGAGAGGGCAAAACCAGGGCACAGTCACAATCAAATCAAAGCAAAATCAAACTCGAATAGTATAAATAACTCAATGTCCAAATGACAAGGATTTGTTAATGATCTTCTGGGCTTCTCCAAAGGGCTTGGGTCACTTCTCTGTCTCTGCTCTCTGCAGCCCACACAGCTTGTCTCCAAAGCTCCAGATGGCTCCATTCCACTGCTTCTACTGTTCTTGGTGGTCATCCCATAGCACTGGCATCTCCAAAATTCTGGAGTCTTTTACTGCAAATGGGCTGCACTGTCACCAATAGCCTCTGCTAGGTCTCTTCAGAGACTCCAGCTCTGCCACACAGTAGCAAACCTCAGCTGCTCTCCATGGTCCCTTCATGCCTTCAAAACCAGTATCACCTGGGTGGTTCTTGCACTACCAACTTCAGCTGCCAGTAAAAGGTACAACCTTGACCATGTCTGAAACACAGCATGGTTCATGCGCTGGTTCTCAGGAATACTTCTCCAGATTTCACCTCAATAATGCTGATCTCTTCTTAATCACTGCTAATTTCTCAGTTTCAGCTAGCCAGCATCAGTGATCCAAGTAATGATAAGATTTTATTCCAGTGGTTCTGGTTTCTTGCTAATCAAAGCTGACTCTAGCCCCAGCCAACCAGAACAATGAAATCTTAAGTCAAAATAGCAAATGGCCCTAGTCTTTAAACTTCTGAAACTTCACTAGCCAGGTCTCCAACCTCTGCATTTCTCTCAACATTCTTATCTTCCAAGCTTGCTACACTTTGAACATTCAATGGTTTAGCCTAAAGTTCCAAAGTCCTTCCACAGTCCTCCCCAAAACACATGGCCAGATCTATCACAGCAATACCCCACTCCTGGAACAAATTTTTGTCTTAGAGTTACTATTCTGTAATAATCAAGCCCCATGACAAAAAGAAAGTAGAGGAGGAAAGGGTTCATTTGGCTTATTCTTCCACATCACTGTTCAGCATTGAAGGAAGTCACCACAGGAACTCAAACAGGGCAGAAACCTGCTGGAGACAGGAGCTGATAGAGAGGAGGGGTTCTGCTTACTGGTTTTCTCCTAATGGCTGGTTCAGCCCACTTTTTTTTTTATAGAACTCAGGACTACCAGCCCAAGGGTGATATCACCCATAATAGGCTAGGCCCTCCCCTAATCAATTGCTAATTTAAAAAATGTCATAAGCCAGATAGTATGGAGTCATTTCTCAATTTAGGTTCCATGTTTTCCAGTGACTTTAGCTTGTATCAAGTTACATAAAATTAGACAGCACACCACATAATCAGTCCCCCCCCCAAGGGAGGGGGGCAGTGAAGCCATTTTAAAGGTTAAATGGGAAATATTTAACATCTTGGTGTCATCTTATGTATTCCTTCCTGTTTCCAAAACCTAGTAGATGCTCAGTCTTATCTTGGTGAAGATGTAACCCCCCCCCCAACAGACATTTCCACAATTCCACATTTATAAACCATTCTTTCCCCAAGATTGTAGCAATGACTGTATAAACCAGCTGTGTTTTTCTTATCTGTACTGTGTCAATTAAATGAATTCTCTCTGTGGTATTCTGTGTATAAAAGAAGAGGCTAGGAAGTGAAGAAATACCTGTGTTTGTAATAAGTGCTCTTGGGGAACACTGCAAGTCTCATCCCACAGGCATATCCAGCACACAAAAGAAGCATAGCAATAGATTTCACACTTATTTTTTTCATTAATTTATACAAATTAAAGCTTCTGGCAAGATGTCAACCACTCTTATTGATTACCTCCTTAGCTGAGGGCATTGTGTGAATTAAGGGAATAGAAAAGATGTATGAACAAGAATTTTGTAGTCCATAAGTGACTCCATCAATTACTTACACTGGTTGAAACTGTGACCATTCAAAGTGCTCCCTATATTTATAGAGATTAATGGCCAGAATTGTTAATCCTCTGTTATCCCTCTTGCCTTTAGCCCTTTAATTTACCAATGACTACACACAGTGATTAATAAATCTTGGGCACAGCCATTTTTGCATCCTTGTTGAAAAAGATATCTTATGCACCTCTTCTCTAACTTTGAAGACAACCCTACGGACAGAAAGGCTTGTTCTTGAGACCTGCACAGGCCTTTCTTTATCCCCCTTCAGACATCATCACTGCCATATGTACTGTAGTTTTCAACTACATAATCTTAAAGCTTTGAAATCCTTGTCTAAAATGATGCCATCCTGCCACAGGCTTTCCATCATCACACCTTAAAGAAGAAAAGGTGGACTGCATGTCAGTTGCTGAAGTTTTAGTCTGTGGTTCCTTGGCTCTCTTGTCTCTGGACCCATGGTTAACAGAATGTTATGACAGAAGCACGTGAGAGAACAGAGTTGCTGCTCTCAGGGAAGCCATGAAGACCACAGAGAAAGAGATGACCCTGGGACAAAACATGGTCTTAAAGGCCATGTCTCCCAAAGCCTACTTCCTCTAATTACAGGCTAACCCAAAATTTTTCACCATTGCCAGTAGCCCATTAAGTTATGAATCCATATGTGTATTTAATCATCTATAATGTCAAAACCCTCATGAACAGATCCCACCCTAAAGGTTCTGCCCTGAAGCTCTAGCCTTTGGCATTTAGTCTTTGGGCAAGTATCTTAAGATGCACACTGTAATATAATGAGGAGAATTTCACCTTTTCATGCTGAACAATGCACTCTTTCATAAGACACGAATGAAAAGCTTAATTTAGCAATGATGGTGGACTCATTTTTCTCTCTTGCATTACCAGGGAATGGAGTGTGAATGTTGCTGTTTGGAGAACAGTCCTGGAGCAGGAATGGATTATGCAAATGTTCCTGAGCCTCCTGGTTGCTGTTAGTTTACTTGGAAGCAGATCTGGTGTGTCTGATTGTTCAGAATTCATAGGGTATAACTTAATCAAAAACTGTTGCATAAACAGTAAGTCCACTCTAGTGGTGTGTCATCTACTATGGTCAATGCAGTGATTTTTTCCAAGTCAAATAATTTTGACCTCGGGAGTTATAATTTTAGAGTAATTAGTAATAACAAAAGAAGTAAAAAAAATAAAAAATAAAAAATAAAAATAACAAAAGAAGTAGATTGAGCGAACACTGTCTACTGCAAACAGATATAAGCTGACTGTTATCCACATTATGTTGTACCTCCTTAGTTTTAAAACTTTAAGTTCCACATAACTTAGATTTCCCCCCCTCCCCATTTTCAGGAAAACAGGGTCCTTTTTAAAACAGGAATTATTAATCTGAATTTAGTTAGTTAGAATTGATCACCTTTCCCTGCTTTTTTGTTTCATTTAGAGCTGATGAATACTTATAGACTGTTGGTCCTCTCTGGTTTCCTCTGTAGACTGACACAGTCACAGGCTGAAAACATTGAGGGAACACTATGTATTTACTGAATGTAATAGGGTTCTTGTTTTCTTATCATTCTTCCCCGACCCCCAAACTTTACAGGATCACAGTAACTCACCTTGTGTTACGGATTGTGAGTGATCTAGACATGACTTAAGGTATAAATGAACTCATGCTTATCATACATAAACATAGCTTCTGCCATATGCAAAACATAGATGAACCTTGAAGTAAAAAAATAAGTGACCAGTATCCATTTGCTATCTAATGGCTTCACTCAACGGCTAATCCAAAGCACAGCTGTGTCATTGCACCCACTGGTGACACTGATATCTGTGTCATAGCACCCAATGGAGACACTGACACAGTGAACATGTGGTTCAGAAGCTCTGCCAGAGTACATCCATGGTGGAGGGGATACAACCTCTGTGATACAGCTCCTATATCTATGCAAAAGTTGCACCCATAAACCAGCAAATAGAGAACAGCGCTGCTCTTCATTGTTGTCCTCTGAAACGGTTTATGTTTAAGGAACTGGCCCACATGTCATGGAAGCTATCAAGTCCCAAATCTGCATGCTGAATGGAAGCTAGAAGTCTAGGAAGGGGTGCAGCTTGAAAGAAGGACCATCTGTTGCTGGAACTCCCTTCTGCCCAGAGGAGGTCGGCTTCCCCTACTGAAGCCTTCAGCTGATTAGCTGGGACTCAGACAGCCACATAAGGACAAAGAATTAGCTTTATTCAGAGTCCTCTGGTTTAAATTTTAATTTTGTTTAGAAAGGAAGGAAGGAAGGAAGGAAGGAAGGAAGGAAGGAAGGAAGAGAGGGAGGAGGGAAGAAGAGGGAGGGAGAAAGGGAGGGAGAGAGAGAGGTAGAGAGGGAGAGAGAGAGAGAGAGAGAGAGAGAATAAGAAAGAGAGAAACTGCAGTAAAACTCCAGAATAATATTTGACCAAATATTTAGGTACTACAGCCTAGTCAGGATGACCAAAAAATAGAAAAAGTAACCATCAAAAGGTGGTGAACTAGAAGCCTTGGTGTGAGAAAACACAAACATAGCACATAGCAAGATCTTATCCTATAGCAAAAGACAAATTCTGTAAATGAACATAGGAAGCCATTGGAAATCTCTTCAGGGTAGCAAGGAGGAAACTGTGACACAGGCCAGCTGCTCTAAACATCACTCCCCAAAAGCAAACAGCTGAGACAACAAGGAACCGATTCCCACACATGCACCAGAGGCCACCACAGAGTACCTAGGTCCAATAGACCTACCAAGAAAAGCCTTGCGATTTCTCCTCCTCCATGTGCCAGAACCTCACCAACGCTTTGGCTTCAAAGGCTGCAAAGACCAAAATGGCTTTCACTGCCCTTCCGATGCAGCACTACAGGGAGCCTTCAGGAGCCAGAGGCATCTGAGAATTTATCTTTTACTTCACCACAGCCGAACCAGCAACCCACTCCTGAAGCACCCTTTCTATTCTTCTTACTTTCTTTGATATCAGTTCTTGCATGAGTATCCTGATGGGTTTGCTTTTGTTTACATGTAGTTCAGTTAGGATTTAGAACTGTTTGTTTCTCTGTCTGGTTTACTAAAGACATTCTTTATTGTCATGCCTCAAGTGCTCCTCCTCTTATCCCGATGGGTTTTTCTTCCTCTCACCTTTATTTCCTCTTCTCCTTTTTTTTTTCTTTTTTTATTTATTTTTTGATACTTTATTTACATTTCAAATGTTTCCCCCTTTCCAGGTCTCCCCTTTGGAACCTCCCTATCCTATCCCCGCTCCCCCTGCCTCTATGAGGGTGCTCCCCCACCCACCCACCCACTCTCATCTTCCCTCCTTGGCATTCTCCAATACTGGGGCATCTGACACCCTCACGCCCAAGAACCTCTCCTCCCCCTCATGGCTAACAAGGACCTCCTCTGACACATATGTGGCCCGAACCATAGGTCCCTCCATGCTTATTCTTTGGTTGGTGGTCCAGTCTCCGGGAGCACCGGGGAAACAGGCCAGTTGACACTGTTGCTCACTCCATGGGGCTGTCAACTCCCTCAGCTCCTTCAGTTCCCTTCTCCAACTCTATCTAGGACCTCACACTCAGTCCAATGGTTGCTGTGAACTGCATCTGGAGTATTCCGAAGTTTTGGGATAATATCCACTTATCACTGAGAAGATACCTTGTTGATTCTTTGCGACTGAGCTACCTTGCTCAGAATGATATTTTCAAGTTCCATCCATTTGCCTAAGAATTTCATGAAGTCATTGTTTTTAATAGCTGAGTAGTAGCCCATTGTGCAAATGTACCACACTTTCTGTATCCATTCCTCTGTTGAGGGACATCTGGGCTGTTTCCAGCTTCTGGCTATTATAAATATGGCTGCTATAAACATAGTGGAACATGTATCTTTATTACATGTTGGAGCATCTTCTGGATCTATGCCCAAGAGTGGTATAGCTGGGTCCTCAGGTAGTATTATGTCCATTTTTCTGAGGGTCTGCCAAACTGATTTCCAGAGTGTTTGTACCAGCTTGGAATCCCACCAGCAATGGAGGAGAGTTCCTCTTTCTCCACATCCTCACCTGAGTTTTCCATCTTAGCCATTCTGACTGGTGTGAGGTGGAAACTCAGGGTTGTTTTGATTT
The DNA here is from genome assembly GCA_019843965.1 of Rhynchomys soricoides. NCBI lineage: Eukaryota > Metazoa > Chordata > Mammalia > Rodentia > Muridae > Rhynchomys > Rhynchomys soricoides. The sequence goes on from JADRCH010000241.1 coordinate 2,813,040, forward strand.
GCATTTCCTTGATGACAAAGATGTTAAACATTTCTTTAGGTGCTTCTCAGCCATTTGAGTTTCCTCAGTTGAGAATTCTCTGTTTAGCTCACTTCCCCATTTTTTGATAGGGTTATTTGGATCTCTGGAGTCCAGTATTTTGAGTTCTTTGTATATATTGGATATTAGCCCTCTATCAGATGTAGGATTAGTAAAGATCTTTTCCCAATCTGTAGGTTGCCGTTTTGTCCTATTTACAGTGTCCTTTGCCTTACAGAAGCTTTGTAATTTCATGAGTTCCCATTTGTCAATTCTTGATCTTAGAGCATAAGCCATAGGTGTTCTGTTCCGGAACTTTTCCCCTGTGCCCATGTGTTCAAGACTTTTCCCCACTTTCTCTTCTGTTAGATTCAGTGTATCTGGTTTTATGTGGAGGTCCTTGATTAACTTGGACTTGAGCTTTGTACAGGGAGTTAGGAATGGATCAATTCGAATTCTTCTACATGTAGACCGCCAGTTGAACCAGTACCATTTGTTGAAAATTCTGTCTTTTTTCCACTGAATGGTTTTAGTTCCTTTGTCAAAGATCAAGTGACCATAAGTGTGTGGGTTCATTTCTGGGTCTTCAATTCTATTCCAATGATCTACCTGCCTGTCACTGTACCAATACCATGCAGTTTTTATCACTACTGCTCTGTAGTACAGCTTGATGTCAGGGATGCCGATTCCCCCAGAAGTTCTTTTGTTGTTGAGAATAGTTTTTGCTATCCTGGGTTTTTTGTTATTCCAAATGAATTAGAGAATTGCTCTTTCTAAGTCTATGAAGAATTGAGTTGGAATTTTGATGGGGATTACATTGAATCTATAGATTATTTTAGGCAAGGTGGCCATTTTTACTATATTAATCCTGCCAATCCATGAGCATGGGAGATCTTTCCATCTTCTGAGGTCTTCTTCGATTTCTTTCTTCAGAGACTTGAAGTTCTTGTCATGCAGATCTTTCACTTGTTTGGTTAGAGTCACACCAAGATACTTTATATTGTTTGTGACTATTGTGAAGGGTGGCATTTCCCTAATTTCTTTCTCCTTCTAGTATAGGAAGGCTACTGATTTGTTTGAGTTAATTTTATATCCAGCCACTTTGCTGAAGTTGTTTATCAGCTGTAGCAGTTCTCTGGTGGAGTTTTTCTGGTCACTTAAGTATACCATCATATCATCTGCAAATAGTGATATTTTGATTTCTTCCTTTCCAATTTGTATCCCTTTGACCTCCTTTTGTTGTCTAATTGCTCTAGCTAGAACTTCAAGTACTTTATTGAATAGATAGGGAGAGAGAGGGCACCCTTGTCTAGTCACTGATTTTAGTGGGATTGCTTCGAGTTTCTCTCCAGTTAGTTTGATGTTGGCTACTGGTTTGCTGTATATTGCTTTTACCATGTTTAGGTATGCTCCTTGAATTCCTGATCTTTCCAAGACTTTTATCATGAAGGGATGTTGAATTTTGTCAAATGGGTTTTCAGCATCTAGTGAAATGACCATGTGGTTTTTTTCTTTGGGTTTGTAGTGGATTACATTGATGGATTTCCAGGTATTAAGCCATCCCTGCATCCCTGGGATGAAGCCTACTTGATCATGGTGAATGATCATTTTGATGTGTTCTTGGATTCGGTTTGTGAGAATTTTATTGAATATTTTTGCATCAATATTCATGAGGGAAATTGGTCTGAAGTTTTCCTTCTTTATAGGGTCCTTGGAAGGTTTTGGTATCAGTGTAACTCTGGCCTCATAGAACAAATTGGGTAGTGTCCCTTCTGTTTGTATTTTGTGGAATAGATTGAAAAGTATTGGGATTAGGTCTTATTTGAAGGTTTGATAGAATTCTGCACTGAACCCATCTGGTCCTGGGCTTTTTTTGGTTGAGAGACTTTTAATGACTGCCTCTATTTCTTTAGGGGTTATGGGACTGTTTAGATGGTTTATCTGATCCTGACTTAACTTTGGTATTTGGTATCTGTCTAGAAACTAGTCCATTTCATCCAGATTTTCCAGTGTTGTTGACTATAGGCTTTTGTAGTAGGATCTGATGATTTTTTGAATTTCCTCAGAATCTGTTGTTAAATCTCCCTTTTCATTTCTGATTTTGTTAATTTAGATACTCTCTCTGTGCCCTCTGGTTAGTCTGGCTAAGGGCTTATCTATCTTGTTGATTTTCTCTTAGAACCAGCTCCTGGTTTTGTTGATTCTTCGTATAGTTCTTTTTGTTTTTACTTGGTTGCTTTCAGCCCTTAATTTGACTATTTCCTGCCTTCTACTCCTCTTGAGTGTATTAGCTTCTTTTTGTTCTAGAGCTTTCAGGTATGATGTTAAGCTGTTAGTATATGCTCTCTTCAGTTTCTATTTGGAGGCACTCAGAGCTATGAGTTTTCCTCTTTTTTTCTTTTTTTTTATGCTTTATTTACATTTCAAATGTTTCCCCCTTTCCAGAGCTCCCCTTTGGAACCTCCCTATTCCCTCCCCCTGCCTCTATGGGGGTATTCCACCACCCACCCACCCACTCTCATCTTTCCTCCTTGGCATTCTCCTATACTTCCTTCCTTGGCATTCTCCTATATATTCTCCTTAGTTCCTGGATGGTTTGTTCATTTCCTTCGTCTGTTTGATTGTGTTTTCCTGTAATTCTTTAAGGGACTTTTGTGTTTCCTCTTTAAGGGCTTCTAGTTGTTTACCTGTGTTCTCTTGTATTTCTTTGAGGGAGCTATTTATTTCCTTCTTAAAGTCTTCTATCATCATCATGAGATGTGATTTTAAATCTGAGTCTTGCTTTTCTGCTGTTTTGGGGTATCCAAGGCTTGCTGTGGTGGGAGAGCTGGTTTCTGATGATGCCAAGTAGCCTTGGTTTCTGTTCCTTATGTTCTTGCTTTGCTTTTCACCATCTGGTTATCTCTGGTGTTAGCTGGTCTTAGTCTCTCTGACTGTGGCTTGTCCTTCCTACAAGCCTCTGTGTCAGACACAGACCAGCTCTCTCTGAGAGGAATTTGGGTTTGGAGAGCTGTGGTACAGGGTCAGCTCTGGGGTGCAGATAGAAACCAGAAGGATCTTGTTCCCAGCTGTCCCTTGGTTCCTGTGTCCTGATGGCTTTGCAAGGGTTCCTCTTGATCCAGTGAATTTGAACAGAAGTGGTGGTCTTACCTGTGCTCAAAGGTGTGTTGGCACTCCTGGGATACCAGCTCTCTTCTGGTACTATTTGAGTATGGAGACCTGTGTCACAGGATCAACTCCCTGGCTGCTGAAAGAAACCAGAAGCCCGTTCCTCAGTCCCTGTGTCCTGGGTATTCCAGGTGGTCCCTCTAAGCAGAAGGCATGTCCACATTCCTGGAAGTCTAGCTTCTCCCAGTGCTATTTGGCTATGGAGCCTTGGTGGCCCAGGCTGAGGTCCCTAGCCACAGATGGAAACCGGAAGGCACCTGTCCCCAGCTGTTCCTCGGTCCCTGTATCCCGAGGATTCCGGGCGGGTCCTGCTGAGCAGTGGTGCTCACTTTACCTCCACTCACTGGCTTGTCCACACTCCTGGGAGGCTAGCTTTCTCCGGGGGAAATTTGGCTATGGAGCCCAGGTGGTCCAGGCAGAGGTCCCCAGCTACAGACGGAAACCGGAAGGCACCTGTATTCCCTCTTCTTACTTAATTCTAACTTTCTACACCTTTAACAATCTGTAAAATCTTGGACTCCAGTTACCCTTCCTAACCACTTTACTCACACTAATTTTTCAAAGTTGATTTAATGCTTAATACTTACTCACCCTACTTTTCTCTCACTCCTAGTATTATTTATTAAATAAATATACTATATACTGTCTTTGGCTGTTTATCATCAAATACTTACTGAAGTCAAAAGGCTACTATTATTTATTGGCTAGTACAACATTTGCATAGTGGCAATATCAAGCAGTTGTGACTGCCCTTGTAGTTAATCTTCTGCTCGAGAAATAATATATAATTTATACCATGCATGTACATTGCACTCCTGGACTTAGCAACTATTTTCTGAACTGCACACTCAACTCTATGATATCCAATCTCCATATGAATATTACAAATACTTCAACTGAAAGAATGTAGCTGATGCAAAATAAACCAAGCAAAACACTGTACCATATTCATAAATTCCAATGCAGTATTATAAAAGACATGAAAAAATGACAGCATAACTTTTCCAAAAATTACTAAACCTTATAGTAATTCCACATTGAGAATGGATTAGATGAAATTTCAAAGAACTGGAAAAAATGGTTTTAAGTATGTTCAATAAAATAAATAATAATAAATAAAATAAGCTCCTTATAGAAAACACAAGGAAACAGCTGGATTGAGACAGCAAACAGGAGATGTAAAATATGAAAGAAGGATTCAACAGAGAATCCAATTTAAAACACTAGCAATGAAAGGCCTAAGAAGTCCAAAAAAAAATGTCTCCACAAAAGAATGGATAGAGCATGAAGACCTGCTAAAGGAAATGAACAATCTAACAAGGTCAAAGATAAAATAAGACACACATAGAGAGTCCAAGATGTGATGGCAGCCTAGAAAGACCGAATCTATGGACAAACAGGAAGAAGGAAAAGAATAAAGAAGGAAGAAGCAGCAGTTAGTTCTAATGATACATAAAACAACCTTAAAAGAGTCATAACAGAAAATTTTCCAGAATTGGGAAGAGCAGACAAAAAATAATCTCCCATTTTCACGTAATGAAAGCACTCAATATACCAACAGATCAGCTATTGTACATAGAACAATGGCCATTGAATGCTGAGCCATAAATAGGATATCTTTATAGCTCTTCCAACTTTCAAGGGCCATCATGGAAGAGGGGGCAGGAAGAATGTAAGAGCCAAGTGATGGGGAGAGCTGGACATCACACAGCCATTGCACTTGAGAAACCACTGTGGCTGTGGTTAGCCACATGAGATCACACCAACAAGATCCCTCAACATTCCAGCAAGCAGCACTATCGGTACTCAATGGATTAACAAAAACAAAGCCAAAACAAACAGGATAAGAAGTAAAGATGGGGGTTTGGGAATGTCTAGGGAAAGCAAGAGGGGGAGTAGAAATGGTCAAGATACACCAAATGTATGTGCAAAATTGTCAAAGAATAAACAAAATAAATATATTTTTAAGTAACCATCACATGATCACTTACTTTAAGCTCATGGCTGCCCCATTGATGATTCTCAGACATAGCTGAGTATAAAGACATTGTTACCTCTTTTAAGAGAGTCTAGGTTTCCAAAAGGAAAGCCCAGTTCTGACAGGACATCATATGGGTTCTGAGTCTACTATTTACTGCCAGCTCTCCTCAACTTAGTCTGTAGTTCCGGAAGTTCTACTAGCCAGTGAGAAGTAGGAAATCCCTGCTTTGTACATTATTTTGTGATCATACAATAAAGAGCTACATAAAGACTTACAACATCAAACTTGCATGTGTTTTTCAAAAGAAGATGAGAGATTTGAAGGGAAGGTTTTTCTTTCCATAATGTTTTTGAGCTCTGCGTCCTAGTCTCTCTTGAGTAGTTCTTAAGTTATACTTCTTTGCTATTAGATAGGAAAGTTTAATAAAATTCTGGGAAATATTTTTACTCTATGCTGTTGGCATTTTTTAGCTATTTTATTGAGTTCTTATACCTCTTCTTCCCTTCCTACACTTATGCCACCCTAATCCCTTCTAACCAACCAACACTAGTCAGAAGAGAAAAAAAAACATTACAGAGAAAAGGGATCATAGAGCTCTATAAGCTATCTCCTGCTGATAAGGGGTGTTGGCGCAAGTCCAGTCCTGGCTGCCCAGGCCCTCTCAGGGCTCTCCCATTTACACCCTCTCCAGAATGCCCTAAATTAAATGATCCGCAGTTGGCAAAGAGCATAAGGCAAATCATAACCACCTGCTGTGAAACAGCCTCTTATCCCACACCTGGGATTAAAACAAAAACATTCACACATAGATACATACATACATACATACATACATACATACATACATACATGACTGGGTTTTTTAAGAAACTAAAACTTTCACTACACTGTGCAACTTGGATGTGCTCACAATCCTGAATAAGAGATGTTCCACAGGCTGCTTCAGTGGCCTTCCTACTTGGCATTACTAGGGCAGGACAGTTTCAATCCCTTCTGTGAACAGTCCATGTTTGATCTAACACATTCTTAACCTCTGCAACATGTATATGTCCCTGGCAGCAGGAAGAAAGAACTAGGCAATGTGATCCTCTGTAGCAACCAGTCATTGATAAACAAGCTTGTGATAGGTCTACTCAAACAGGAGGAATCTTTGAATTGATGTTTCTAACAAAAATAGTAACATAAATGTTCATTCATACAGCAAACATTTATGGAACAGTTACTAAATATAATCGTCTAAATCTGGGCTATGTGTTATTTCTTGCTTTCAAAAGCTTTGATGGGATTGAAGCAGATGTAAAAGTCTGAAAGAGCAGCTTAGGCCTCATTGTAAGTGTATTTGTTACGTAATTGAATTTGATCATCCATTTTAAGGCTTAGTGGAAAACCAATTGCAAAAAGCCTTTAATTTAAAATGGAAAAAACACTCGATGATTTCCTCCTACTGGAAATTTAAAGGAAGAAAAAATCTTATTATCTAATAAATTATCTTCATTAAAAATTCATTAGTAATCAATCTTTATAACATCTGGTGACAGATACATTGCTTATTAAAAAAACAAGAGTCTCTTTTCTCTGAGCATAATTTTATGGTTCTTCAGAAAGAAACTCATTAAACTCCACCATAGAAGGCAAACTGCTTTACAATAAATTAGTATGTTATAAATAAGAGAATACTTAGCATAATATTTTAATTGCTTATTTTAATTTAAGGCCTAATGCATTGCTGTCCAAAATATCTATTGCAAAACCCTAAAGAACACAGTTTTCTCTGTTGATTGGCAAACTACAAAATGATTAGACACAGAGTTTATTTTTTCCTACACTTCAAACTGAATCACAAAAGATAATGCTCTCCTTGCCTTGGCACGTTCGTTCTTCCTTTAAAACCTTGGTGGGCCCAGGTGTGCAGGTGCCCCCCGTAGCCGTGGTTAGGAAGGCAGGCATCCATGCACATCTACAATCCCAGTACAGGCTGGAGGATCGTGAATTTAAGGCCAGCCTGTGCTCAAAAGTGTTATTCTCAACAGTGTACTCACAAAAGAACTTAAGGAAAATAATAATAATTTAAATAAGGAAGGGAAAGAAAAACCGGTGAGTATTTCAGACATTCACCAGCTCTCCGAAGAACATGTGCATACATCGAGATGCTTTCTGAGAGACATGAGTGCTTTTATGATTCTTTGAACGAACTAGAGAGAGATCTGAATGGTATAAAAAAAAATAAACTAATTATTTGTGAATTCTTTTGCTTAGTGTCACAGTGGGGGACCATGAAATGTCCCCCACAGGCTCACTGGTAGATGCTAGGCCCCCAGCTGGCCAGGTTACTATGCCAGGGAATGGAAATAAGGAGATAAGGCGTGGCTGGAGGAGGAACCTGGACTGTGTGCTTTGCCTTTGACAGTTGTATTTTCTGCCGGTCTGCACCCATCTCTCTACTTCTGGTTTTCACATGTTCCCATGGTCTGTGGTAATTCACACAAGCCTCAGGCCTAAAGCTCTGGGTCCATCTGGCCTTGGAATACAACTCTGAAACTGTGATCCTGAATAAGACTTCTCCCCTTAGGTCACATTTCAGGAAGTTGATAACAGCAAGGAAAGACTAACACTCTTAGTTACAGACAAAATTCCTTCTTTCTGTTTGGCTGCTAGAGAGGCCTTCTCTACAAATGAAAAAGAGCCAGTCTCCCCAGAGTAGCCCCTACTGTCTCCTACAATCCAATTAGTCTGCTCTACATTCTCAGTGTCATCCCAAGAGATCAGGGAGGAGAGATGTCCAGCTAAAAAGGACTGAGGAAGTTCTTCTGTGTGGCATACCATTCATCAAAGTGACAAGAAGGTATGACACTCTGGGATGTGAGTGTGAGGGCTGATGAGGGACTTTACCAGGACAGAAGAGAAAGTCACACAGTAGGGAAGTAGGAACTCAAAAAGACAGGAGTAAAAGGCCTGAGCTGCAATTATGGAACGAATAATGAGCAAACAATGAAATGAATGGTATCAGACAACGGGAACAGTGAGTTCTCTCTAACTTTCTGTTTCTGTTTTCCCATCCCCCACATCGCAGCTTTAATGTATCTCCTTTATAATTCATGTTAAAGCCTAAACCCCACTGAGATGATATGAAGAATTGGGGCCCTAAGAAGTGATCATTAGGTTGTGACAGCCTCACCCTTGTGAATAGATTAGTGCCCTGTTAAAGGGCTAGAGAGGTCAAACCTACCTGTGTTAGCCACACCATTTATGCACTGTGACAAATGCCATAAGGAAATTAACTTGGAAAGGATGAAAGATTTCTTCTGCCTCGTTGTTCCAGAGGGTCCAGGACATGGTCAACTCCTCCAGTGCTTTGGGCATGAGGTGAGACAGAACACCATGGTAATGAGAACATGTAGAGAAAAATATGTAAGAACATATTACCTCATGGTGGCTGGGAAGCAAACACAGTAACTGGCAAGGACCCAGTCAGGGTCTACCATTCCAGAGAATTTTCACAGTGACTCCTTTCTCCAACTAGACCTCACCTTCCATAGTTTCTCCAAATCCCACAGTCAGATTTTGAATTCATCAATGGGTACATCTACTGATGGAGTCAGAGTCTTGTGATCAGGTATCTTCTGCAGAGCCTTGTCTCTGAACTCTGATTGTACTAGAGACCAAGCTTTCAATACCTGAGCCTTTGGAAGCACATCTCATTACTAAATTATAACATTGTTCTTCTGCCGTGTGAATATGCAGCAGAAAGCTCTCACCAGACACTGGGTATGATTGCTTTGATCTTGGGCTTCTTGGGCTTCAGAACCCTGAGAAAATAATGTTCTATTCTTTGTAAATCATTCAGTCTGTGGCATTTGACGTAGGAGCATGAAGTGTCTAACTCAGTCTGTCCTGCCTTCACTCTAAGCAAGTGCATTTCTTTCTTTTTGTTCTCCTAGTCAATCTGTTTATTTTGGGTGTATTGTCACAATCTCCTTTGACTTTTGAGACCACCCTTCTTTGGTCACTTGTGAGTGAAAAACTTGGGTCCGTTCCCTATTTCTACTGTTCACAGAACTTCCCATCTTTGCCTATACAGGTTTCACCAAGTATAAGATACAGACTCCTACACATAACTCAGAGCTGAATTATGTAATAAAGGCTCCTGGGGTGTTAACAGTAAGCCCTCTGTTGTATATAGTTCTGTAACTCCTAGGGAAATCACACTTCCCGGAGATGATTTTATAACCTTGACCCCTGTTATCTCAAGGCTAGACCTCATCATATCTACCATCTGCTCAAAAGCCAGCTGGTTAACATGAACACTGCTTGGTTCTGCAATATCTGAACCTGTGTGCTTATCACAATCACCTGACAACATACCTAAAAATATCCATCCCCTAGATAGATAGCTCAAGTTAGCATCTCTCAGACTACAGACTGAGACTCTATGGGGTGAGAATAAGACGAAACTTGGCACGTATGTGTGTACATTTTACAAAAGCTCTCTGATGAATAATTCTGACTTGCCATTAGGTTTGGGATCATTCAAAACCCATTTTCCTGGGTAGAAAACTGCCCCAGACCAATGATTCCAGTAATGTCCTAAAAGCCTGCCTCAGTGGCTTTCTTTCTAATGGAGTTAGCTAAAACCACTTCGCAGTGTAATTACCCCTCTCCTGCTCCTAACCCCTCTGTATCAGACTGTCCAATCCAAGCCCAGCTTTTTCAAAAGCCAGAATCAGCATCCTCTCCTTGAATTCTGTCTTCCCTCCATTCTAGACTTCTGATGGCCTGATAGGCAACATTTGTATGACCACATTCAGTAAGCTCTGCTTACTTCGAAGTCCAAGGTCAAATGCCAACTTCCTCTCGAGGCCATTGACCTAAATACAACATGGAGCATTCTAATTAATCACACAGTTCTAGAGTAGCAGTTTTCCTTTCTTCACAAGGGAAGAACCAGGACACATTTAGAATCTAAACCAAGAAAAAGCAAACTTCACAGTGTAAGTAGTGCAACACCCAGTGTCTGGGATTTACTCATGATTCTGTGGGCTCCTCCAAGGAGTATTGGTCACTGTCCTCTGCAGGACACACAGCTTGTCTTCCAGGCTCAAGCCAGCTCCATTCTACTGCTGCTGCTCTTCTCCATGGTCATCCCATGGCACTGGCATCTCCAAAACAGCTGAGGTCCCTTGCGAGAGCTGGGCTGTCTTTCACCAGCGGCCTTTCCTGGGGTCTCTTCAGGTGCTCCAGCCCTGCCACACAGTGACAAACCTCAGCTGCTCTCCATGAGTCTTTCATGCCTTCAAAACCAGTACCACTTGGGTGGCTCTTCCACTACCAAGTTCAGCTGCCAGTGCAAAGTACAACCTTGACCATTTCTGAAACACAACTTCTATGTGCTGACTCTCAGAAAATACTTCCCAGAAGATTTCACCACCATGATGCTTTAATTGCTGCTACTTTCTCAGCCCCAGTTGATCAGCATCAAGTATCACACAAAGCAAAGGTTTCACTTTCCTACATCTGGGATGTTGTTAATCATAGCTGATTCTTCAGCCCCAGCTAACCAGGGCCATAGAATCTTTTTTTTTTTTTTTTTTTTTTTTTTTGGATATTTACTTTATTTACATTCCAAATGTTTTCCCCTTGGAAACCCCCTATCCTATCCCCTTCCCTCTGCCTCTATGAGAGTGCTCCCCCACCCACCCACCACCCCTGTCTTCCCTCCCTAGCATTCCCCTACACTGGAGCATCTGATTTAAAATAACAAATGGCACTGACCTTTAAACATCGCTCTGAAACTTCACAAGTCTCTAGCCTCTGTATTTGTCTCAACATTCTTGTCTTCCAAGCTCCTATAGGACATCGGGCTGAGATCTTAACACTCAATGGCTTTTCTGGTCCAAAATTCCAAAGTCCTTCTAGAACCCTCCCCAAAATACTCACAGAAATACTCCACTATCCTGGTACCTAATGTCTTAGTTAGGGTTACTGTTGCTGTGATGAAACATCATGACCAAAGCAACTCAGCTTATGCTTCCACATCACAGTTCATCATCAAAGGAGGTCAGGACACAAACTCAAGCAGGTTAGGAACCTGGAGGTTAGAGCTGAGGTTGAGGCCATGGAGGGATGTTGTTTACTGGCTTGCTCCCCATGGCTTGTTCAGCCTGCTTTCTTAGAGAACCCACGACTACCAGCCCAGGGATGGTACCACCCACAATGGGCTGGCCCTTCCCCCATCATTACTAATTAAGAAAATGCCCTACAGGTTTGCCTATAGTCCAATCTTACAAAGACATTTTCTTTGTTGAGAGTCCCTCCTTTTTGGTGTCTCTAGCTTGTGTCAAGTTGGCATAAAACTAGCCAGTACATCAATCCTTTAAGATACTTTTCTGGGGTCTTTTATCACAGTACAAAGAGAATAATACAGTACCAAGGCCATTTTTAGACTGGTACTGGGACACACACCTAGATGCAAGGGATTTCAAGTTTGAGGCCAACCTGAACCACATAGCAAGACAATGTCTCAAACAAAACAACATTGGTTCTATTGCTCATGTGTCTGAGCACTAGAAAGAATTTGAAAAAAACATTATAATCATAGGTTCTATCTGTATAACTATGCAGACAACTTCTATAAAGCTCTGCTGTGGTCAAGCCAGTCTGACACAACAAATATGCCATAGTCTTGGTGGCTTAGACAACTGGCATTCATTTCACAGATTTCTAAACGTTGGAAGTCTGTGATCCAGGTACCAACATGGCTGGATCGGATAAGGAACCTCTTCTGTCTTGCAGATGGCCACCTTCCTGTGTTTCCATACCCAAAGTAGAAAGAGATTTAGCTTTCTCTTTCTTATCTCTTCCTATAAATGTACCAATTCTATTCAAGAAGGCATAGCACTCATGCACTAATTATTTTTAAAGACCTACCTCTGTGTTTATTAAACTGGAGACTAAGGGGTCAACAGGTATATTTAGAGAAACATAGATATTAATTCGAAAGTAAAGGGAACAGGGTCAATATGTAGCCCCTAAACTTACTTCTCAACTTAGGGTTTACTGTGGATGAGACTGCCAGGCATACTGAGCAGTGTCTGAGACTCACCTGAGCCTCTACACAGGTCAATTGAACTGAAATACAATGAATGAAGACACCAACCATTATAGAAATTAATTTCACTCTTCAAGCTTGTGAAGCCTGGGAATTTGTGGATAAGAAGAATTAACAGGGAATGTCAGCACATAATGGCTAGAGCAGAGGCACAGAAGTCAGATTCTGGGCTTGAGTCCAAATCCTGGCCGTGGATCATGATGCAACCTTGGACAAGGCCATCCGGATGTCGAGGAGACTCCAGAACACACTGTAAATGATGTGGAGCGTGTTGAGTCAGCAGTAAGAGAACAGGGGTTATTCACAAACAGAGGACACAGGCCAATGTGTTAGAAGAGTGAGAAGTTAGAAGTCAAGAGTTAGAAGTGGAACACTAATTGTCACTCGTGAGAACTGTACAAGACACCACAGAACTTGACATTTCCACAAACTTACATGGCAGCATCTCTTCAAAGAAATGGGGACTTTCTGCGCCTCTTCATCCTGCTCACATACTCTCAGCCATTCCCCTATCCCCAGCTCTCAATTACTTGGAGATTTGATCAGGGTGAGAGGCTACTCACCTTGCTCCTTCCACCCCTGAAGTTCTTCCTTCTCTATGCTCTGCCTCGTCCCTGCATTTCCTCAGAATCTTTCCTCTGTATTCAGAGTGGCTTTAAAGACTGAAAGGTCACCTAAGATCTGTCCAGCAAGAAAGGCATCAATGGACATAGAATGGCATCACGTGATTCTATGGCTATGTCTCCTTTGCATTTCCTCAGGGCATTTCATATCTACACGTGGGGAAGTGCAACTCTTGGAAGACTCTGCTGTCCCTACGTTATCACTCCCTTCCATCTGTCATTGTTGGCCCAATTTCTCTTATGAAATCATTATAATTCATTCACTTTAGAATAAGTATATCAAAAGATCTAAGTGCAGGCTCTAGGATCAGAGGTTCAATTCCTGATTCTAACTGCTTGTTGCCCATGCACATTTTTTAGAATTCTGTACTTAACTATTCCTTATCTCAAAAAGAAAAGGACAAAAAAAGATGAAAGAGAAATTGGTGGTAGGAAATGCCTCACTGGATTAGTGAGGATTTAATAGGCCTTATGAGTTGTATGTGTCTAGTTCAAATTTATATGTTGACTCTCTAGTCTCCAATATGATGATATTATCAAAATTAGTGTCCTAGTTAGGTTTACTATTTCTGTGATAAAATGCCATGATCAAAACAACTTGGGGGAAGAGAGGGTTTATTTTAGCTTCCATTTCCAGGTAACCATCCATCATCAAAAGAAGTCAGCATAGAAACTCAAACAGGGCAGGAACCTGGGAGCAGGAGCTGACGCAAAGGCCATGGAGGGGTGCTGCTTACTGTCTTGCTCTCCATGGCTTACTCAGCTTGCTTTCTTATAGAACCCAGGACCACCAGCCCAGGGTGAGCACCACCCACAATGGCTTAGGCCCTCCTTCATCAATCTTAATTAAGAAAATGCCTTACAGCTGGATCTTATAGAGGTATTTCCTTAAGTAAGGGTTCCTCCTTTTCAGAGACTCTAGCTTGGGTCATGTTGACATAAAACTAGCCAGCACAGTGAGGGTGGGGTGCAGGGAAATCATTAGATTCTAATGGAGTCATGAGGGTAGGGCCCGGAGAGGAGAGTGTTGTCCTTAGACGAAAAGGAAGAGATGCCAAAGCTCACCGATGAGTACACATCAAGACAGAGGTGTTTTCAAGGCAGGAAGAGAGTGCTCATCAGAGCTGAGTTGGCTAGACCCTTTGGTCTAGAATTTGTCTCTGATGTGGTGTGGGATAAGAGTCTGCTGCTTAAGGCATCCAGTCTATGGGGTTTGGTCATAGTATAGCCCATGTTGACTCAGTCAGTCAGCTAAACAGACTGGAAACAGAATAAAACAAAGGATGACTTACAAAAAGCATCTGTGGACATCGGTCACACAGTGAAGCTTAATCGGCAATAACAACGTGGACAGAAATCTTTGGGTTTTTTTTTTTAATTTTATATTTGTGGTGCTTTGAATGAGAGTGACCCCCACATGATCATATATTCGAATGCCTTATTCACAGTTGGTAAACTGTTTGGAAAAATTAGGAGGTGTGGTCTTGTTGGAGTAGGTAAGTCATTATAAGTGGGCTTTGAGATTTCAACTCCCACAGCAGACCCAGTCTCATACTCTGCCTGCTGCCTGTGGATCAGGATGCAAAGCTCTCAGCTTCTGCTTCAGCCCCATGCCTGTCTGTTTCCCACTAAGATGATAATGATTAGTCCTCTGAAACTATAAACAAGCTCCCAGTTAAATACTTTATTTTATCGGAGTTGCTTTTGCCATGGTGTCTCTTCATAGCAACACAGTAACTAAAACAGCATCTCAATATTATTTTATCTTAATTAATGAGCTTATTGATACCCCCTTAAGTTTTGAGCTCAAGATAAGTGCCTCTCTCACATGTCCAGTCCTCACTCTGGTTATTATACCCTGGTAAGTTGTCAAAGACACTTAACTGGTTTTTGTGGGACAGCTCAAGGACAAAGTTTTTTTTTTACAAAGAATTATGCTAGTGTTTGTTTTCTATTGTTCTGGTGAAGAAATTCATTCACAATTCTATCTTTCGCTGGGTTATTACTCACATCTTGACTTGTTATCAGGTCAGAATGTAACATAAAGATGGAATAAGTATGACACAGCCTTAGAACCAGCCTACATTCCGGAGGAAGAGACTTCCGCTGATGACTAGTCTCCACATAGACCTTTGTCTTAAATGTGGAACAAGTTCTTTTGGGTACATTCTGTCTTAATTCCACCCATCTTATTGAAGCTAAATCCTTGCTATGTTTGAATTGGGAGCTACAGAAAAGTCACACTCAGAATAGCTATTCTTCAGAATAAAATAGAAATCTTGACAAATTACCAACAAAACTATGTGTATATCCCCTTGTATCTCTGTAGTCTTTTCTATCAGAGAATTTAAACCAGTACCTCATAACCACCTATCCTAGTTTGCTGTGATATTGGGAGAAAATTTTTATTTCATTGTATAGTTCACAATCCATCATTGAGGGAAACCACGGTGGGAACTCAAGGCAGAAGCATGAAGTAGAAAAGATGGAGGAATGCTGCTTACTGGCTTGCTCCATGGCTCCCATTTAGCTATCTTTCTTGGACAGCACAGGCCCATGTATCTAGAGATGGTATTCCCACAGTGGGCATGGCCCTCTTACACAAATTAACAATCAATAAAATCCCTCCCCAGACATGCCAAAGGTCAATCTGATGGCTCCAGATTTTCAACTGAGGCTCCCTCTTCCCAGGTGATTCAAGTTAACAAGGAAGATTAGCCATCATGTCACTGCACAAGATAACCAAGCATTCCACTGAGGTCCTGGCTCCTGTTTTTTGCTTGCTTGCTTGTTTGTTTGTTTGTTTGTTTGTTTTAGTATAGTAATGTAAGCCTCTATAGTTCCTTACCCATGTCCTTTGTGTTCATTAAAAATATAGTTGGTATTCATCAAAAAATATCAAATATTTTAAACTGAGAATCCCATTCATGAACTTGATGCCAGTTCCACCATGCTGGTTGCACATCACCATGATCCTGATTCTCATTGTTAGTCACAAAATAGAAAAGAGGAAAGAAAGAACAAGGGCATTGTACATTTGGGGGCCTAACGTCCTGATACAGTGGCCCCACTGGGGAGTGGTTTTGACCATCACATCTACTTGAGCAGCTGAAAGCAGGTCACTAGAGCTGGTGAATGCTCAGGCTTCACTGAGCTGTGAATACCATGGCATCAGCACAGAATTCTGTCCTCAAACGTGGATCAGGAAGCCATACCCTTCAAGGACTATCTGGGTCTTAAATGCTACTGTGATATATCTTCATTGTCAATGTGACTTGATTATAATCCCCTAGGAAGAATACTGCTGGGCGTATGTGGGGGTATTCCTGGAAGCTTTAGGTGAAGATTGAGGCCCCATTCTGAAAGTGAGTGGCACCATGTGGGTGGGACCCTGGAATGAATGAACTGGAGAAAGCACACACACACTGAATGCTGATATAACTCTTTCTGCTTGCTGACAACACTGTGTGAGCACCTGTCTCTGGTACTCATGACCGTGCTGTCCCCACTGTAATGAACAGCGAACTGTCAACAGTGAATCTTTGTTTCATGGGGTTGTTTGTTTTTGTCAGGTGTTTCATCACAGAAATGAGAAAAGTACATGGCTACTGCACAAAACAATAGATGTAAAATGCAAAGTAGGTGTGCCTTAATGCTACTGTAGTGTGGTGGTTTGTATATGCTCTGTCCAAGGAGTGGCATTTTTAGAAGGTGTGGCCCTGTTGGAGTAGGTGTGTCACTGTGGGTGTGGGCTTTAAGACCCTTATTAGTATTCTGCTGGCAGCCTTCAGAGGAAGATCTAGAACTCTCAGCTCCTCCTGCACCATGCCTACTTAGATGCTGCCATCCTGCTGCCTTGATGATAATGGACTGAACCTCTGAACCTGTAAGCCAGCCCCAATTACATGTTGTCCTTATAAGAGTTGCCTTGGTCATGGTGTTTGTTCTCAGCAGTAAAACCCTAAGACATGTAGAAACAGGCATGGTGGCCACAGATTAGGGAATGAAATGTCACCACATTTGAAATAGAGCATCCATCCAGGCACTCACTCAATATAGCCATTAAATACAATTTCGTGATGGCCATCATGAGATGTCCAGAGCTGCTATGAGTACAACAGGAAGCTCCCTTCAGTCCAATTTAGATACTGGGACACCACCTGAGATTTTGCCCAAATAAATATAATTCTTGGGCTGGTAATAAAACAAAGCAAACAGAAGCAAAATGGTGTGGTGGTGTGCATGCTCTGCTGTGACCTTTCTGCTGCTGCCGTAGTTAATGGCTCTACCAAAAAAATGAAATGTTTTATAAATGGACCCTGTCAGCATTCCCCACCCATAGACTTTCAGAAACATCCATACCAGGCAGAGAAGAAGACAGCACAAGAATCCATGAAGTGCCTCCATAAGAGCATGTGAAAGAGAATCATTTGTGCTCTGGCTATGTCATAGGTGATGGTGGGTGTTGACAAAAGGGAGGTTTGGTCTAGACTGAATGTTGTCAGGATGTAGAAGAGAGTCTGTGAGTCTACACATAGCAGCAAACTTTGTCTATATGAAGGCAGAGACTAAAGCTAAGACCAAGTTATAATTGGTGAATCAATACCAAAGGGTAATTTATTGGTTGCACAGTGGCCTTGTTTGGTCTCACTTTATCACAATCTCATAGAGACCTTGCCTGACGTCGGATGCTCTGAGAGTGTTTATGTGGCCAGGAGAAGAGAAGGTCTAGATAAGGGCTACAGGCCAGCTTATAGCAATGTGCAGTCCACATGGGAGCCTCTGATGAGCTCCCAGATGTCAGAGGTTGCTTTCTACCTCATTTTTATACCACTCTTAACTAATAAATGCATATCCTTACTCAGAGAAAGGATCTTAAATCATAACATCCCTACCCAAGAGTCCCATAGTACAGTGAGACATGTCTCTGAATAACAATCACAGCTCTCAATAACATTTCTGGGAAACGTTTACATGAAAAATCACCCTCAAAGGGTCTCTCTTGCTGGGTATTTTTCCCTTTACTTACCTGCCCCAACACTTTTCCACCCAGAAACAACTGAAGGGTTTGCAAAGATTTGTCTTCTTCGTGTGTGTATAATTTGGAAGTTCTGGGAGATGCCAAGTGATG
Source organism: Rhynchomys soricoides (assembly GCA_019843965.1). Classification (NCBI taxonomy): domain Eukaryota; kingdom Metazoa; phylum Chordata; class Mammalia; order Rodentia; family Muridae; genus Rhynchomys; species Rhynchomys soricoides. The sequence goes on from JADRCH010000241.1 coordinate 2,831,066, forward strand.
AACAAAGAAAAAGGAAAGAGGTGAAAATGTGACCAGACAATATATGGAGTTTTCCATAAACATTGTCATTGTAGCAATAAAGCTAGCTGGATGGCCAATGCCTGCTTCACCAGTAGACCTCAGGCTCATGGCTCTATTGGCATCAGGATGGATTGCTTCAGGAAGAAAGCATGTCTACTTGTGTATATTAGTCATTGTTCTATTACTGTGACGAAATACCACAACCAAGGCAACACCTATAAAAGAATGTAATTGGGGCTTGCTTACAGTTTCAGAGTGTTTGTCTGATATCATCATGGCAGGGAGCATGGCAGCACAGGCAGGCAGGGCACTGTAGATGTAGCTGAGAGCTACATCCAGATCCATAGGCGAGAGAGAGAGAGAGAGAGAAAGAGAGAGAGAGAGAGAGAGAAAGAATGGGGAGGGGTCCTATTATTTGTTTCAGAATGAGAACAGCTATGTTTAAAGCTTCTAAAGAGGTGAATTTGTAGTCCCACCCAGCTATGATGCCTATGAACCACAACAATGTGGACCAGCATGGCGGAATAGCACTAAGAGCACAATAGAGGCCTTCATACCCTGTTCTAACCAACAGCTCTCTAATTGGACTTAAGACTTGCTTAATAAGAGTGAAGTCATGTGCCTGCTACTAGAAAGCTAGCTAACTACTCAGTGCTAATGATATCACAGTTACTGGGGAAGAATCTATGACCACTAATTTACTAAGCCAGCTAATTTCTTACAGCAATCTATAAATATAACCCTACCCCTCATCAAGTACATTTTTGCTTGCAGTAGACAGAGACCATTACAGAAGACCAACACCAATCAAAATGCAGAGTTGTGGAGCCCAGTACCAATGGATACACTTACAAAATATTCCCATACCTAAGGCTAGGGTAACATTGCAAAAGAGAAGGCAAAAGTATCATAGAAGGTAGAGAAACACAGAGTTTACTGTGAGATTGTGTCTTCTAGAAATGTCACACCAAACATGGCTACTTAAACATGGCTACTTGAACAAGCAGGAAGCCAACAGACTGTGAACATGGAGAGGGGGGAAGGCTCAGGAGGCCTCCACTGTCAACAAAGAACTATAGGCAACTAAGGAATGCTGAGAGGGGAAGAAACATATCAATTATCCAATACCACCCTGGATAACCCTGAAAGCATGCACATACAAGTAACAGTGTAAGGATTGAGCAAGTTGTATTTATGTATTTAAAATACACACATGTGTGCATGTGTAACAACAATTAAAGAAAAAGTGGCCATCAATTTGAAAAACACAAGCGGGTTGTGGATTAGTTCATAGGAGGCTTTATAGAGAGGAAATGGAATGGGTAAACGATGTAATTATGTTAAAATCTCAAAAAAGAAAATCCTTTTATAAAACCCAAGGCATTGATGATGCTAGACAAGCATTCTATAACTAAGCCATATCCCTAATCCTGTATACTTACATTTCTTATTAGAACACATTGTAAAATAATAAAATATAGTATAATAAATACATAGAAAAGTAATGTAGTCATTCATTACAAGTATTATACCTAGTGGTGTTTGTACTTTTATAAGACTGTCAGAGCAGTGGTGTTTTTTTATACGAATCACCATAAACAGCTGTTAATGTGTTCTGGTGCAACACTGTGGCAGCTACAAGGTCACTCATGGCTACTACTAAGCTCAGTTATAGTCTTACATGGTCCACTACTGAACATTGAGCATTGGTTAGTTTTATCCTTTAAGCATTCATTCATACTGTGTTCAGTTTAAAACACCATATTCTATCTATATACACACATGTGTGTTCTGGCATATAATAGGTTTCAGGATTAAACCTCACACATGTCAGTCAAGAGCTCTACCACTGAGCTTTGTCCCCAGACACCCCTCCCTCTCTTCCTTTCCATTTTGAGACAGTTGATAGCTAAATGAATCAGGCTGGTCTTGAGGTAGCTCTTGCAGCCAAAGTGGTTCTTGAGCCTGTGATCCTCTTGATTCAGTCCCCTAGCAACTACAAACTAAACCCAGAAACTACAGGCCTATACCAGAAAATATGATGCTGTAGTTTCCTCTGTGTGGCAACAAAAAGTAACACAGAAGAGGAAAGGGTTTGGGGGGCTTAAAAGTCCATGGTACAGGCAATCACTGTCAATGCATCAAATACACAGCCAACAGCAGAGAGAATGCATGCATAGGTCCTTGCTTGCTTGCTTGCTTGCTTGCTTGCTTGCTTGCTCTCAGCTAGTTACCTTCTCTCTTCACTTTGCAGGGAATGGTGCCACCCACAATGGCCTAGGGCTTCCTACATCAATCAATTAAGACAACCCCCAAAGACAGGCCCACAGACCAACCTGACCTAGAGAATTCCTCATTATTTTCTTCTCATGCAATTCTAGGTTCTGTCAATCTTACAACTAAATCCAATTAGTACACTGGCTACCATATTCTACTTAAAAGTTTCCATTTTTGTCTTAAGATCAACTCATCTCTTCATCCAACATGGTTTGATGTCTCCTTCCCCTTCAGATTAGCCAGAATAATTTCATGGGTTTGGCCACCGTGTTTAATTAAACATTATGAATTCCTAGCTTAAGTTGTTTCTAGCCTCAGGATGTCTCCCAACTTGAGAGGAGATCTGAGAAGGCTTGAAGCTGAAAAGAAAGGAATCTGACCAAGAGCCTAGACCTAATTACTCACTTACAAGAGGCAAGAGGAAGAAAGGAAGATGCTAAGTGCTTTGGGGATACACATAGCAGTGAGGTGAACCCTATGAAAAATAACCTGGACAGAGACTCATAGAGAGAATAAAATCTCCTAATACTCCCTAACTAATCACACTGTATGAGATTGATTGGAATACTGATTCAACTGTACAAGGCAGAGTAAGGTAAACTGACAGAGCATTTGGCAGTGAAATTATTAGTGCTCACTTTTTAGCTCTGACAGTAACATTGAAGGAATTGTTAGAAAACAATTCTACTTCTCCTCTCAACTCTGAGATCCCATTTGGCTTAGGCCTGTGCAAGGACTGTGCATGCTGCCACAGTCCTGCTATGTTTAGAGGGCCTTGTTTCCTTGGTGTCCTCCATTGTAACAGAGACCCAAAGCTTAGTAGATCCCCCAGACTTCATGATGGAAGTACCATTCAGGCTGTAAAACTCATCACATAGACAGCATCCATTGCCAAAACTAAGACAAAGGCCTAATCAATCAAAGTCCATAGTTCTGGGAAAGTCTCTAAAATATACTAACATTGCTTTTTGATGTTTGTACTTCTGCTTGTGACTAACTGTTCTTGTTAACTGAAGTATATCAACACAGAATGTGATATGTATGCTTAACAACTCACCACTAGAAAAGGTCAAGTTCACAGTAAAATCCAAACACCCAGTGTAGACATTGGTTGGCTCATAAAGGCTTTTATTTTTTTTACTTAAGTAGTCTTCTCTGGTGGATACCTCACAATGACATTTCTTCTGGCCTTTACAATCTTTTTGCCTCTTCTTCCACAGGATCCCCTAAGCCCTGAGGGGAGGGATTTGTTAGAGACATCCCATTTAGGGCTGAGCATTCCAAGGTTTCTCACTCTCTTTCCATTGTCCAACTGTTGATCTTTGGGTTTGTTCCCATCTACTGCAATAGAAAGTGTCTCTGATGATGGCTAAGCAAGGCACTGATCTATGAATATAACAGAACGTTGTTAGAAGTCATTTTCTGGCCATGTAGTATTTGGTTTTCTCCTAGGTCTCTGGTAAATCTGGCCCCGGATTCTAGGCTACCTTAGCAGTGTCAAAGATGGATTCCATCTCACTGAGTGGACCTGAAATCCAGTCAGATGTTAGTTGGTTACTCCCACATGTTTTGTGCCACTATTGCATTAGCACCTCTTGCAGGCAGGTCATCATTATAGAGCAAAGAGTTTATGGCACATTGGTGTTTACCTTTCTCCTTTCATAGTATACAAAGGGTCTTTCAGTACCCTGAACACTTGTCTGTAGGAGTAGAGGCTCTAGGTAGGTACCAGTTCAGCTTCCCTTTCATAGTATACAAAGGGTCTTGTAGTACCCTGAACACTTGTCTGTAGGAGTAGAGGCTCTAGGTAGGCACCAGTTCAGCTTCTCAATGTTCAGTGAGCTGTATAAGTGTTATCCTCAGTAATAGGGTCCTACTGTCAGTCTATGTAGTGCAACCAATAACCTTGCCATTAGCCTGGATTGTTTGGGGGTTCCCATGGGTCCCGTTTGGCCAAGAACTCAATTAGATGTAACCCACTTTTAGCATGTGAAGTTTCATTTGGTGACAAGAGATGTCCAGTTGAGGCTCTGTCTCCCCTTCTATTGGGCAATTTTATTTATATTGCTCTAAATACACATATATTTTAGGAAGCTTCTACTGTATTATTATTCCTTATAGACTCTTAAATGGCCCTTTGTTTTATCTGCCTCTCCCCACATTCCCTCCCTCACCCCTCTCCCCATTTGACCCTTCTATTCCTGTCCATCTTCCCTCCAATACATCCAGAACTATCTAGTCTATGTTTCCCTCCTAGGGTGATCCATCCCCACCCCATATTCTCTTACTCTATACCTAACCCCTGTGGTTAGCCCGATGCTGATGTCCACATAAAAGTGAATGTATACCATATTTATCGTTCTGGATCTCGTTTACCTCACTCAGGATGATTTTTTTTTCTAGTCCCATCCATTTACTTACAAATTTCATGATTTCATTTTTTAATGATTGAATAATATCCTGTGTGTAGCACAATTTTTCTTTTATCCATTCATCCACTGATGAACATCCAAGCTGTTTCCTATTTCTGGCTGTTTTGAATAGAATGACAATGAACATGGTTGAGCAAGTATCTCTGTACTAGAATGAAACCTCCCTTGGGTATATACCCAAGAGCAGTGTAGCTAGATCTTGAGATAGATCTATTCTCAACTCCCTGAGGAATGGCCTCACTGGAAAATATTATATTTATAAATGAGTATGATTATCATAATTGGCTTAGGGTTGGAAGGTGTGTGTATGTGTGTGTGCGTGTGTGTCTCACTGGGGTTAACATTACAAGATACAAAGCAAGTTGAAGGCTTGCAGTTTAATTAGATAATCACAGTGAAGTTGCCATATTGGACAGATATAAATGCTGAACATAGGTTGTTTGACAATTGGCCCTTTAGATGACTAGACTTTCAATTTTTCAGAAAGCTATTATAAACTTTCTATGTTTTATTTTTATAACAACATGGTAGCAATATATAAAATGAAAATTACACCTCAATTACAGAGATGTCTAAGAAACTTTTAAGTGAACTTAGTAATCTGTTTGTGGTCCATGCCTCCAGGCTTCTAGTGCCAACAGTCCATTTTCATGTGACTGTCTGTTTGCCACTGACCATTAGACTTACACTATCTGTAATCCCTCTGCTGTAGCAAACAATGTCTCCAAATTCCAGGACTACAGAGATAAGGGCTTCACTGATCAGCTCTCAGGGGTCCAAGGAAACATACACTGGGAACTGGCAATAACTGATGGCTGTCTACCTTCCTGCTTAATCTAACTCCTCCTGCTTAGCTCACTCTGTCTAGTCACCTCTGTAGGAGTGGTCCTGACAGCCCATCCTGATTCTCATAAGGCTTATCAACATCTGCTGGTTAACATCCTATTTGTATGCAAATAAGCCACTTGGTTTTGTTGCTTGTGGATTTATCACTACTATAAATTGGAGCCCTTGTCTACTGGATGCAGAAAGTTGTAGAAAATAGGGGCTTCTGGAAGTAACTTTGTAGCATATGAAGTGGCATTTCTCAAAGCTAGGGAAATGTTTCCATTGGTAAAGTAATTGCACCACCAAGCATGAAGAGCTAAGTTTGATCTCATTGTCAGCACTCAAAACCTCACATAAAGAAGCCAGGCACTGACTCCTGTCTGTATTTTCTGTGCTGGGGAGGAGACAGTGGTATCCTTAAGGGCTCAATAGCCAGCTAGCAGAATTGGTTAGCTCTACATTCTGTGAGAGACACAGTCTCAAAGAGTAAGACAGAAAGAGGTTGAAGAAGACATCTGCCATCAACTCTAGGCCTCCGTAACCATGTGTGTATATGTATATATACATGTGCAATTGCATCCATGTGTGAGATACATGCATACAGAGAGGAGGGAGAGGCAGAAAGACAGGAGGCAGCCAACCAGAAGGCCAGCCAGCCAGAAACAGACTCAGGTAGGTGTAGGTTTCCCCAAGCTCACCATTTTAAAGTAGAGATGGGGACAAGTGAGCTGTCTTGAAAGGTAGAGACACTTGCGGTTAAACCAAGCAGAGAAAACCACACAGTAGAAAAAAGGAACCAACTCCCAATAGTCGTTCTCTGACCTCCACACAAGCATTATGGTATGTGCATGACCACGCAGGCATACGTACACGCTTGCACACACACACACACACACACACACACGAATACATGCACATACAAACTAAATTTAAAAGCACAAAAATATTTAATTTTTTCATTTATCATGTTTGTGTGTATATGTTTACATATTTATATGATCTGTGGATCAAGCTTGAATCATCAGGTTTGGTAGCAAGCATCTTTACCCGCTAAGCCATCTTGCCAGCCCAAAACCAAAAAAAATGTTTAAGCGAAGATTGTGCTTGAACCAAATAAGATTAGTATATTGATTAGTTACTTTTCAATAAAAACTATTTTTAGTAAATCTCCATGTGTTCATTATCGACCATTTTTATTTGGTGAACAATATCATTTGATTATTATTGAAAAGCACAAATATTGTCACATGGAAGCCAAGAACTAATTTAATCTTACAAGAGTTTTGGTGGGAAACATTGTAAGTCAAAAATGAAGAACAAAAAAAAAAAAGGCACTTAATTTGAAAATGAAGATATGATTAAAAACCCACCACTGCTTAATGAAAATCAAATCACTTGTTTCTATTCCTGCACAAACATGACCAAGAAGCAAGTTGGGGAGGAAAGGGTTTATTCAACTTACATTTCCATGCTGCTGTTCATCACCAAAGGAAGTCAGGACTGGAACTCAAGCAGGTCAGGAAGCAGGAGCTGATACAGAGGCCATGGAGGGATGTTTCTTACTGGCTTGATTCCCCTGGCTTGCTCAGCCTGCTTTCTTATAGAACCCAAGACTACCAGCCCACAGATGGTACTACCCACAAGGGGCCCTCTGCCCTTGATCACTAATTGAGAAAATGCCTTACGCCTGGATCTCATGGAGGCATTTTCTCAACTGAAGCTCCTTTCTCTGTGACAACTCCAGCTTGTGTCAAGTTGACACACAAAACCAGCCAGTACATCACTGTAATGGAAAACTCCCCACCCTGAAACAAAGTAATAGAAAATTAGCGCAGAAATCACCCCTGGCATCAGACCTGGGAGGTGCCCCATACCATGGGTCAGTCCTCGAAGCCATGCAAAGATATTGGATGTGCACAGCAGCTGTAATGTTTGTACAGTGAGAAGGGGAAGACAAAGACCTTTCGATGTACCTTAAGTCACACCGAATATTAATTTTTGTCATCAGACTCTGAGACTGCTTCCCTGAAACATCTTTGTGCTATTGTCCTAAAAATAGTATTTAACAAATAGTTGGTGTTAGTAAAAATGTCAACATGAAGTTGAAAGAAGCACAGTGGAAAGATGGTCTAGCGTTCACCTCTGGGCTGCAACAGCTACACAGCCAATAAGGTGTCTGGGGTCTGGGTGACATAAGAGCTACTGGTTTAAAGCTCGCTCCTCTCTGATTTGCTCTTCTCAAAACCTGAGTACCCTTGGGACCAAAAAGTGTCATGAGAACTTAGGGGACAAGGGACTGTAGTCACTCCTAACTTGGAGGTGTGGGCCAGTCAAAGCCAACTTGTCCCTAGTGAGAAAATCCCCCACATACAGACACATCATGCTTCAGGCCCAGTGTGGAGCAGATGCCTGGAAAACATGGCTTTGGTGGCTCCAGAACTCCAGCTCCAAGCTTTAGAGGATAATGAAAAAATCAAGGAAGCCAGATAGTATTTCTGCTTCCACTCTTCCTCCAAGCCGGTACATTCCCAGTTGGCTTTGAATGCCAACCTCCTGGCTCCTCAAATTAGTGACACCGGATAGGTGGGTCCAAGCTGTTTGTTATCAAAAACCCAGGGCATGGCACCATCTCAGAAACCCATAGTCCTCGCTGAATCCCAGTGGCTTGAACTCCACTCTGGGCTGCCAAAGGAGGAAAGGAGAGCCGGGCTCTGAGTGGAACAGACATCAGACATGGAATAATGGGTAACACACACACATTAAAACCCAAGGAGAAGAAGAAAGCATTGAACAGGAAGATGCCTCTTTCTCACAGCCAGGGTTTCTCACCAGATGTGTCAAATATCCACTAATTGGGTCGTACACCAAACCATACAGGGCACTTCAACATAGGAGTACTCCTGGGGACCCAATGGTTAATACCTTCCAAATCCTGCTTCAATTCAGACGTGGATTTCTTCCCTACACCATCTCAGCTTTCTTTGTGTTACAAAAAAAAAAGCCAAATTCCCATTCTTTTTCTCATCTTCTGAGTTGCTTAACCTGAAAGCTTTAACAACAGTTGGTATTGGAGTGTTGCCTCAGGGGCAACACCATGTTTAATTGCTTCATGCATGGATGGCAGTTTATGAGGCCTTCACTCTGTAGTTAACAGTGTCACCACTGATGGACTTTCGCTGCTGGAAAGCATGCCCTGGTCTCCAGCATGCTGTTTTATAACTGATGGGAGAAGATGCCCTCTCATTTGATGAATTGTAGCTGGCCTTTCCAGCCCAGTGGTCATTAATGTTTGTTCTCATCCAATGGACAGACTCAAAGCAATGCAGCCCTCATTAGTTCCTGCTCAATTAAGAATAATGCCCATCTCCCCAATGGCACGAGCACTACCAGTGTGCTCAAACACCGTTTGAGCTGCACAGCTGGAAAGAGTGGGGAGGTTTGCACAAGCCATTTCTGCCGCTACAGTTCCCAGCCTGAGAATACCAGACTCCTGCTAGGTCCCCCAGCTCCTCACATCCCACCCACCTGCTGATGAGCAGGACTACTGCATGTGTGCCCGTACCAGAAAGTGCCCTAAACAATGTACATACATTAGCTCATGTAGTCAAAGCAACAGACTTATGACCTCCTAGGAGCTTGACTCCTGAGAACCTGCCCTGTTGTACTTGAACAAGCTCCAATTAGCAATAACGTCAACCTCCGGGGACAATTTCTTCTTAGGTGAATCCATTTCCTTTGTTCCCTTGCATTGCAGTGCCCCCAAGCAGCTGATTTCCAGAAGCTGGTGAGTGTCACCAAGAATGTGAGGAAAAGAAAAAGATCAAAGTAAAATTTCATAACTCTGGGTAATGTCACGTGTGAACAATGTACAGACATCTGGGGTAAAGTGTGTTGGAAATAACCAATTATAGCTGTGTTAACAAGGTCGTTTTGCTAATATATCAAAACTTTGAATACGCATACCCTTTAATTTAGGCTTTCTACTGTTCGGAACTTATCCTGAGGAGTGGAAAGAAGGACGTGAGATGAAGGTTAAGTTGGCCAATTGCTTGCCAAATAAGCAAACCCGAGTTTGAATCCCCAATACCCATGTAAAAAGCTAAGCATGACACTATCTGCCTGTATTCCCAGTACTGGGGAGGCAGAGTGAGGAGGGTCATTAGGACTTGCTGATCAGTTTGTCTAGTCAAACTGGTAAGATCCAGATTCAGTGTGAGGCCTTATCTCAAAAAGTAAGCTGAAGAGCCGATAAGAAAGAAGCTTTTGGTTCCAGAGGATTAAGTTCTATGATGATGGGGCAAAGGCGTGGCAGTAGGAGCAGAGTACTGAAGGCTCCACCTTAAACTGTAAGCATGAAGCAGAGAGTTCACGCTACAAATGCCTTGAGTCTTGTAACTCTCAAAGCCTACCCTAGGTCTCAAAAAAAACCCCACACCTCTTAAACCTACCAAGAGCATCATCAAGGGGAACATCTCACCCAAACAACCAAAGATGATGATGATGATGATGATGATGATAGTAAATTAATCCATTTTAAGTATCAATGAAAGACTAGAACAGTAACATACTCTTGTGGTTTTTAAAGTATCTACTTTCTATTGTTCCGTCATTGCAGACTCCTCCTAACAAGAAACTGACAATCTCATCAGAGTTGTTGCCTCGGGGAAACAATGTAAGGTGGCCTGTAGTCAGGGTTGAGAGGCATAGTTGCTTTTCCTCTGTGCCCTTTTGGAACTTTTAAGTTTATGGCACCAGAATAAACCATTTATACAAAGAGGATTCTAAATAACACGCAACAAGCTCTCAGTGTTTAAGTAGGTGTTAAAGATGTTTAGGTTTGAGAAAGGAAAGAGATAGAAAGATCTGCAAAGCTCAGTGCAACACTAATCCAGTCAATGTGCAGACAAAGAAACGAGCATTTGTCAGGGCGACATTGTGGCCATGCCCAAGCTGATCACATCCTCTGGCAGAGCTCTGATCCTTTAATTTACCCTGTGGCACACATTCCTGTGTCGGTTGCTGGGAAGGGGTGTTTACACCAGATGGATTCTTAATTGCTAAAGGCAGTCAGGTCGGTTGTGTGGAGAGCAGCTAAAATCCCAGGGGCTTTTGTGGATACTGCTTTGTTTCCTATCTAGTCTCCCCAACAAGCTATGTCCCTCTTATGGCTAATCTAATGTATCACTCTGGTTAAGTTATAGCTCCCAGATATGAGGTTAAATATGTTTAGGTGTTTTTTTCAAGAGCACTGTTGAGATTAAATTGACATTTATATCACTAGACTTTAAGTAAAGTAGATCCCTCTTTCCCAGAATTCAATCAGTTGAAGGCCTTAAGAGAATAAGACTGAGATCCCCTGAGCAAGAAAACTGCCTTCAGGCTCAGATCCTTCCATCAAGACCTTTCCTAGCTCTCTATCCTCCTGGCTTGTTCTGCATAGTTCTGGGCACAACTGCACAAATCACTTTCTTTAAGACAGATCTCTGTTGAGAAAAGTGCAGGGCGGTTTTATTGCTTCTGTTTCTATTTCTCCAGAGAATCCCTGACAAACACCCATCCACAGAGATGGATCATTCCATCACACAGCACTCACCACTCGATGTGTCACCCCCTCCTGCCCCTTATTTGCTAGCACCTGTATATGAAGCCCTGATAGCTAGGTCACTGTGAGTCAGCACAACTGTCTCTATCATGGATATATTCTGATATTCAATGTAGTACCAAAACCATGAACAAATGCTCCATAAGGAGGAAGCCAGATTTAAGTATTAACAACAGTCCTGTTGCTGGGTTTGGTCCACCTACAGGTCAGCATCCAAAGCAGCAGAAAGAACACAAGAAAAAGAACACCAAAGAGTGAAAACGGCTCTGGAATTTGTTCTGCCAGGATAGGTTCCTTTATATGTCTCTTCCCAGGCAGTTACCTGAAAACCTGCCAAAGACAGTTCATTGTTCAGAAGTAATACACTGTAGTCCAATTTCACAACCCTAGGCTTACTCAGCTGTCATCATCGCAAAGCAAAAATCAAAAATTACCATTTGAAAGAAAATATATTCTTATAGGAAAAAAAGCATTAAGAAAGGTTGTGATTATCTCTCTTGCTTATAACATCAGATGCCTATAGAAATTTATCAGTCATTATAACTTTCAACTCAGATTAAAACACGATTCCTTAAAATCATATTAAATCTTTATTTAGAGAGCTCTCCCTACTGGATCCACAAAAGATTTTTGAGACTATTTCATATTTTAAAGGGTTACCAGATAAATTCATCTTTGACAAGTTGCCCTGAATTTTAGTTGAATAAAGAATCAATTAACTTAGTTCTCTGATCAATGAGACTATTACAATGAGTTCCCAACACTAACAATTCTGTCCTGTGGGAATATTGATTTATAAGCATGTCAGACAGAGATTTTATTTCACTTCCTGTTTTTACTGCTCCGCCTGCAGCTGTCAACCAGGACCATAGACAGGCTCCCCTGGGATTGAGGAGGCGGAAGAGTGTGAGACCTTTAGGGTCAGCCTTGAAAGCGGGAAACACTCAGCTCTGACCTGGTCTATTGAAATCAATATGACAAAGCGCAGAGAGAGGAAGCAGATGGCAGAGTATGGCTGCATCAATATTTTCTTTATTCTGTGATCTATATGAAATTCTGTTCAGGAATAAGTGAAATAAATTGACCGTGAGAGATACAAAAAAAAGAGAGGATGTGAAGAATCATTTCTCAAGCGTGGTGATCATCATTCTAGGTTTTGCATGAATCATTTCTCAAGCGTGGTGATCATCATTCTAGGTTTTGCATGCGAGCCTTCTTTTTCTTCTAACGAAGTTATCTCCCTTGCATTCTAGGCTATGTGACAAATGTACAAAATGAGGCATGTGGAAGAGAAACACAGCTTGCAGTCTGCCCTCCGATGATGCCACCATTAGCATTTCAGCATACTTAATCACAAAGTTCTCTGTGTGTTTGACATGACTACAAACTAGGCTTTTTTCCAATTAATGTGGGTGTAAAACAATCTCCTGTTTTATTGTAACTTTGCTTTGTCCCAGTGGAAGGTATTGCCATCCTAGGGTGGGATAAGCCTTTTCTGGTCCCACAGAACTGGTTGGCAGTGGGATTGGCACTCAATTAATCTACTGAGCTCAATGCCCATGTATGCACTTTCCACTGTGTCCAACTAACTTAAAATATGCATTGCTTTTGAGCAGTAAATCATCTTTGGGGACTCTATATGGAATCCCAGATGTATGAAATGATCTGAAGCATTCTGCAATGTCAAAGTCAGAAAGAAATCTATTAAAAATTAGAGAAGATAGATAGATAGATAGATAGACAGACAGACAGATAACTTGAAAGGGATCCCACTAGCAAAATGACGCAGTATGACCATGTTAGAAAATGATAATCACACTCTTAAACTTTCAATTAAAACATCCATGTGCTCACAATGGTGCTTAAAAAGGTTTACTTAGAGAACGTCAGCTCATTACTGTGAAAACAGCTAGGTAGCTATAATCTGGAGTTTGGCTTTCTCTTCCTGCATTAACTAGATCTCAATTGAACCAGATAACTAGTGAAGCTTTTATTGTAGGAGAATTCTAAATAACTCATTTAGAAGCTGGGACACGATTTTTTAAAACATATGGCTTCAGTTCCTAATGAAACACTAGGTGGAGTGTTCATAGGACAGCTGTAAAGGACAGAGTAATCGACCTACCTATTTGATTATCTGTAGTATTCAAAGTTGGGAAAATAGATTTCATGAGATCATGGTGGAATCCACAGACGTGCACAGTATGGGAAAGTGTGATCTAACGGCACTTGAGCTTTAATCATTACAAGGCTCAGATATAATTACAAGGGGTTGTCGTCGTTGTTGTTGTTGTTAGTGTTCTTTGTAGGAAATACAGAGAAACAAGTAGAAAAGCAAAGCATGTGGAAAACAGGATCTAAAAGATGCAGAAGCTGGTTTCTTCAACAAATTCAAAAACCTTTGAAGAAAAGCAATTGAAGAGAGGAGAGACACTGTACATTAAGTAGTTAGGATAAGTGATAACCATGTAGTTTGTGGGTTTTATTGTTCATCATTTGACTAGGCAGACAATAAAGAACTTGAGAAAGTAGGACACACTAGAAGAACTATTGTAATATTCCAGATATTACTATTTGATGTACCTAGGTGATTATACACAACATGCAATAGTAATATATAAGAAAGATATATAGATATATAGATATAGATATATATCTATATATCTATATATATATATATATTGCCGCTTAATCTCATGTGATGAGTGAAGAAACTTCCATGACATTTAGTATTGGTTTCAAATGCTCCAGGAGGAAAGAATGTGTGTCTGTGTGTCCGTGAGTCTATGTGTCCATGTGTCCGTACGTCCATGTGTCTCTGTGTGTCTATGTGGTAGAAGAGAAAAGTGGTAGGAATGAATAAATGCAGAAAGTTGCAAAATGTTGGCTAGGGTTTAAGGCGAGCAATAGGCACATGAAGAGTCATTTTTTTCTGCTTTTTATGGTAGGAATTTACAATTAAAACAAGTAACATCAAGAATGATATTTAAAAAGATATTATATCACTAGGCATGGTGGTGCAGGCCTTCAATCTCAGCACTCAGGAGACAAAAGCAGGTAGATATCTGTGAGTTTGAGGCCAACCTGGTCTCTAGAGCAAGTTCCAAGATAGCCAGAGCTACACAGAGAAACCTTTTCTCAAAAAAAAAAAAAAAAAATTAAATTATATAGAAATGAAATTCTACCAGTGGGGAAAACTTAAAAGGAATGAAATAAATAACTGAAAGAATGCCTATTACAAACCCCTTCTCCATATGTTGTGTGCTGATACCTTATCCATATTTGAGTAGAACCAGGCTAAGCATTAGCCGATGCATTTTAAAATTGATGATTAATTAAAAGATTAAACACCAGTCTACATCCTTTTGGCGCCTAACACGATCATCAATTTAAGTAGGAACATCAAAATTCTCAAATCGAGGGTAGAAATTTGATAACTGAAAAGGTTCATGTTATGCTCAGTGAACACATCTTCCCCTTGCCAAAAGAAAAGGTAATTTGGAGAGAGAGTGAGGGCACAAATTATGCAGATCAATGTCAGGGTCCTGTTTAAAGGCTAAGATGATGATTTGAGCTTTCAAAATATGCCACTGTGGATCACAAAACAAAGCGGATTTAATTGTGAGTGACGGGATAAACAGACTCACGAAGCCACTTCTTTTTCAAGAATGCAGTTAAACAAGCTAATAGCTTCTAAGAGTTAAAAATAAGTCCATTCACCATGTGCGCCCACACATTCCATGCAACGACAGATGGAGATCTAATTTTAAAAACAGACTACAGTTTTAAAAAAATATTTCAGAAACATCTATCTAAACAATGGATTAGGGCGTTATTAAAAACTAAATAATTTAACATCAAAAGCTCATAGCAGGAAGGATGCTCTCTGACAAAGCCTTCCAGCAGAAACAAAGCTCTTTGTGTTCAGGAAAATATTTTGAGCTAAATTAAATGACTACATACTTTCATTTTCAGTTTGCTATGGAGCAATTATGTGCTAACAACAAATGATTTATTTTTAAGTAGAGTTGTAAAAATTGAAGGGAAAGGGCATGTATAGAATGTTTAAACCAGAGTGCACTCTTAGGTCAGGCCCAGGGACCTGGGCTCTAATACACGAGGTCATGTATAGGAGCTTTAGAAAGAACACTAGGGAACACCACCTGTAATGGCAGGGCGCAGGGAGCAGCTGAACAGTGATGCTGTTACTGGAAGCTGAGAAAACTCCACAGGGAGACTGGGTGGATATGGTCCTTCAGGATTTCTAACAGTGACATATAAACATGTCATCAGAAATGATCAGCTGTGACCATGGATGAGATAGTTCCCACTCAGCAGAGGCCATTCCTGAGTAGACGGGGTGATGAGTCATCTGCAAAAGTCAGTCAAGTAATCACCTCCACCCTCCTCCCACTGCTTCTCCTCCTCCCACTGCTTCTCCTCCTCCCACTGCTCCTCCATGTTCTCTTTCATTTTTGGTACTGGAGATTGAATTTAGGACCACATGCTTTTTAGCAACTCTATTACCACGGAGCTATTATAGCCCTTGTGCTTTTTATAAATACATTTTAAATACCTTTTTCTTTGAGACAGATTCTCATTTAGTTGACTAGATAAGCCTTAAATTCGCTTTGTGTCTCAGGCAAGCATTAAAATGGCAATTCTCATACTTTAGCCTCTCCAGTAAACTGGGATTATCAGCCTTTGCCCATGAGCTCAACGAGCATCCAACTCCTTTGACTGCTTGGAAAATAAGTATGTTGCTCCCCTGAGTCTCCCATACCTAGTATCTTTAGATCACAAGTTCATCTCATTTAAGATTAAGCACTTGGCTCTAGCTGGTCTCTTTTGCTGTAGAAACTTATAAGAGGTAAATTACTGTGCTAAAATACAGTGACTACAACCATAGCTGGCAAATTCCTCCTCCTCCTCCTCCTCCTCCCCCCCCTTCCTCCCCCTCCTCCACCTGTCTCTTCTAGATTCCTCACATACTTAAATACCGCTACTATGAGTTTAGAGTCTGCTCCATAAAGAACCTGATCATCACCATGATGATTCATGGCCATGATGAATGGCCAAGTTCAAGTCATGTTTTTGGCAGTTACTTATTTACCATCAGAATTTCCACAGGCATACTAAGAGGCTACCCTGTGAACCACCATATGTGGCTACAACTGGGTGGAAGCTGCAACTTAAAGTTTAATTAGATTGTTGTTGTTGTTGTTCCTGATAGAAACCTTTCCCTCTGCTGACCAAGGCATTAGAGACTGTCTTGGTCAGTGTTTCATTCCTTCAATGAAACACCATGACAAAAGCAACTTGGGGAGGAGAGGGTTTAATTGGCTTAAACTTCCACAATACTGTTTATCATCAGAAGGAAGTCAGGTCAGGAACTCAAACAGGGCAGGTACCTGGAGCCGGAGCTGATGCAGAGGTCATGGAGTGGTGCAGCTTACTGGTTTCTTCCCCATGGCATGTTCAGAGGAGAACCCAGGACCACCAGCCCAGGGATGGCACCACCCACAAAGAGCTGGGCCCTCCCCCATCTAAGTAAGCCTTACAGCTGGGTCTCATGGAGACATTTTCTCAATTTAGGTTTCTCCTCTCAGATGACTCCAACCTGTGTCAAACTGACATAAGATTATCCAGCTCAGAGACTAACTACATAAGAACAAAGAAACACAATTCACTAAAGTGGTCATTGGAAACAGCAGTAGAGGATCCAGGTCTAATCTCAGACCTTGTTTTACAACTTAGCAATCCATCAAGCAAAGACATAGTATTATATACTGGGTCTTGATTGGATGTGACGCCACCTTCACCTGGTCTCATCTCTAGGCTGACAACCTTATCCACGCTTTCTAAAGGAGTTAGTTGCTTCTGGAAAGGCTTGGTGTGATAAGAGCAGTGGACCCCACAGTCCTGTACCCATTGTTCTTCCTTTGCTAGAAAGTGAGACACTATAAAGGACCATATGCCAGTCTATCAGAAAAGCTGTAAACTGTCAGGTAGAGGTACAGCCTGAATATCCATAAGCCAAAGGATAAAGCCATTTACCAACTATGTGCCAAATCCAATCACGACAAATTATCACCCCTTCCAGATTGCAAGGGAGCCAAGTAATCAAGTTTCTAAACATGGCTGGTTATTCTTCTCAAGAAGCAGCATTTATTGGAAGCTCAGTATTGGTTTTCACTGATCATAGGTTGAACATTCAGTAACAGCAGTAGATATAGTAGGCAATTAGTTGATTCTTGTGGTGACCCACTTTAATTGGATTTTATAACTTGCTATTCAGTCCTTACAGAACTCTATTTTTATTGAAACTAAATTTTTTCATACAATATATTTTGATATTGGGGCTCTCTTCCCCAGTTCCTCCCAGATCTGTCTATCCTATAGTTCTGAAGGGTGCTAAATAATGGATTAAGTGAGGATTCTGTGAGGACCTCTACTCTTTCACTGTTGGCTGTGTTTGGAATGGCAAATCTCTCTGCTATTCTCCCTGTGTGAGATTCTGCATTTTAGTGTATTGGCTTGGTCATGGCTGGAAAATTCCAGAAGCTTCCATTTGACCTCCTGTACAATGATAGTTCACCTTACAAATCGCAGAGCTAACAAGGGTATTCATCCAACTCCTAGGGCTAAAATTTTTAATTATATAATCAGAAATGGAGCAAATGATCACCAAGTAAATCCATAGAGTAAAAGAACCTGCTGTGAGGTGGATTAACTACCTCTTACAATCTTCACTTTAGCCAAGGATCATGATGGATTATAAAATTTCTTGAGTATCAGTGCAGTTTGCCATGCTGAAGGATGTTTTTAAGTGTACTTGATTTACCCATTTTAAAATTATATAGTTACCCAGTGAATGTACATGTATTCCTTTTGGTGTAGATTGAGGGAACTGTTATCACGAGCACTTGTCATGAAATAGCAAGATGCTTCTGCAACCCATTTTTAGTTCTAGTGGCCAGGTCTTGCATCAAAGGAATGACCCAGGTCTGGATATTAGTCATAGCTTTTCAGTATGGCATGGGTGGTGTCTTAGTCAGGGTTTCTATTCCTACACAAGCAGCGTGACCAAGAAGCAAGTTGGGGAGGGAAGGGTTTATTCAGCTTATACTTCCACACTGCTATTCATCACTAAAGGAAGTCAGGACTGGAACTCAAGCAGGGTAGGAAGCAGGAGCTGATGCAGAGGCCATGGAGGGATGTTACTTACTGGCTTGCTTCTCCTGGCATACTCACCTGGCTTTCTTATAGAGCCCAAGAGTACCAGCTCAGGGATGGTACCACCCAAAAGGGGCCCTCCCACCTTGATCACTAATTGAGAAAATGCCTTACACCTGGATCTCCTGGGGGCTTTTCCTCACCTAAAGCTCCTTCTCTGTGATAACTCCAGCTTGTGACAAGATGACACACAAAAAAACAGCCAGTATAGGTGGATATTTATTGCCTTTCTCATTATTGTGATTATACATAAGAACCAACTTAGGGAAGGATTTACTTTTACTTATTTTGATGGTACAACCCACCATGACAGAGAAGACATGACAGTGGCTGTGATGGCAAGAAAAGGAAGCTTCTCGTTTAAATCTTAGCTGACGAGGAAGCAGAGACAGTGCAGCCAGAGCCAAGCTGTCACCCATAAAGCTTGCTCTCAGGACCCATTTCTCCCAGCAAGGCCCTACCTACTAAATGTCCCACAGCCTTTCAAACTAGTACCACCAGTCAGGACCAAGTGTTCAAAGACTCATACTCTAGGTGACATTTTACGTCCAACCATACTTGAGATAGTTATTTCCTTGCTATCTGCCCTCTATCTTGCTCTAAGAATACTGTGTTCTAATGCAATAACCCTCCCCTTGTCTGGTATTACTTTTTCTGTTTCAGTTATTCCTGGTCAACTATGGTCTGAAAATAACAAATGGGAAAATTCCAGAAGTGAGCAATTCATGTTTTAAATCGAATGCATTCTGATTACCATGATAAAATTCTCGTTGTCCTGATGTGGACATGAATTATTCTTCATTCATTATAGTTATGCTATAACCTCCAAAGCTAATCACTCAGTGGCCATCCTGGATGTGAAATGCACTGTTGTGGCATCACAGTGTTTCTGGTCAAGCGTGCCTGACTCTGTAGCCCACTGCTATATCACAGGGCTGCGTCATTAACGCCAGGTTCCTCTCCACACAGGCACTGTTTCACCTCCCATCGGGACAAGAAGAGTGAGTAAAATACAACGTGAAAGAGAATTTATATAACTTTAATTAGTCTATTTTATTATTGGTGGTTAACTCTTATTGTGCTTGACAAATGAAGCTTTTATCATGGAGAGATAGAGATAGAGAGATAGAGGTAGGGATGGGGCTATAGGGCTATAGATAGATATAGATAGATATAGATATATAGATATAGATAGATATAGATATATAGATATAGATTGATATAGATATATAGATATAGATTGATATAGATATGTTTTCAGAAACCTGCTACAGTTGAGGAAGAGCTGCTGTAAGCATCAAGCAGCCCTCCCCAGACGAGCTTTCTAGCTGCCACGTCACCTTGGCATTCATTCAAATGACTCCAAGCTCCCTGCTTCTACCGCCTAAGTTCTGTCAAGTGGTTTCTATCTCCCTGAGATCTTATCATTCCCACTGCTGTTAGAGAGACCAATTCCATCACAGCATCATCGATGGCACCATCGCTGCCCTGTAGAGAACAGTCACCATTACACTTCTCAGTGGTCCAGGCTTCTCCTCACCAGCTCATGATTTTTAGCTCTGGCAAATGGCTGGTCATCTAATCAGTGTCTTTGTGAGTTTGCTTTCCTTACAGAGCATATGCATTCTAAGCAGCATGTCTGGCTCTTTCATCTCTTTGATTTCTTGTATCACTGTCTGCTAATATATTCCTCACCTATCTGCCCTACTGAGTTTGGTAATCACTTTGCTAAAAAGGAAGAGTCAATCAAGAGAATCTACAAGTAAACAAAGAGCACTAAGTTCTGGATCCCAGGACAGCTCTCACACAGATAAACCTTGTCCAATGCTGTATGCCATCCTACTTAATCCAGGCTCTTCAGAATGTAGTCTTAGGTTTGGTCATGCATATTCCTTGGTATAAATTAATTTTTCCTCCTTACCAGAACCAGTGCTTTTATGGCCATTAAATTTATCCCAAAAGAACCAACTGGAAATATTTTTAAGTTGTATGGGCCATTTGCCCCTGGTTGAGACTGCCCACCTCTTCTAATGTAGCATAAAAGCTCCAAGAAGCAATGCAGCATTGAGTGGTATGGTGGTTGGAACCCAATGCCATTTTACCCCAGGAAGACTACAGGTTAGATTTGGCTTGGAGGTCCCCATTGCGGATTCTAGTTATTGGTCTGGTGTTTGGGGTCAGGACAGATCATGAGTTCAGAACATGCTGTAAGGCAAAGCCTTCCAATCTGTCTTCAGTTGAGTGAGCAAAAGGAGCTCTGAATGAGAGAATGAGACCAGGGCATTCATTCAGTTAATCTAGAAATTCCAGGTTTGTCTCAGAATCAAGCCAGGTCTTTGACCCTGATATAGCAGACTTGCTGGTGTTAGACATGTTGCCTTCTCTGGAGCTCTGCCAGTCTTAGAATTAAATATAAGGTCTGAGCCTGGCTGGTCTCTGCTTCTGGCTGTAGGCAATGGGAGTCTTTATAAACTACCATACACCTTCTAGCCTTACTCTTAGCCTGGAATTAGTGATTAATCACTGCAACCTTCCTCGCCTTTCTCTAATTCATTTTCTAGCAGTAAGCAGCTGTTATCCAATTGCACTGTACTAACAATTACCACTGGCCCTGGACCTCTCAAGGACTCTGGACACAGCACCCACAAGTACATTGCCTTCACATCTCATCACAGTGAATGCTGCAGTAATTGTATGGCTGCAGTCAGCTAAGGCCATCAGTATTCCAAGCACACAGCTAGAGCAGCCTTGCTGGCCATGCTGGGCAGCTGAGGACTCAGCCTCAAATTAGAGCTCCCTTCCATGGCCTCACTCTAGACCCCAGAGTTTCCTGTGAGGATGAACGTCAAATAAGAGATTTCTGTGAAGGACTTGTATTGTTAAATGTCTTCAGAATCAATTATTATATGAGAATAGAAGACAAGTCCACAGAGGGAGAAAATTACCTGTGATTCAGCTAACAAAGGCCTTTGGAGATGCCATGGATTGCTGTCAGATTTGTTCTAATCAAGAAAGGAAGCCAGACATGGAGGGTAAGCTACCCTACCCCACTGCAGACTGGGGTGTGGTCTTGAGAAGTACTACATTTCCTTCTTCAAGATCGGGAGACTTAACTGCATAGCGAAGGTCAGCACTCCTAAGAGGGAGGAGGAAGGAGGTCTACAAGGGAGAGAGGGCCACACATCGAATGGATTTGAGCAAGGCAGCCAACTATGGATGTCACACCTGTTGCCAGGGATTCTGGGAGAAGCCCTGCGTTCCACTAATTGTTCTAATTTTTTTTTCCTAAAGATGTTCGATGCAATGAAGGCAATAAAGCAGCAGTAGTCTGGGGTATAGACAAAGGGAAATGTCCATGTTTAAAGAGCAAAATAAAAAGAAACAAAGAGATACAGAGACAGAGGAAGGTGTGGAAGGAAGGGAATAAAGAGGAAAACCCAGATCCTTCCAACTATGCACGGCAGCCAGTTTCCCTTTCCTTAGGCATTCACATAGTGTAGGAGTCTGAGTCTCTCTAGTCCTCTACCCTTTAATAAACAACGTTGTCCTACTTTTTGACATGGCACAGAGTTGTTTGAAATGTCATACTGCTGAGGTTGTGACGGTGGCAAGCTCAGGTCTACTGTAATTAAAATAGATATGTATTTCAGCTGGGTGCAAAGGTAAACTGCCTCTTAACGTACATGGCAGGTACAGATGCCTGCACGGATGTAACTTACTTCCTCCAGAAGTTAGAAAATATTTTAGGTAAAAATTTTAAATGATTTTAACTTTGAAACTGTAGAGATTTATTAAATCTCATGAAAACCAATCTTTGAAAGCTTTTCAAGACTCCAAGCATTGCTATAACCCTTGAGTAGTTTCAAATTCTGATGAAGTTGTCAGAAGTGTTATTTAGAGTCACATAGTCCTTCACTTTTGTCCAACATTTATTTGGAACCAGGATTTTTATCTTCAATCAACTCTAGGGTTGATTATTCTGTGGGAAAAAAAATGTACATTGGAGGTCATGAACAATATACTTAGGTTTTAGTTACCAGCTTTTACGTGCTGTCACCTCTTTGGTCTCTATTACTTGGAATGTAATGAGTAATAGATCTTATTGTGTCCATTCATGCTATATTGATTCTTCAGGGTATCATGGTCTTGGCCAGGGATAGTTTCAGTAAGGTCAATAGAAAGTGTTTATACCTTCATTAATGTATCAGTTGATGCAACTAGAGTCACCAAGTATCTAATTCCCAGCCACTAACATTTATAAGTTTAGTCTTAGCAATGCTGACAATATCCATAGGCAAAAGCATGCAGGCACTATTCCAACCCTAGGATCCAGCAGAGATGACTGAGGTGCAAACACTAGGCCAAGGTATGTCTACATCCTTAGACATGTGTTGTTTATTCACGGAGCTGAAAGAATGAAGTGAAACAGCATGGTCACAATCCCTCTTTTATCTTGGCGCATCTTGAAGAAAGCACATCCTAGCTTATCTACAATCTGAATTTTCATAGCTCTGAACAACCAAAATGACTGTGCACTGTGATAGACAGGAGGCAATACCAAAGCTTTGTAGTCAGTGGAATATATTCTTTTCTAGAAAAATTAATGCACTGACTGACATTTGGTCCTCCAGGTCCTAGGGATGTCTAAGTTGTACACTTTATGCACCAGATAAAGTTTCTGGAAACTCAGGGGTAATGATCTGTAAACCTGGCATCAGGTTTAACAGTGACAAGAAGTCGGACTTCTTTTATGGGGGGATCAGGTGACAAAGGCTCTGCTTTGTGTGTGTGTGTGTGTGTGTGTGTGTGTGTGTGTATGTGTGTTATTTGATGGGGAACTCATGAGCCACTGTGTATGAGTGGAAGGTAAAGGACAACCTCAGGTGACAGTCTTGTGCTCTTGTTTTGAGATAGGGTCTTCGGTTGTTCTCGACTATACTCACCAAGCTATTGACCTGCAGACCTCAGGGTAAATTTCCTTTCTCTATCTTCCCATAGGAGCACAGGCATTACAGATGTGTGTGCTAGTGCGCCTGGCTTTCACCTGAGCTCTGGGGATCTGAACTCAGGTCCTGTGATCGAAAAGTAAGCACTTACTTAACTGAGCCCTCTCTCCAGCCAAGGATTTGTTCTTATGAATGTTCTTATAATATTGCTACCATGTTGTGTAGTTACCTGTGAGGTCCATCCTCTTTCCTCTTCCTTCCTCCCCTTCTTCCATGGTGTTGTTTTTGGACAGGATTGTACACATCAGCTCAGGGTACATAATATATTATGCAGCCCTGGCTGGCCTCCAGCTCCCGAAAGTCTTCCTGCTCCAGACTCCTGAGTGACAAGATCACAGCCATGAGCCACACTCTCTCCTTGCTTCTTCCTTGCTCTCTACCATTGTCACAGTGAGAGCATTCAATGACACATGACATTAAACTTCTGAGCCTTCAGAGGTATGAAAAATACATTTCAATATAAATTATACAGTCTGTGTGACTCCGTTACAGCAACAGAAACCAGATTGAGGGGGAAAGGTGCTGAAATGAGGAGCCATGACTAAAACAAATACCTAAAAATGTGGGAAATTGCTTGGGAAGGGGCAATGGGCAGAGGCTGGAAGGGCAGGCTTGAAGAATCCTGCACTGCTATGAATGGAACATAGAGAGAGGACAAAGGGTAAAAGAAACCGGTCTAATCAGACTACGGATAGAAACATGGATGGTAAGGACTTTTTAATGAGGGAATCAGAGGGAAATGAAGAAAAAGATATTAGAAACTCAAGTCCACCCTTAACATTAACTAACAAAGAATTGTGTCCATGCTCTACGCCATCATAGAAAATGGAATTCAAGAGGAAGGAGTTAGAATTATCTAATCGGGGGAAAAGCCTAAGATGGCAAGCGACTTCTCTTGGTTACTTACAATTAGGCGAGCAACAATAGGAGTGATTTAAGGGTGGGAATTACAATCAAAAGAGAAGCGTAATAGAAGACTTGGAAGACTCTCAGCTTAACCACGTTAAGAATAAAGCATTATGTGCAAGTAAGAAAATCAAGATGGAGACTGGTGTAAATAGAAAACAGGATCCTTTCAACAAAACAATAGGAGAATGACCCCAAAGGCATTTTCCAGAAATCTTTGAGGCAAATTAAGCCAACTTTCCAGAGACAAGTCCGTGGGATAGCACCAACTGTTGCCTTACATCACAAGTGGTCTCTGCTTCTTGAGACTCAAACTCAGTGCTTCTTTGTCACCAAATCTTGTCTCAAGCAGTCCCAAGCTCAAGAGTTGTAGCTTGACCCACAGCTCTGGAAGATACAAGATAACCTGGTGACACACACGTGGTGCTAATTTTGCAAACATGTAGAATGCAAGTGCTGTGAAGATCATGGTAACTTTCACCTAGATTCCAAATGACAATCAGTTCCAGGCAGACACCAGAGTGGCAGAGCCACTGCAAAGAGTACTCATTAGGGCAATGGCCAGAGACCCTTAAGAACAAAGCTAATAAAATTCCCTGAGGTGAATGTCTGGTACCCCTGGGAGTCAGGCAACCTATCACCACAGTCATGCAGCTGAAGTCTAGGAAAGCTGCATCATGAGACGGTAGCCCACAGAAACTGTTGGCTAAGTCTTTGGGAGCTACTTGGATAGGATAACTACATTGTGAATACATGAACTTGGGGCAGTTCTGGTCATGAAATGCTATGGGCTGTTTGAATGTGCCCTCCAAAATTCATATTTTGAGTCCTCAGTGCAACAGTGTTGAGACAGGGACCTTGAAGAGGCTCTGCCCTTATGAACTGATTAATACTGCTGTCACAGTGGGTTTACTGTTGCAAGAGCGAGTTTATTAAAGCAGGCTTGACTTTCTCTTGATCGTTCATTTATACCATGAAAGGCCTTTGCCAGATTGCTAGCACCTTAATACTGATTTCGGCCTCCAGAGCTCTGAGATAAAGTTCTTTTCTTTACAAATTGATCTGTGGCGTTGCTATAGCACCACAAAGCAGATTAAGGCAACTTAAAGTTGCTCATCTCACTATAGCTTCAGGTGCTATTTTTTATGAAAAATATTAACGTTAACAAATAATGATTTCATTGCTTTTATCTTTTTGAGACAAAGTTTCATGTATCCTAGGCTGGCTGTGAATCTGCTATATAGTAGAGTCTGACCTTGAACTCCTAATCCACCTCAGCTATATTAGGCTCCTGTCAGCAAGCGTGTCTTGGCATCAGCAATAGTGTCTGGGTTTGGTATCTGCAGGTGGGATGGATCCCTTGGTGGGGCAGTCTCTGGATGGCCTTTCCTTCATTCTCTGCTCTACTCTTTGTCCCTGTATTTCCTTTAGACAGGAGACCTTCTGGGTTAAAATGTTGGAGATGGGTGGGTGGCTCTTTGCCTTACCAGTGAATGCATACCATTTGTGTTCTTTTGTGACTGAGTTACCTCACTCAAGATGATATTTTCTAGATCCATCCTTTTGCCTGTGCTGATTTTACTTTTCAATGAATAAACATTTTTAATTTATCAGTCATAATTTATAACTGACAGATGCAACTATCACAAACAAAAGGTCTTAGGAACCTGCATACTCTTAAAAGGATCTCATCTTTTTTTTTTTTTTTTTTTTTACAATCCATGAAAAAATTTAATTGATTAAAGACAATATCAAAAGCAAAGCTTCCTTATTGAAGTAATAGTTGAATGTAGTGCACTGGAATTTCTTGGCCAAAGAGAAAATTTTTGGTTTTCGAAAGACCACAAGGGAGAAACGGAGGTATGTTTCCATCATTTTTAAAAAGTTTATGCTATACTATATACCATGACCAGAATCAGCCTTGGGAAATAGGGGTCTATTTAATCACAGAGCTCATAGTTTATCATGGTGAGAAGAAATTTTTTTTAAAAAAATTCTATTGTCGTTACTGAGACTCCACAAGACAGACCTTATTTTCCCTACTTAACAGGTGATAAGACAATTAGAAATGTTACTTGCCCACATTGTGATAAGATGGGTCATAATCATCATTTCTATATTGCTAATACTTTGGAAAAGAGACCAAAAATAGTAAAATTTTAGATCAATCTTTAAATCTATTTTCTTTTTTTTTCATACTTTATTTACATTTCAAATGTTTCCTCCTTTCCAGATCTCTCCTTTGGAACCTCCCCATTTCCTCCCCCTCCCCCTGCCACTATGGGAATATTTTCCAACCCACCCACCCACAGTCGGCTTCCCTCCTTGGCATTCTCCTCTACTGGGGGATCTAACACTCTCAGGCCCAAGGGCCTCTCCTCCCCCTGATGGCTAACAAGACCCTCCTCTGCCGCATATGTGGCCAGCACCATGGGTCCCTCCATGTGTATTCTTTGGTTGGTGGATCAGTCTCCACGAGAATTGAGGGTCAGGCCAGTTGCCACTGTTGCTCCCTCCCTGGGGATGCAAACTCCCTCAGCTCCTTCAGTCCCTTCTCCAACTCCTCCATCTGGGACCTCCCACTCCACCCTACTGTTGCTGTGAAGTGACTCTTGGGTATTTTGAACTCTTGGGCTAATAACAGTGAGTACATACCATGTTCATTCTTTTGTGACTGCGTTACCTCGCTCAGGATGATATTTTCAAGTTCTATCCATTTGCCTGCGAATTTCATGAAGTCATTGTTTTTAATAGCTGAGTAGTGTTCCATTGTGTAAATGTACCACATTTTCTGTATCCATTCCTCTATTGAGGGACATCTGGGTTGTTTCCAGCTTCTGGCTATTATAAATATGGCTGCTATGAACATAGTGGAACATGTGTCTTTATTACATATTGGAGCATCTTCTGGGTCTATGCCCAGGAGTAGAATAGCTGGGTCCTCAAGTAGTATTATGTTCATTTTTCTGAGGGTCCGCCAAACTAAATTTCCAGAGAAGTTGTATCAGCTTGCATTCCCACCAGCAATAGAGGAGTGTTCCTCTTTCTCCATATCTTCACCAACATCTGCTGTCACCTGAGTTTTTGATCTTAGCCATTCTGACTGGTGTGAAGTGAAATCTCAGGGTTGTTTTGATTTGCATTTCCCTGATGACTAATGATGTTGAACATTTCTTTAGGTGCTTCTCAGCCATTCGAGTTTCCTCCATTGAGAATTCTGTTTAGCTCTCTTCCCCATTTTTTGATAGGGTTATTTGGATCTCTGGAGTCTAGCTTCTTGAGTTCTTTGTATATATTGGATACTAGCCCTCTATCGGATGTAGGATTGGTAGGATTCCTAATGTGTAGGTTGCCGTTTTGTCCTATTTACAGTGTCCTTTGCCTTACAGAAGCTTTATGAGGTCCCATCTGTCAATTCTTGATCTTAGAACACAAGAAAGGATCTCATTTTAAAAGAACATGTAACCCAAACAAACCCCTTTACAACTGTGTGAAGTGCTGTGTGTGTAGCCTAAATACCTGGAACCACATCCCAACCTTACCACTCATTAATGGTAGAGACTTTTTTGTGTCCACAGAACTGTTTAGAGACTAAATGACATCATCTCTATAAATCGCATGTAGTTTCTTACTAAGTTTTAACATTGCTGCTGAATTTTCACATCATATACGTGTAAGTATATCCAAGAATTCCACCCTCAAGTTTCAAGGTGAAGGAGAATACATTTATAAATTGTCCCAATTTCACTTGCTTAAAGAAGGAAATATGAAAGACATCTTGGAACAAGTCATTCCAAGCTCAAATGTTAAAAGTTTCCATTCACTTGGTTTACTGTCAACTTAGTATTTTCATTCCTGTGCAATACACAATATTAACTACCCCCAGGAGCTCCGAAGTCCTTCACTTACAATCTTACCTTCCACATTTGTAGACACTCTGTTTGAAAAAGGGAAACTGAAACCATCCGATATACCTGAGATACATGACTCCCAGTGTAAAGGTATTGGGATTGGAATGTCAGGTGTGGTGTATAATAAAAAACATAAGTGATATAATAATGAGTAATTCAAAACTTCAAATTTTAAAAAATATTTTGGGTATAGGTGTTTTGCCTGAATGTTTGCCTGTACCACATGTGTTCAGTGCCTGCTGAGGCAAAAAAGGCATTGACTCCCCTAAGACTGGAAGCACAGATGGCTGTGAGCCAGCATGTGGGTGCTGGAAATTGAATCTGGGTCCGATGGAAGAGCAGTAAGTGCTCCTAACCACTAAGCTATCTCACCAAACATAATAAAAATTATAGATTTATGAAACACAACTTGGGTGATTTCAGTACAGTTTTAATTATTCAAATATAGGTTTATAAAATATAGGGATATGGTAAATGTATATTCTTTAGTTCTTCTAAAAAATTACTGTTTACTCAAAAAATAATATTAAAACAAATTTGGGCTATAGATATGGCTCGGCAGTTAAGAACATTTGTTGTTCTCGTAGAGGACCCAGGTGTGGTTCCCAGTACCTATATGGTGGCTCACAACTATCTTTAACTCCCGTTAGTGACCTGACATCCTCTTCTGACTTCTACGGACAACAGGCAAGCATAATACACAATACACATACAGGTAGGCAAATACATTCACACACACAAAAAAATCAAAAACAAAAAATACAAACACACCTTACTGCTTGTGAACAGCTTTCAGAAGAGTGGTTAGCAAACACATGAACAGTTGGAGAAATGTTTCTTCCTGCTGTCAGATACTAATGTGTTCCATAGACAAGGTACAGTGTATCATCCAGAGGACACAAATTTTTACATGTAACCAAAACTACAAGATGAAATGGTGGGTAGTGACTTAAATCAGCCCCAATGTCTGACCATAACCTAAAGTTCTGTAATTCCAAGGGGTCTCATTTCTCAGCATAGAATAGTGACAGAGAGCACAGTGGCTTTAGGTTGTCACACGTAAGGTTCCCCAGCTGTAACTGAGGAACTACCTGCTTCTTAAGGGTGACATGAAGATGAACTAAGATAGTACGTGTAAATCTCAGACCTTAGATTTATATTGATGGAGAAACTCCAACACAAGGTGGAAAGTGGAAGACAAAGAATTTATGAACAATGCATTCTAGTTACTAGTGTGCAAATCTAGTAATGTAAACCTTAGGAAGGCAACTGTGCTGTAACATCAGTTCCAGTGTTCAATTTGAGAATGGCTCACAGGCAGTTTTCCCTTGGCTCTGTCTTAAGATTATGATTGGAAACTGGTAGGCACTGTTGTTACGTAAAGTTGTATGTGAATGTGACACATTCAGATGCTGGGAGCTGGCTGGGACTGTAACAAGTGGCCTGGGACTCGATATGAACTCCTCGGGATAATTAGATTTCTTGCATGGTCAAGAAACTGGCAGCCTCACTTCCACACTTTACTATGAGAGTAAGGAGGTCCAGCCCATCATCAAAAGAAGGCAGGGTGGACCAAGGAGTTAGAGGAACATGCAGGCGTGTAGCTGCCATGCAATTTATTAAAATATTTTGTCTGATAAGAATGAACATGGTATGTACTCACTGATAAGTGTTATTAGCCCAAAGTTCGAAATACCCAAGAGTACTTCACAGCAACCATTAGGCTGAGTGTGAGGTCCCAGATGGAGGAATTGGAGAAGGGACTGAAGGAGCTGAGGCAGTTGGCAGCCCCAGGGAGGCAACAACAGTGGCAACTGGCCTGACTCCTTGGTACTCCCGGAGACTGGATCACCAACCAAAGAATACACATGGTGCTGGCCACATGGCCACATATCTGGCAGAGGGTCTTGTTAGCCATCAGGGGGAGGAGAGGCCCTTGGGCCTGTGGGTGTTAGATGCCCCAATATAGGAGAATGCCAAGGATGGCCCACCCTGGGGATTCACACAGGCAATCTGACCCTACTACACATTACCTAGCCACACAGACTTTGCTTTGCCATCTTGGTGGGAAAACCAATCACTCTAGGTGCTGGCTACTTTTACATCACCTTGACGCAAGCTGGAGTCACTTTGGAAGAGGGCACCTCAAACAAGAAAATATTCCTACTAAATTAGCCTGTAGCATCTTCTTTATGATTGATGTAAGAGGATCCACCTCACTGTAGGCAGTGCCACCAATGGGCTCATGGGCCCAGGTTCAATCAACAGGCTGAACAAGCCTTGAAGAGCAAGCCAGGAAGCAGCACTTCTCCATGGCCTCTGCACCAGTTCCTGCCTTGAATTCCTGCCCTGACTTCCCTGGAGGATGGTTTACAACCTAAAATGAAATATACCCTTCCTCTCAGCCTTATACATACATACACACATACATATGTACACACATACATACGTAAGTACGTACATAGTGTGTATGTGCAAGTGTGCATGTCCCTGAGAAAATCCCCAAGATTATAAATTGTACTTATTTCCCACTGTCTCTAAACCAAGCTCTGAAGAACTGAACCCACCTCAGCTTGAGAATAGTCATATGGGAAGAAACAGTTACTGTCAACTATATCTTAAACAAATTTGAATTACATACACCTTATGTTAGCATCACTTGAGAGCACATTAGAAACTAATAGAAACCCCACAGCATATATTAAGTTTCACTTTCTCTCTGATTAACCTAACCAAAGCAATTGGCGAGACTGCTTTCTTCCCTGTCACTTGGAAACACTGTCCCATTTCTGCTGTTGCTCTGCCACCCCTCAGGCATTATCCTTATCTGTATGGATGACTACACATGTTGTTTCCAGCTTATGGGGGAAAAGAAGCAGGGCCAAAGCAGTTTACCTCAGGGTTAATCTGCAATTAACTATATCACCTTCTCTCTGTGCACACCATTGGCCCATACTCAGTTACACCATCACAACTTGCTGTTGGGGAATCTGGGGAAATATGCTCCAGCTGGAACCAAGTGCGCAGCAGTATTAGGAAGCCTGAGCAAGAAATCATCTCAGGCTTCTATCTGTTGTCTCCTTGAAAATGTTACTGAACTTTTCTAAGTCTATTTCTCTCTATGAAGCAGCAATACTACTATATCTTACAATGAAACAATTATAAAAATGTGCTTATGTTCAATAAAACACGAATTTGTGGAACAGAACACAGAAAGAATACATCATGTGTCTACTCTGGAGATAGGCAGTGAAAACCAGGCCACCAGATACCTCTGCTACATGCAAGGAGAGGAACAAGTTTATGCTGTCTTCAGTTGTGATCCAGTATTGATGTCACCAGCTAAAGCCACACAAGCCAATCTGGTAGGACTATATCTGGTCCTGAGACTAATCCCAGGAGGAAAGTCTCCACACAAGTCAAAATGGCATATACATTAAGTTTTGTATTTTATGTGGACAAAAGTGGAAAACCAGGTTGTGCTCACAAATCAGAAAAAGGCCTTGTGCCAGATGGAAAAGGTAACTAATAAAATAAATGAGGTCAGTAAATACCACCACCATTGTCTCCTACTCCAGTGGTAAGAAGCAGGAAAGGAAGAAAGAAGGATGAGGTAAAATGACAAAAAGGTGTGCATACAAAACCAAGTACAAGCTGGAGGTACAAGCTACAGGTCCTGCTGTGGTACTGATGGGTTAGAGACAACCAAGTTATAAGCTCAGCAGGAGGAGGTAAACACACAAGGGTAGAATACCAGGTAACTGTCAGAAGTAATGAGCTAGACGCCTGACACTTATAGAATGAAAAGAAACCTAGAAGAGGCCTAACACAACTAGAACACGTATTCAACAGACTGTAAATTGAAAACATATCACCTGAAACACACTATGAAGGTATAGACGTAAACTTAAGTCAGAGACGTCAAGAGACTTCTGTGGAGAGGATGCTAGAAGACATGAAGGAACAGAATCCAAACCAATAAGCCCTGCTCTCTTTTTAAACAATAGTGAATTTGTATCCTGAGCGACACAGGGTTCAATTCCAATCAGGACCTGTAGCTTGTGTCAAAATAAAAGATTGTCAAAGGTCATTTAGCACAGGTCCAGGCAATGGCAGCCTACAGGATCCTTAGTCACAGGTGTCACAGGACTGTCCCAGCTTTGAGCTTGGTATGGCACTTTTTATATTGAGAGTTTATTTACAAACCTACTGCTGGAAAGCCTAATACAGAAGGGGTCCTTTGTTTCACTGAGCCCTCACAAGCCCTGAGATAAAAGGACTGAAAGAACCACCCCCCAAAATGCAAAAACTGTATCACTTTACCAAAGTCCCAAAGGTAGCTCAATGAATGAGCTTAGCTTCCCTGCCAATGTATTACTAGTGCCTTCTCCTAAGACCTAAATTAAGAATCTCTTCCGAGATTTAACTGTGAGGCAGTCCTAAAAACTACATAAAAGCTGGCAGTCATTCTTCCTCCTTACTTAGAAATAAACAAACCTTCATAGCAAGCCCTTTAACATGATCTGTTCTTTCCTTTTCTGCATTTTGCCAACATGCCCAGAGACATGGACTACTTCCTAAGCCACACACATTCACAGGTGACATTGGGTTTTGCTCCTATGTAAGCCTCAAAGCCCTTGACTAAGGTCCCTCTGACAAGAAGTAATGAGGTATTCCATATTTTAAACTAATTTTGGAGTAGACAAATCACTTATGCTTCCCATCTTATGCTGACAGCCAGAAAGCATCTGAAAGCTAAGGTAGTAAAGCAACTGTCAGGAGGTAATGCAGGTCCTGGAGCACAACAAGCACGTCACCACTTAAAAGCTTTAAAATTGCTCAAAAATGACATTTGAAGACAAACGTGATTTTGGCTTTATTAGATCAGAACAAATGAAGTAGCAGCAAAGAACCATTTGGCAATCTGGCTTCACCGGTCCTCAGACAAGGAGGGAAGTGCAGCGCAAGATCCGTCTCCCAGTCTCAGCCTCTCAGAATCTCACTTGGGCCCTAAAGTGCATCTGCTTGGTGGCATTGTTCTTCATTGCTGTCTTCAGCATCCATTTCGATTTCATCCTCTGGACATACTGCATGTCCCGTTCACGCATAAGCGCTGCTCCTGTGGTTGAAGGAGAGTAAGAAATGAGGCACAGGTGTCTTATTTACTGTCAGAGGAAGTCAAAGCTTTGTTCAGGTTTTCCAAAGTTGGCTTAGAAGTGGGTTCTGACATTTAAAGACAGAATCTAATTGGGGGGGGGGGGGTTCCAAGCAATGGGGCTCAGAGATCCACATGCATCTATGAACTGTGCATATCAGAACTTTGTAAACAGTGATGTTTGCAATGTCTTTAGGCACTAGGGCTTTCTGGGACATCAGAAAGGAAGTTCTTTTCACCACCTCCACTTGGACTTTATTTCCCAGAAAAGCAGAGAAGACTGCTTTGTACAGCACACTATGAGAGGTAAGTAACAGCACACTGCTTTCAAAGCTTAATAACTTCAGCTGTCAGCTTTACTCATTTCAATCCACTTCTATTGGGAAAAACTGCCAACAGGCATTGTGACAGACAAACCTCTCAGCTCTAAGGTGGGCACTGTTAATCATTTCCCCGGAATAAATTTCAAACAGAAGTTGAAATTTAATTATGCTCATGATAAAAGTTTATAACGTGAGACTACACATGTCATGTTAGGTTCCACAGCTCCATTAAGATACTATTTAATTTCTGTGTTATCTCCAGATAATTTTAGCTTGTAATGATTTCTAAGAATTTTTTATATATATCTTCTGGAAAGGATCATGATGCATATTAAGTTACTAGGCCAGGAATATTAATTTTTTTAAGTCATGGAGTCTTGGACTTATTGCCCTAAGTATCCCAAGATATTGGAAGTCCTACAAGTAAGAAGTCAAGCTTCCCCTGGAAAGGAGTCAGAAGGACAACACAAATAATAATCTATCACCCAAGCACCCACAAAATCTATGCATGTAAGCATCGATGTACCTGTGCTGCCCGTCCACCCCAGGGCTCGGTATTGCTGGAGTACCCTGCCCACAGCCTTTTGATTTCTAGCAACTGTCACAGCTCTTGGCAAGCCAAATCTTTGCTTGTAGTATCTCATCAAGGAGCGATGACCCACTCTGGCACCTGTTTTTCGAGAGAGCAATATTTAAACACTGTTCTTTCAAGTCAGAGATATAAGCCAAAGGCTTCCCAAAAGATCTTCAATGGCACCAAGCCTTAGGAATCCTAGTAGGAAAACAGATATAACCAGGACAATGTTTAAACACTACAGAAAAACAGACCAGTATTAAGAAAATATAAAAAGCCCAAAGAGAAGGAAGACGAAGCAGAGAACAGCCTGGACATTGGGTCTACAAGCCATAATGGGAGCATAACAAAAATGAAACCATTTTTTTCTCTGGCTCAATTTTCTATTCCAGTCGTCATCCAACAGGAGTGAATTTTACCACACAGAGAAATCTGTCACCAACTGTAGATGTCTTTATTGTTACAGATGGAGTGATGCTGGCATCTAGTGGCTGAAAGACAGAGATGCTACTGCATATATTAAGATGCACAGGCAGATCACCAACATCAAAATATTCTTTGGCCACATTGACAAAGCTGATATACTCCTTCCTAAATGGTGAAAACCACCTGATACCTCAAAGAGATTAAGCTAAATTCTCTTTAAACCTATGATTATTTACAGAAACCAAGTGAAACAATAAATCAAACTTTAAAAAATGGATTCTTAATTTTATTTCCAACATATGTTGATGTCATTACAAATATAGTTATACATACCAATGCACAGACTTACCATTTGCTTAGTGCAATACATTAAGCAAAAAGGAAAGAGGGCCAGCGAGATGGGTAAGCAGGTATGGGTGCTGACCCGGCAATCTGCATTCAATGCCCAGAAACCACATTAAGGTGATAAGAGAATCAACTCCACGGAGTTATCCTCTAGTGTTCCCATGCTTACGATGGCACATGCACACAAATACCCCTCATCCACTCACAATAATAGGAAGTACAATTTTAAAACAAAGAAAAGAGAACATACATTTCAAATTAGGAAAACTAAGGGACAATGGCACTGGCCACGTAAAGGCTGGAAGTTCTATACTTACACTAATAAAACCCATAAGCAAAGTTATTTACTAGAGGAACAATTCGAGGCTCCTACATAAGGACAGATCTATCTGTTAGAGGTCCACTCCACTAGTCCGTAAGTTTTAATGGAGCACATCCACACTCACCTACATCTCTCCTGGCTTTTGAGCTACAAAGCAGATGTGAACAATTACTAGAGACGGGGTGGTACACAAAACTACTGCTTCCTGGCCATTTATAGGGAAGTAACCAAACCATATGGCTTGACTTCTGAGCAGGGGAACTAATAAATATAGTAAGCTCTGGGATGGCTAACTCTAGGCTCCACCAGAGAAATGGTTTCCAGAAGGTAATTCTCCGATACTATCCTAAGAGAGTGGTCCTTAGGTCAGTGACATCAACATCACCTGTGGGTTTACTAATAAAAGCAGGCTATGCTTTTTAGACTATTAATTAGGACATAATGATAAAATACCTTTCCAAATAGAAACACATAGAATATTTAACATATACACAAGGCATGAAATAGTCATTCCCACTAAAACTAAATATGTATGGGTAAAATCCTGTGTCTAGTTCCTAGAGTAGTTTTCAACTAATGTAAATAAAACCATTGACAAGCAATTATGAATAGTTTATCATATAAGCAGTAGAGACTATATTTGCTTTTAACATCTATGTCTATAACTGACATGGAAAAAAGTATCAAGTTATTTATGAGTCCCTGTATGCTTGGAAAGTATTTCCTTGCCACCCAAATGTGATGTTTTGTGATCAGACTCAGGTCATGAAAAAAGAAACTTCCAATTTAATCTCATGGTCTTTGGATACCAGTATGGCTGGATAGACAGTATCTCTCTAAGACCAGCTATTTGATGTGTTAGGCACTTTTATGGCAAGACCTTGGTTTGTACCTGTGCCTCAACTCTGGGAAACATGCTCTCTGAACATCCATGTGAGATGATCTAATGGGAAAAGACACATATATAAGGGAAGGTCCTCACGATAAACCTCAAGACTATTTACTGGGATTTCCAAATTTTAATGTTAGGCCAGAGTGGTCCAGATTTGCAAGGAAGACTAAATAAGTAAATGGTAAAGTCAGTATGTATGTTCCTAAGCAACATTTGGAAGTACATCTTACAGCTTCTGGGAGCTGGTAGAAGTGAGCTATTCTTGCTGTCAGTTAACAATGAGAACCTGGCATTAACACCATATACAGCGTAAGAGCAGCTCAACCTGAAGGCCCTTGGGAAGAACAGATTAGCTTTAGAACACTGTGACTGCCCAGTAACAATGTCTGACTTAGGAAATTCCTGTCCATCTACCTTTCACCGTGTAACTGCTGATGAAACTGGCCATTCCTGTTGAACACTCAATGCAACTGATATCAAATACTAGAGTATCTCCAAATCTAATTTTCTAAGATTAACTGTGTATTTCTCATGGATACAATAGCAGTTTCATCTAACCAGTTGGCAGATAAATCAATGTCTATTTCACACCAATTTCCTCCACATGAACTGAAGAATAATGGAAGGTAGTGCAAAGGAACTGACTCAAGCCACAGTCTTCCAAAGAAATGCTCCGAGCGCCCTCTACTGGTTATTTTTTCACTGTTTCTGGACCCATGGAGCTGCTTATTTGACTATGGAACAATTTGAGTATTTACCCTACACTTAAGGTACCATAACTGATGCTTTTGAAACCAGTTTAGAGCAAACTGTTAGGTGTATGATTCTTCCCAAATTGACTATACACTAACATCCATGCTAATGCTGGCACACAAACTGAGCATACCCAGAGATTTCAGAGG
This sequence comes from Rhynchomys soricoides, assembly GCA_019843965.1. NCBI lineage: Eukaryota > Metazoa > Chordata > Mammalia > Rodentia > Muridae > Rhynchomys > Rhynchomys soricoides. Next base: position 2,868,224 of record JADRCH010000241.1, read on the forward strand.
TCATTTACTCAAAAAACTATTAGTGAATCCACATGCTGCCAGTACATTTTTATACAAGGTTTGTTCAGAGATTTCTACTTTCTGAGTTGTTACAAATGTGTAACCAGGCACGAGAGAAAATCAAGTATGACTCTTACCTCCTGCATGCTTCCTCTGCTCACTTTTCTTTTATTACTACAGACTGAAGACTCAAGTGAGTTTGTCTTCCATGTGAAAGTCACTGCCACCTTCTCAGTCAACAAATATTTATCCTGTTTTTATGTATCTGAGACCCAGTACTAAGATGAATGAGACAGGGCAGTCCGCTCTCAAACATAACAGGAGCTTGGAGAGGAGGAGCCACTTCTACTGTTTATAGCACTGTGTATGTACCTTGATGATGATGGAAGACAATTATTTCAAAAGTGCCAACAGGGAGAATTTTAGTGTTCCCAACATAAAGAATAATATAGCAATGACAAATCCTTGGCCGAATCATTATATATCAGATGCATGTACTGAAAAACCACATTGTATCTTATAAATAGGTAAAATTAATATGCATTTACTTAAAATACTTGCATGTTTTTAAAAGGAAATGAGGGAAGACAGACAAGCAAGACAATGACTACAAAAGAGTATAGTGAATTACCAGACCAATGCACAAGTATTCTGGGAGGACAGGAGATACTCATGATTAACCTCCCAAGGTGTAAACCAAGATGAGTCTTATGGTGGAGTAGAGTACCAGAAGCACCACTCACACAGAGACCCAGGAGACCAGTGTGTGGCAACAGAGACCAGAAAAAGCTCTTATATACCTTAAAGGCAATGGCTCCCAGTGGGGAACCACACAGGGTAAAGAAAATATACTCATGTTTTAGAATGAAGGAGCTGGTGGTTATAAAGAAACCAGACAGACAATGTCCAGATGAAAAACTGTGACACAGACAAAATGACCACACAGACAAATGCTTAAGAAGAAAAGCATTCAAAAGACATCAGGGATTGCACAGTTATCTGAATGGGAGAAGATAGTTCCTAAAGAGATACCCATTTAGGGTTGGAATACTCAACGACCCTAAGAAAATGTGCTTTCTACATAATTCCTTAGCAACTTTCAAAAATGTAAAGCCCAGATGAAAACTTCACCTAAATAGAGCATGATCCTCAAATAAGATAAGAGGACATGCCTGTCAGTGATGTCTTTATAATATACTAAAGTGAAGTAGAGATTACAACGTTCTATGTGTCAGACTGCTTCATAAGAATCACCTTATTCGGCTTATTTACTGTCCAGGTAAGAGCTGGGAGTTAGTAAAATGAGGACAGATTTGTCTCACAAGATCAATTAAACATCTGCACAGCCCCTGGTACTTGTAAGGACACTGGTTCCAGAATTCACTCTCAGATACCAGAATCCAAGGATGATCAAGTTCCTTATACAAAACAAGGCAGCGCTTACACACAACCCATACATATTCTCCTATATGCTGTTTTGTTGTAGACTGCTCTCAGTCCTAACATTAAATACAGTCATACCATACTGTTTCTAGAATAGCCAGGATGACAGTGTTATTTCTCTTAATGTCCTCAATTATTAATTGGCTAATTTTGCAGATACAGAAACCCTGGACCCTGAGGCCTGGCAGTGTGTCTCGTTCTGTAATAACTAGGATAGGTTGGGGGTTATACTCACCTTTTCACCACTCTGTGTTGTACAGACTACAATGCACTATAATAACCTTCCTTACCGTGTAGGAAGGATTTTATCCTCCATGTTCTCTCTGCCATAGGAATTAAAAAGGTTACTTCTCTGAGGTAATGACAGCTCTCTGTACTACACAGTGGTATTAGATGTGTTTAGATGCTTAGGTACTGCCAACAGGAAAGCAAGACTTTCCACACATACAATACTTCATCAGATACCTTCACTGGCAAGAAAGGTGCAACTACTGCTGTAAATCACTGCAACACTCCCTATGCACTGTGGGGACTAGTGGAAGGCTTGGTGTAAGCTCCTGGATAAGCTGCTTGGTCATACATCCGCTTCATATGCCAGAGAATCTAACTCACAGACCTGAGGCAAAGCCTGAATGGGCTGTGTCCTCAGTATACAGCCGGCACCTGTTCCTCTTTTCCTACCTTCTCCACATTCCCCTCTCTGTCATTTCAGACCACGCCCTCTGAGGTTCCGCCACTCCTCCCAATGAATGGCCTCATTTCTTTATCCCTACACAATAAACACCCATCAGTGGATGCTTTTCATATTCACGACTTCTCCATCTTCTCATTCCTGGAATAAATGTCTACAGTAAGTCCTATGCTCCAAGGGAGAGGGCAGAATTCATCCTCCATGCCTCTCCTCATCTACTGGAGACAGGCAACCCAAGCACTGCCATCCAAATCCTGTTACAAGCCTGTTACAGTCTGAATATGAGCCACTCCCCGAGCGCAGAAACCAGAACCTTGAGGTGGAAGGACCTAGTTGGTAGAAGTGCATCACTGGAGACTACTTCATCCCTACTCCTTTTGCATCACTATCTGCCACAAAAAGAAGAGTCTCCTCTACCATACGGCCCCACAGCCATGATACTCTGACTCAAACGCATTTGGATAAATGACCATGGACCAAATCTTCTGAAACCATGAACCAAGATAAGTCCTTTGTTTAATCCAGGGCTTTATTGGTCAAAGCTATGCAAAGGTAACTAATACAAAGCCTGAACCATGATCAGACACAGGTACCAGAGGAATCAGTTCAAAGAGGGAGAGGAATAGTGAGGAAAAAAAGAACTTGAGAGAAAAGTTAATAAATTGGCTTAGTTGGTAATGTGTGTATCATGTAAACATTAGGACCTGAATTCAGATGCCCAGGACCTAGATAAAAAGCTGGCAATGTCCACACACATCTGTAACCCCAGAGCTGGAGGGTGGATCTCTGGAGCTCACAGGCCAGTCTAGCCTAATTGATGGGAAACTACCAAATAAGGAATAATAAAAAGAGCAACTCAGAAAAAGACATACACATACACAGAAGGGAGAGAGAGGAAGAGACAGAGGGTGAGGGATCTATTAGCTTACATTTTAAAAAATAAGTAATTAATTAAATACCTAGTCAAAATATTCTAAATCTGAAAAGAAACAAGGAAAAACAATAACCCAATTTTAATGAAACAGTAAACCTAAAGCTAAGTCACTACTTTTAAAGTTTACAAGTACTTGAGAACACACACATACACACACACACACACACACACACACACACACACACACAGAGGCTCCTGTTCTTTTTCCCTCAGTACAGCAGGTAATTGATGCAGACATGCTTCTTCCACTACACACTGGCACCAAGCAACTTCTTTTTGACAAACACACTTACCAGAAGGAAGTATCAGCTCCATGGTTTCATCATCACATTCCAAGATCTTTTCTGAGGACAAGTCCTCGATCTCAGGAGGATCCTGCCCTTCCTTGTAATCTGGGTAGCTACTCCTGTAACAGTGACATAACACTAATAAATTGACTTAACTAAATGGGAGACCTGCACTGGCAAATGTGGCAAAGCTACCAATTGTTTCCAGGAAATGCCCACTAAAAGAACTGAAGGATTAAAAACTACTGTCAGAATTTTTCTGCAACAAATGTGACTGAATGACTCTCTCTCTAGAAAGATTACCAAATGCAGAAGATGTGAATACAGAGCTGGACATCAGTCATAGTCCAATTACAATTTAGACAAGTTCCAGAAGACTACAGCCCAACAGAATTGTATGATGATAGAAAACCACATTTCTATGTGCCTCACATGTTAGCTTTCGATATAAAGTCTTTCAAGTACTGAATTTTTAAAAATGCATATAGTGTGACTAAAGCACTGTATTTTTAATATGTATCTTTTATTTTATTTAAGCAGCCGCAGGATACGCCTAGCAATTACCACACAGGACAGAATAGTTCTAAAAGAAACTCTGTTTCTAAATATATCCCAAATTTTATGTTTAAATGGACACACAGAGAAGTAACTATAGACGGTGATGGGAAGATACTCAGTGGGTAAAGTACCTGCCATGCAACCAGACCTAAGTTTGCCTTCCAGCACCCACATAAAAACAAAGCACAGCACGGCCTGCCTATAATCACCTCACTAGGGAAGTGAAGACAAGAGTATCTAAGGAGCTTCTGGCCAGCCAGTCTAAATGAATTGGTGAGCTCCAGGTCCCAGTGAAACCTTGTTTCACAAAATAAGGTGAAGGTGGAATGTGACCAAGGAAGACATCTAACATCATACATAGAACACATGCAGCACACACATACACACAAGCAATAATAAATTTTAACTTAAAAAGTAGTTGGACAAATAAACCTTGAAATATTAACAGCTAAACGACCAATAGGAAATAGATAAAAGACTAAATCAGAAACAAAAATACCTCCAAGCAGCTAATTAGTATGTAAAAGGGTTCACAATTACATTGCTCATAATAAAATGCAAAGTAAAACCACTATATATTCAGCCATATCGCTAAGAAGAAAAACCTGTCCCCACTAACAGTGGTACTATATATAGAGAACACACGGGAGGAGGGAATGTTCACACACTCACACACATCTGTGTTTGTGCATCTCCTATGAGCAGCTACTAGACACATGTACAGATATTAGCAGCCTGGTAGAGCAGCATTATTTCAATCGGCTCAAAACTGGAAACCACTCAAATGTAAATCACCACAGTAGATAAGAATTTAGTAATCTAAAAAGAAAATCTGTAACTATACAAAACAGAATATCTATTTCTTTTATCTATTATCTTTTATGTATTTCCTATTGGTTGTTTAGCTGTTAATATTTCAAGGTTTATTTGTCCAACTACTTTTTAAATTAAAACTTATTATTGTTTGTGTGTATGTGTGTGCTGCATGTGTTCTACGTATGGTGTTAAATGTCTTCCTTGGACACATTCCATCTTCACCTTATTTTTTGAAACAAAGTCTGAAGAGATGTCTCAGAGGTTAAGAATACTGGTTCTTGCAGAGGACCCAGGATCAGTTCCCAGCACCCACATGATGGCTCACAACTATCCTTAACTCCAGTTCCTGGGGTTCTAAGTCCCTCTTCTGACCTCTGCAAGCAAAGGGCACATGATACACATACAAACAGTCAGGTAAAACACTCATATATAAAAACAAATCTGAAGGAAAATTTTAAAAAAACAAACCAAAAACAGAATGGATGAGTTTCCTAAAAGTACAGTTGAACAAAATGTACCAGACCCAAAGGGCACACTCTTTGCTATTCTATTTATATAAAGTTCAAAACCGTGATCCAACCTTCATTCATAAAGATTAAATACACACAAAACCTACCTAGGTAGGTATGTAATGCTAATTCCTGGAAATACACTCAAGGAAAATTTCAAGCCTAAAACAAGAGTTATCTTGGAAGGGTGGAATTATAATTTGTTGATTTCTTTAGACCAGTAAATCCACACAAAGTATTTATTGAGAACAGCGCCTGGCAGGTAGTAAGCACATGATTAATGCTGGGCTTGTAAATATTTTCTATTTCCAGGTTTCTTATTAAGCATTATTAACTTTTTGAGGCTTTGGCGGTGGGAGTACTAGGGAACCAAGTTGGGCCTAACAAGCGACACAAGTACTTGCCTACTGAGCATCCCTGGCCAGACACCTATCCACTGACATCAGGGATCTGAGCACCACCTCAGTAAACAGTACCCGTGCAATAAAGGAGCTGGAAGCCATCAAGAAGACAAACAATGAGCAACAATATATGTAACATGGAATGGTAATAAGGGCTGTGAGGACAGCAAGGGACAAAAACGATCAGGCAGCCACTGTTGTTTCAGGAAAGACTGCCATGGAGGTTACAACAGCAAGGTGAAATTTGAGTGATTCAGGAAATGAAGACCCAAGTCTTTGGACTCTCTGAGCTAAAGCTAAATAAAGCTCTCAGATTCACATACTTGATATCTGTTAGAAAAATATCCAGGAATCTAAAAAGCAGAATCATTGCTAGTCAGAACACCTAGGACATCGTAGGCCATCAAACGTTGGCTTTTACTTTAAGAAGAGAGGTCCTTGAAATATTCTGAGCAACATTAACACGACTTGATGTTATAAAAGGATCCCTTAAGCTAGCTCTGAGACTAACAGAGAGAGTGATGATGAAAAGTATGATCAAGCCGGAAACAAGATTCAATGACAGTGGCTGGTAACCTAGACCTGGACACTGGAGGAAGGGAAAGGTAGTCACATACTAAAGGTAATGTCAAGGTAGAGAAAACAGATTTAAGAATTAATGCAAGCATAATGTAAAATAGCAAGGGTGACTGCAAAATTACTGGCTTACGTTACTGGGAGGACAGAGTTACCATTTATCTAAGATGAAGTAAGTTGGGTTGTAAAACAATATGCAAGATCAGCGTTAAAGACAGCTTCTGAGCTCGAAGTTGAAATGGTTGCGTTAGAGACATAACCTGGTAGGCCACAGGACGTACTGAAACTTACAAGACAGAGTAGGAACTCAAATATCCAAGAAGCAGATGTGGATAAAGAAATTAGAACGTCTATACTTCAATACTTCGTGTCAGTTACTAAGGCTATGGTCTCCTGACTTACCTCTGCTACTTGCTTAGCTTGCTCCCAACTGGACATTCAGTCTAAAGGTCAGATACACTGCTGTCTGGCAGGAAACTAGGAAGGGATAAATATTACCTTACTGCTTGGGGAGGATGCTTCCTATCTCCAGCAGAAACTCACATCTGTCTTCTACACTGTACCTCCGCTAACCTCCTAGTTATGTAGTTCGACCACCACCCTCAACCGCAAACTACAAAATCAGGAAGAGAAGGCAAAAGCAAGTTCTAAAACATGAAAATTTTCTGACCACTTGTATCACTTGGGTTGTGGCTCCTTGGCATGGTACTTACACACACCTGTACATACACTATGCTATTTCACATACTTTTTTTTTTTTTTTTTTTTTTTTTTTTTTGGTTTTTCGAGACAGGGTTTCTCTGTATCCCTGGCTGTCCTGGAACTCACCCTGTAGACCAGGCTGGCCTCGAACTCAGAAATCCACCTGCCTCTGCCTCCCAAGTGCTGGGATTAAAGGCATGCGCCACCACTGCCCGGCTTTCACATACATTTTGACAAAAGAAACTACTTATTCATGAACACTTAACCTACTTATTGCGTATGTATGAACTGCTCAAGATTCCAGTTAGAGCTGAACTATCTATGAAATAATCTCACTACCAAATGCAAGACTTGGGATAGACTACCAAGCAGTTCAATTTCCTTAGTAGATGGTCTGTGATTCAGAGTCTCTCAGGGAACCCAGAATGTGAAACCTAATTTTTAAATTTCTATTCATAAAGTAACTACTAAAATTAAAGTTCTGACTATTTAATCACAAAGAACAAAAGCAAGTCATCGACACTCACTTTGGGCTAGAGATCTTCACTTTTCTAAATGTGTTCAAGTGAGCTTGTAGCTTCAGCACATGTAATACAAGTGTAATATGGGTGAAGAACATACTGGGCAAAGCTGAGGTGCTATCTCAACTCACCGTGGTGAGCCCAACTCACTTCCAGAAGAGGGGGGCAGATATTGTATAGTATACATTGCAGTATAAATATGACCTCAAATCACCTCACAAACTCATCTTACCTAAAATCATAGAAGTCTGCAAATTCCAATGCAGCATCACCATCTGTGAAGAGCTTACAGTGGCTTTTGTCATTCATGTGTGCCTGTACAGCTTCTGTGGAATAGAAGGACTTCCCTTTCTCATTACACCACAAGCAAATTTTGCCAACACCGACTTTCTCTCCTGGTCATGTGGAAAAAATAGGAAATCAATCTTTAGAAGTTAGATTAAATTTCACTACTTACTCTCACAAATTGAAAAACATTTCTTCATCAAAAGCAAAATAATGGTACTTACCCAAATATGTTATTAGTCCTTTCAAATCTGAAAGATACTCTATATCAGGAATGAAAAAGCTGTGGACTTTAGTCATATGAGCCACATTCTTCACAAGGGAGCTTGAATGATGGGAACAAAACAAGCAGTCTGTTATTGGGATGGCGCCGAGGGGGGGCCTCTCCCCAGCCTCTGCATCTTCTGCATCCTGATCCTCTACTCCAGGGTTCTCACATTCCAAGCCATCATCGGAATCAATATCTTCCCAATCTTTAAGCCAGAGTTTTGAAAAACAAATTTACTTTTAACAGTGTGATAAAGCACAACCAGATACCAAATGTTTCATGACGTAACACAAGTCCTGCCCGTTCCCCCTGAAGCCAAGTTCTCTTTCAAGACCTTAATTTTAGTGATTTAATCACCCTCAGACAAGTTTAAATGATAAAACCCTCGTCAATCTTTCTTTTTGCAGCACATGGGAAGCTCTGTGAAACAGCCACTAACTTCTTTTCTCTGCTTTACTACACCTAGCCCAGCACTGAACACCACCAGATAGAGCTGGACTCCTAGCTGGTTGAGTAACCATTTGCACTTCACAGGAATACTTTTGTGTATATTATGGTGTGTGCAGGGCTGTTATATGAATGCTTCTGTTTGAATGTATGTGTCCTTCCAAGTTCAACTTCATCACCAATGTAACAAATGGAACCTCTAGGAACCTCATGAATCAGTTGATAACCTAAGAAAGGGATTTAAAGGAACTAGCTAGTGTCCTTTTTTGTCGTTTGCTCACAAGCTAGATCTTTCTGTCTTTTCCCTCATTAAGCAAAGCCTTAGAAAAACATCCCTCCATAGAGCAGGCCCTCACTGGACAGTCAAGGTGCCAGCAGCTACATTTTTACTTCCCAGCCTCCATGACTGTGGCAAAGTAGGTTGGTGCTGTTTTTAAATTAGCAGGCTTAAGGTACTTGGTTACAGAAGCATAAACAGGAAGACATGGATACTAAGACTGTCAGTATTAACAGTGCTGTGTCAGTGTTAACAGTGCTGTGTCAGTGTTAACAGTGCTGTGTCAGTGTTAACAGTGCTGTGTCAGTGTTAACAGTGCTGTGTCAGTATTAACAGTGCTGTGGGGTGAATAAAGAGCTCATAAAGTAAAGAGCCTTGGGGGCTAGCTAGAGCCCTACATCAGGCTTGCAGGCACTGTGAAACCCTCACTCAGTTTGCATCAACTAAGAGAAATGTAAAATCATAAGCTACTCTGAGCACAAACTACAGAAGCGTGCCAACAATATGTCTTTCTGTGCACCAGTGTAACCCTTCCTGATTCAAAGAAAAGGATGTTTCACCAGCTTAGAAAGCACCTCTACTCTTTTACTCTGTTTTCAATCAATGCCTGAGGTCCTGGATCCACCAGAGAGACACAGACAGGCAAAATGCCCTGTGGAGATGAAGTCCAGTGAGGCACTTAAGCCACTTTTGCTCTCACTCTAAAATGTCCTATTGAAACCCACCATTGTATACAACGAACACACGCTATTGCCTTCTAAACATATTAAGTCAACTTCGTATAAATTAAAAAATAAAATTAAAGCTCGTCTTGTCAATAATAAGATGCTTGAACAATCACTAAAAATACCGTTCCCTTTCTGGTCCACACGAAGTTTGGTGGGACCGGGAGCAAGCATAAAAGTGGAGGCCTACAATCCATCTGCAGAACTAGTTAAAAGACATAAATCAGGTAACAACTTTAAACCCAGGCAGGATGCCCCGGGCCTGGAACCCAGCTCCCTCGAAGGCTGCAGGAAAAGGATAAGAAAGTCAAGGCCAGCCTTGGAAAGGGAAACCGTGTCGCCAACGTAAACAATGAAGAAGGCTCGGGAGAGGCTTAGTGGAGTGCTTTCCAGACATGCGCGGGCGTGAGTTCAACCCCTAGGATAGCGGCATCGCTGAAAATGGACCCAGCACTTCATCTCGATCGGATTATCTCCTGGAACCGGAGTCTCACCCCAACCCCGACAGGGCCATTACCTTCGTCGTCGTCTTCCTCTCCCTCCTCCTCGCTCTCCTCCCACTGCTGCTTCGCCAGCTTCTTCGCCTGCTGTTCGAACCACTGGAGCCGGGGCGGCTTCTCGGTCGGGTCTCGCTCCGGGGTGCCCCGTCTGCTCGCGCCCGCCGCCCTCCTGGCCTCGTCCGTGGGCACGGAGGGCGCTTTCTTGGGAGACGTGGAAGGCTGGGCCTTGATGGCCTGCTGGATGGCGGCGTTCATGGCATCCTTGTTCACACCGTCCCCGCCCAGCCCCTTCTCCAAGTTCTTCTCGTTCATCATCTCCACTTGCCGGCTCACGGCCTGCACCGCCTTCTTCTCCAGCTCCACGTGCCGCCGGGACTTGAGGTGGTTTTCGTAGGCGTTGAACGTGGCAAACTTCTTGCTGCACACGGTGCAGTAGGTGGCCGTGCCCTTGCTCTCCTCCTCCGCCACCGCCCGCTGCGCCCGCACCCGCTCCTGGAAGCCTTCGGCGGTCACCGGGGCCATGTTAGCCACCTTCCGCCGCAGGTTGTAGCGGTGCCAGTCGGTCTTGTAGTGCGCCCGTTGCATCTCCGCGTCGCGGAACGCCACCCGGCAGGTGATGCAGGTGTACGTCGCCATTGCCGGGCCGGAAGGAAGACACGACCTAGCCAAGAACCTCCTAATCCTAACCAGCCTTCTAGTCTCACACGCTCCCCAAACACTGCCTCGCCTACGCTAGACTCTGGCTTCCGGGGCCTCCCTGAGGGAACTTCCGGCACACACGGGAAACTATTGACAGCTGGCTAGGAAGTCCCGCCTGTGTCCTTGGCCACGCCCCGGAAGCCGATGGAACTTCATTTCTCTCCGAGCGCTGCTGGATCCGCCCTGTCAATCAGAGGTGGGTGTTCCTGGAGGATGCTGCCGCCTCCTTATGACTAAGGACGCCTAGCGGTTGTGTCGTGTGCTCTGACGAGATTAGAAAGATGGGTATGTGAGAGAAAGAAGAGCATGGGTGCCTGGGACGTCTGTTAAGAGGTGGATCCCCTCAAAGACTGTCCCGAGCCTCTGGAAAGGGATATCAAATGTGGCGACAGCGTGGGACTTCTGGAGCCCTCTCCTGGCGGGCAGCCCTAGTGGCCAGAAATCATGGAGCCTTGTAGCCAGTCTGGTTTTCCCTCTGCTCGCAGTATAAGCTTAGCTCATTTATCCACTTATCTGGATGTTAGTTGTGCTTGCTAGTATTTAGATATGGTGTGTCCCTTAAAGATTCATGTGCCAGAATTTTGTTCCCCAGTGTAACAGTGTTGGAAGGCACTGGAACACTTAAGAGGTAATTAAGTCATAGGAGCTTTATCTTAATGAATGGATTCAGGTTTTTGTCAAGAAACTGATACTAGATTGGTCACTACAAGAGTTGCCCATTGAATGTTGGTCAGCCTCCCGCATGACCATGGGATACCTAGCTTCCACATGCATCCACTTTCACTTCTATTTTTCTTCCACAGGTGGAACAGCAGTTAATCCATCAGTACCAACTCAATAGAGGTCAATTCCATACACTTGGACCTCGAGAACTGAGTATATTTATTTATAAACTTGCCAGCCTCGGGAGTTCTGTTATAGCAACAAGACATAGACTAAGTCATCTATTAAACGTAGAGTCTTGAAGATTAAACGGAATACTGTTAGTGTTTCCTATTACTTAGATCAAGGGTTACCATACAGGGATATGTAGTGTAAAAGTCAGGCTTTGTAGTCCTATCTAGTCTTTATTCAGTCCCTTTGGGTTTGCTGCAATAAAATAAAAGCAACCAATCCCAATATGTAAATGAATAAGCCTGGGTATTTTCTAATAAAAGTCTATTTAAACTTTTCTAAAAGGTTCTATAATTTAAAATACAGGTAGACTGATGACTCATGCCTAAAATCTCAGCACTCAGGTGGCTGAAGTAGGCAGATTGCCATGAGTTTAAGGCCTGTCTGTGCTAAAGAATGAGACCCTGTCTCAAAGAGTTAAAATTATTTTTAGTATACATCCCATATATATATAAATAGGTAACAGTCTGGATTTACCATATCATAGTTTGCCAATAAGAAACCATGATTACAGTGTCCTGTGAAGTGGGTGCTACTGTGGTCTTTGTTTGTCTATGGAGGAAACGGAATTCCACAACCAGCAACATTAGAACCATTAAAAATAACTAGTATGGAACCTTACATGTGGTCCACGAAGACAGGTGAATGTACACTTTTACAACACTTTCCATCTATTAATATTTACTGAACTATAAGGTCTTTACAGCTCTAAACCCATTAAGAGAATTTCACAGATTTCTTCTAAACAGGTTCTTATAAATTACCTTTAAGATATTAAAAAAAATGGCCTAGATAGTATGTGGGCAGGGAAAAAATATCAGCATCTTGGTTTTATGCCATGTTGATTCCCCTCTAATATTCAAGTAGTTTTCTTAAATTCATTCTCACAAAATGTGCCTGTGTGAATGGCTTAGAGGCTGTTGCTTAAGGATGATCATAGGACTGCTTAAGGATGATCAAAGGACTGCTTAAGGATGATCATAGGACTGCTTAAGGATGATCATAGGACTTGGACGTTGTGTCTTAGGACCACAGTTTCAACACCAAAACCAGAGGTGCCGATGCGCTCCTGGGGAAATACGAACAAGTGTCTAATCACCCCAGATAGGGACTGATGATGGACCAAAGTACAGTTCTGCTCAAGTCTAGCTTGGCAAACCATAGAGTTTGTTGGGTTTACTTACAGAGCATGGGTGAGGAGTTACTTATGCAGTGTGGGTGAAGCCAGAACAGCCACACCACCAAAAAGTCTCAATTCTTCCTGGATGATGACTTCTGCCGGCTGCACAGATAGAGTCCACCTTCAGCTAACTTCCCATACTCGGTATAGGCTGGCACCTCATGAGGTTACATATAGTTAGTGCAGGGTTATGTGTAGCTGGCTGGAAGGCTCAGGAGGAAGTGCCTAAGATCTCAGATGAGGAGCTGATGACCCTTCCCCATCCCCTCCTGGGTAAGAGAATGTCAACAGCCCAGATCTTGAGGGTTGCCTGTAAGTCTTCACAGCTGCTCTGTGGACAGATTTCTACAAAACATTCTAAGCCAAATGCTGCAGTGCAAATGGAGGGACAGTATGCACTGATACAGTGCTGGGACTTCCATGATTTGTGAAAACAGTTTACCAAGGGCTGCACGATAATACCCTGCAACTAATAAAGGTAGACACATAACTATATAATTACAAACAGAAATACAAAATAGGTTTTAATTTGTACATACTTGTAGCCTTATATCAATAGCATGTTGGCACTTACCAGTTTTCAAAAGGGAGAAAACTGTGCTTTTTAAAATAAGTACACATGCTCAAATAAGTGCCTTAGTTTCAACACGCAGGAGGTTGAGTTAGTAAGATTGCTAAAGTTCAAGGCTAACTTGGGGAACCTAGCAAGACCCCTCCCCCACCAAGTCTGTACATAATACCGAAATATGAGGATATTTGCTAATTATAAAACTTTGATAAGTTTGTTTTCCCCATATTCTATGAAGGTAGGCAGGAAGAGATTTCATCCCTTTTGAAGATCTTCGGTGTAGTAAAAAGCAACAGTGGTTTAGAAGGGCAAAATGAAAGCCTGGGCTAACCTCCGCCTCAGACGTCAGGGTTCTTGAGCACTGATGTACTGGTTCTTACCAAAATACACGACAGTGTGTGCTGTTCCCATTGTATGATTTTCCTCAGGAAACGAGGAAACTTTTTCTGTAACTCCTCTATAGTTAAAATAATTCATGTTGGGGGGTGGCTCCACCCTCTCAGAGGAGAAGGAAAGGATGGGGAGAGGGACGGGAGGGGGGCCAGGAGGGGTCAGGGCAGTGATTGGGATGTAATGTAAATAAATTAATTAATGGAAAAATAAAAGAGTTCATGTTTTAACAACTACATTCCATATGCATCTTACATGGGTCCAGTTGTTTTCATATTGAGAAAATCCTGTAGTTTGTATAAACTCTCATGGCAATGGATATGCAGTCCCCTTCTATACCAGATCACTAAAAGTAGACACACTGTTCCTACTGAAAGCACACATACACTTCAACATCCTATGCTTGAAAAAGAAGTCTGAGCAGTCTCCTTGCTCTACTGTGTGAATTAGTCAGATTTTTGCCCAAGTGATACTGACATGTATGAGACCACAGTGCTCTTCCCACACTGGTGACTCTTCCCTTCCCATTCTTTTCTTAATTTGTATCTAGATTTCTTTTTGTTCATCGATCACTATCCAGCCTTCTTTAGTTTATCTTTTTTTTTTATTATTATTTTTTAAATATACTCCAGATCTTATTCCCCTCCTGGTCTGTCCTCCGACTGTTCCACATCCCATACCTCCTCCCCACCCCCTGTCTTCACAAGGATGTCTCCACCCCATCACTCCCCTCTCCACTCCCTGGGGCCTCCAGTCTCTTGAGGGTTAGGTGCATCTTCTCTGACTAAACCCAGACCCAGCAGTCCTCTGCTGTATAAGTGTTGGGGACCTCACATCAGCTGGTATATGCTGCCTGGTTGGTGGCTCAGTGTCTGAGAGATCCTCGGGGTCCAGGTTAATTGAGACTGCTGGTCCTCCTACAGGGTCACCCTCCTCCTCAGCTTCTTCCAGCTTTTCCCTAATTCAACCACAGGGGTTAGCAGCTTCTGTCCATTGGTTGGGTGCAAATATTTGCATCTGACTCTTTCAGTTACTTGTTGGGTGTTTCAGAGGAGAGTCATGATAGGTCCCTTTTTGTGAGCATTCCTTAACCTCAGTAATAGTGTCAGGCCTTGTGGCCTCCCCTTCAGCTGAATCCCACTTTAGGCCTGCCGCTAGTTTATCTTCTTGTAAGCTTGTCCAGTAATTTAAAACATGATCTTTGATTACTGATCATTTTAAATTCTTTTTTTCTTCAGTGAAGAAACTGCTGACCATTTTTTGTTTTTTTTTTAAATGTCATAACTAAGAATATTTTCTAAATGAAGAAACATACACATAAAGAGGAATACTGGTAACAACTGTTTTATAAATATGTGGCTGTATTTTTCTTCACATCCAGCAAATGTATTGAATAGGATTCAGATATATTCTTCCCAGACTCACAGAGTTTCAAGATTTTCTAACACAAATTTACATTGGTACCAAAATGGGCAAGAAAATGAAGGCACAGGCTCACTTTGTATCAATAAAGGACATCAAACACAGTTGTGAGGCACTAATGACATAAGCATAGAAGGTCAATCAAAAATAAGCAAGTAGTCAGAGTCCTCAGGAGCTTCTCTCCCACTTACATTTGGCAAAATTCAGTCTAGATAGTTTAATACTCAGAAAGAAAAAAATAAATAAGTAGGGGATAGTACATTAAAAGATCAAGTTACCTGCAGTTAGTCTTTAGAATAAGAGATGAAACTGAAACACAGATTTCTATACTCTAGATTACCCTTCCTTTGTAAGGGTCTTGTGTGTCTGTGTAGAAATGCCAGCTATAACTGAAGATTTGAGATAGTTGCTGACATGGTCCCTCAGTCCTACTAAAAGATTGTTTGACAAAACAGCTATCTTGGTTTCCACTGTAAGTCAAATTTGATTATGTAAAAGGTGATCAAAAAAAACAGCTTAAAGGAAAAAGCATAGTCTAGCTTCCCAGTAAGAAACGGATTACATATTGAGACTGCAGTGGCAGAGATACAAACTTTAAAGTTCAAGCAAGTTCCTCTGTTCTGCATTTGTAAACTGAAAAAAAAAAAAGTTGTTTATTTTTATCACCAATGACCACATTACTCATGGACATACCAGTAGCTAGTTTCTCAATCCTAGGAGACTATAGCACAATACAGAAACATTAGATTCTGCTTACATCTGAGTGTGCAAAATAGTGTGCACTTACCATCGCAAACATTACAAGAGCATCATTAAGACTTACATAACTGCCTGCTTTCTGTGGGTCAGTACCACCTCTTTTCAAGACTAGATGTGGCAGTCAGTAGAGCATGCCACATGACAAGTAAGCCTATGTCTACAACTGTAGAAATAACATGGAAATATTTCAGCCTATAGGTAGTACTTATTTTTAACGTTTTTTTTCCTAGAAAATTAATTTTGATAGCATGTCCATAGCCCTTCAACTACAAACATTTTGATAATTTCTCCTTTTTACATTAAAATCTGTCAGAGTTTGATGAACTGCTTCAGAGATGAGTAGTAACAAGGGACAGCTGTCATTTTTTCCCAGCAAGTTATGATAAATCTGCATGCTTGAAAATTATAAAGAAAAAATACTTATAGAAAAACCTTAATAGTTTGATGGGGTTCGGTGTAGTTTTTTTTTTCTCTTCACTTTACAAACAGCCCCTAAGCACTTATGACACCACAGAATGTATATATGTAACTATAAAGTTCATTTCCATGCTTATTACATAAAAATAACTATCAGAAATATCAGTCTGTCATCAGCTGATACATAACCAACTCGCTATAGATGGGAAAACAAAAAAAAACTAAAGTAATTAAAGCTTACAATTCCATCTTTTTCCATTTATCCCCCTGCTTGTTTGACATTTTTGGGTGGTTTATCTGTGCTCTGCTGCAAGCTGATTCCTGGTTAATGGCCTCCAAGCAGATTTGAAAGGAAGCCCAAGGACTTCTTACTTTGCTGGGCTTCTGCCCCTTGGTCTTGTGTTAGTCCCAGCTCACTCTCAATTTGATCTAGCTCTGCCTGGTCAAGTAGTTCAAAATCATCCCCCTCCTCAGTGTCCGTGCCCTCTCCCGCAGTGGATGCCGCCTCAGCGAGAGCCTGCCGGGCCCCTTCTAGCTGGTCTTTGATTGCAGCTGTCATGGCAGCCGTGATGACATCCCCAGCCAGGTTGCTCATCAAGTGAAGGGCTTGGTCGCTCTTGAGAGGAAGTGAGAGGCCAGCTGCTGATGGCCTGTCTTTGCTTGGTCTGTGAGCACTGTCCAACTGTTGCTTCTTTCTCTTGAGCTCTGTGGGTAAGCCAAGGCTTAATTCATCTTCATCATTTGTTCCCGTCCCATTTTCCAGAGAGGGAAAATCTGAAAGATCTCGAGAGAAAACTTCCTCACTGGGCCGGTCAAGATCTATAAAATGTGTAGCAGAGGTTGGTGAGTAAGTGCCAGAACACATCTGAAGTAAGAGCTGTCTACAATGACTTTAACCTCAACCCTCAGAGCAGCTACACCCAGTGGTCTACTAGAATCACTGTTCCCACAGATTAGACCCCTACTGAATCTATGACAGTAGCTCTCCACGAGCAGATAAATACTATATATATTTCCCTTGTGTTTTTAGCTTTCCTACTAAGCATAAAATAGTGTATATATGGATATTCAACTTATCCTAGTATGAGCTATAGGGGTTAACTAAAGTTTTTGGTGTTTCTGATTTTCTTCATTGTCAATTCAACTGGACTTAAAATTACATAGGAGACACTCCTCTAGGCATGTCAGTAAAGGTGTTTCCAGAGAGTTTTAACTGAGGAGGGAAGATCTACCCTGAATGTGGTCAGCACATGGGTGACTGAATAAAAAGATGAGAAAATGGGAAAGCAAGCTGAGCACCAGCATGTGTTTACATCTGCTTTCTGACTGCAGATACAACATGAGCATCTGCCTCATGTTCTTGCCACTATAGCTAGAGCAGCCCTCACCATGCTCTTCCACCCTGATGGGCTTTACCCCCAAGGGATGAGCCTAAATCAAGTCTTTTCCAGGTTGCTTTTTTCAGGTATTTGTCACAACGATGGGTAAAGTAACTAATACAGTGTTCATCATGATAATTCTATCCTACCCTTAAGATGGTATCTTAAGCCAAAGGGGGGGGGAATATATATATATATATATATATATATATATATATATATATATATAAATATATATGATTATGTAAGGGGCCAGTGAGATGGGTCAGTGGGTAAAGAGGAACCTGACAGCCTGAGTTGAATTCCTGTAACCCACGTAAAGGTAGAAGAAAGAATACACACTTCAGCTAAAGGTACTGTGAATTCTGGTACATCCAATGTTATACCAGCATTAGAGACATTTGTAAGGAATGTGAGATTACAAGGCAGATTGACTTTTGTTCCTACTTTTTAAATTACATTTTAATTATTTGTGGGCCTGGGGGGTGGCAGGTGCCACAGTGCATGTGTGAGGGTCACAGGACAACTTGCAGGAGTAATTTCTCTCTTTCCATCATGGAGCTCCCAAGGATGGAACTCAGGTCATCAGGCATCAGGTGCTGTATTCCATAATATTTCAATCACTCCAAAAAGAAAGTTGTACCGATTAGTGATCACTCAGCATTCCCTCCTGCTAGTTTGTAGGAACCAGTGATGTGCTTTCCCTCTAAATGGAATTGGCTATTCTGAGAGGCCATTTAACTAGAATTATAGAATAGGTGGCCTCTGCGTCTAGCTTCTTTTCACTTAGCACAGTTCTTTCAAGGTTCAGGCAGCTGTACCAGGTACCAGTGCTTCATTCACTTTCAAATCTACGTTATGTCCTCTGTGCAAATAGTCCACACTTTATGAAGCACTCAGTGGTTGTCAGAAGTTAAGTAGTCTTTCCTGTATTCAGTACCAATAAAAGTAAGAGAACCCAGAAGCATCAGCTTACCATCAGAAGTGTCTGTCTGTGGAGTGTACCCCTCTGAAAGGTTGAAGGTCCCATTATCAGTCCAAGAGACTTCTGACACATCTGTGTCTGACACAGATAACTCTTTGGCAGCAACTGTGAGGCTAATCTGTGTCAACAGAAATACCAGTGGCACATTTTAAACTGAAGAAAATCTTTTTTTTTAAATCTATATTACTTCCCCTAAATTTGAAAATAAAAAAAAAATGATCATTTTCCTTTGAGATTAGTCAGTCATCTCATAAAACAGAAGATAGACTGTGTTATATATAAATCTCTTAGGACAACCCATCCATTTTATATAAATAAATAGCCAAACCACACAGAAACAAATTGACCAAAAATACCTTAGGACAAAGAGCTGAAAAGTCTAATTCACTGTCATCCTTGTGACTTTTTTCTTTATCTGCTTCTGTCGAGGAAAGGGGGGCATTTAGTCTCCTCCAAAGCTTAGACATAGCACACTTATTTTAATATGTCCTCCTCACACTCAGCCGTACACCCCAGTGCTTCCCTGTAATTGTTTGTATCGAAGAAGCGATGCCTATTTGCAAATGTCTACTTTCCAGGGGAAATGGTCAACATCTGTGCTCTCACAGATGGCCCAGCAGCAGCCCCGGGAACTTGGTGACAATGCAGACTCTGGTGCTATCCTAGACCTCCTGAGTCAGAGTCTGTACTATGCTGTACACTCCAGGTCATTCCGATGCATACTATAGTCTGAGAAGCTGTGAAGTCATTAGATAGATAGATAGATAGATAGATAGATATACAGATATATAATTATATATTATATAAATATATATATAATTTATTACACATACTAGTTTTCCACTAGAACTTCCCTTTTCTTCTCTTGTTATTTCAGTCTCCTCTTACATGGCTCCACACTTACCCTTACTTCTGAAATTTTCAATAACCCAACCCAAATAAAATAAAGTACACCATACATAACAAAACATGGAGTTGTTGAAACCCTATCTCCTTCCCCCACCAATCTGTGTATTTTGTAACTTATTTACATTTCTGTCCTTTGACAGTCTCATGTATGTGTACAATGAAGTTTGGTCCTGCACCTCTCCGTTGTCCCTACCCACCTGCTGATGCCCCTCTTCCCAACACCTCTCTTTTTCTCTTGCCTTCATTGTGTGTGCCCCCCTGAGTTTAAATACAGTTGACTGGGTGAACATGGGTGGGCATCTTTACTGAAGCAACGTGTCAGTGCTACACTACAGAAGAAAGCGACTCCCCTCCCGGCAGCCCCTGTTAGCTGTCAATATTCTCCAGGGAGGAGTGGGAACTCAAGAGCCCTGCCCCCTTCCAGGATGCAATGGTGACAGGCACCGTCTGTGTGCTTCTTGTGTAGGTTACCTCTCTGGGAGTGAGTTCATGACTGCAACTGCTGTGTCATCTCCAGCAGACCTCTGACTCTCAAAATCTTTCTATTCCCTCTGGTCATTGTGAGGTGATTATATCCCTGTCCCATTTAGGAGCGTGCACAATGTGTATTTTAAGTCAATTTACTTAACTGTCCATTTGAGAAAGGAATATAAGCCTGAATAAGAAGAGACTACATAGACTACACAGGTAGCCTGTACAGTAGCAACTGAGTAAACGTTGCATTTTTCACACACAGAACGAACATTCAAACTAGACCTACCGGATCTCTCACGTTTCTTCTGGTTAATATATTCTCCAATTCCAAAATCTAGTTTTAATAGAATGGACTTGACTTTGCTGTATACTTTTTGTCCGATATCATTACATTTAAACAGTGGACACAAAAAAGCAAACAGTACTGAAAAATAAAGAAGAAAATAAGACCGGTAAAATGCTCATTCTGAATGCTTGCATTTTATTGTCTAACAAGATGATGTTTCATGCATGGGAAAGTAGCAACTTTGAGGTTAGAGTGATCTCCTCATCAAGTATGCTCCTAAGGTTATTCTTACTCTGTGGTAAAAATATACTTTAACACACACACACACACACATACACACACACACACACACACACCATAAAAACTTATAACCACTGTCCTTGGCTAAAATCTTACTTTTGTTTAATATTTAATATTGCCATTTACCATGAGAACATGATTACCTCTTACTAGCTTCTTGTCAGTGGTACTGGGATGGGGTTTTGTAGGGTTGCTGAAGCTGGGCATGTAGTTAAGCTCAGCACAAACAAGATGGAGAATGCCTTGCTCCTATCTCTCCTTTGCCAGCACTTTTCTCACTTATTTCCTACAAAATGGGCTCCAGTAAGTACTATAAGGTCTGTCTGGAAGACTGGCTGGAGCTTCAACTGTTTGCCAGGTGGGCTGTACATTAGGAATACAGAAGGGAAGAGGGGAGCCACCCGGCTGCATTGTGTGTCCAGTGTCTGCTGTTTGCTTGGTGGTGGGCAATGTCCTCCCTTACTCATCTTTAGAGCCCAGTGGAGTATATGTGGAGTTAGCAGAGATACTGCCCTGCTGAGAGCTAACTACCAGATCTTCATGTGTTTTAGGAAAAGCAGAATATATAATGCGAAGATCTTTTTAGAGTTATAATTCACATGTAACCAATTACACATAGAGTTACAATTTGGTAAGTTGTGACATGGAATCAACCAAGAACCTTTGGAACAATCAAGACAGTTAACAGTTTACCACAGGCGAGCTGCCTCCTGTCATTACAAATCCTTCCTCTCTGCCTCTTCCCTCTCTCTGACTCCACCCAACTCAACCCATCTACTTTTCGACTGTTCTAGAATTATATATAAACAGAACTATATGTACATGCTCTGGCTTTTTTCATTCAGCCTAGTTACTTTGAAATTTATCTATAGTATTGCATGTATCAATTTTTAGTGCTGGGTAATAATCCCTATACGGATCTAGCACAGTTTATCCATGTCTCTGTAAGGCTCCTACGAATCGTATCCCTTCATGCTACTAAAACCAAACCTGTATGAACATTTGTGCTTAGCTATTTGCATAAATGTATCCATCTGTCTCTCTTGGGTAAGTAGCTAATTGTGAGACAGACAGCCATACAGTAGACACAGCCATGCAGTTTTCTGATTGCACCATTCTACCTACCTACCCCTAATAAGCAAGAATTCAGGCTGCTCGATATCATTGCTCTATATTTGATGTGATGTTCTTAATTAAGACCTAGAGGCAGAAATACATTGGTATCTCACTGTGATTTTACCTTTGGTCCCACGAAACATACACAAAGGCAAAAGTGTGGGTATATTTATGCAGAGTCGGGCATATTGCTTAGTTACATATTCAATGTATAATTTAACATTATTTTTATGATCCTGCATTTTGCATCTGTGTTTCCAGATGTTTAAGTATAAATGTCTCTAGGAGACAAGAGAAATGTCATGCTAAGGAGACTTGTTTAATAATTCAGAGCTTACCTTTACCCTTCCAAACTAAACAGAAGATCTAGTGAGCACTAATGAAGCTGTACGTGTCACACAAATTAGTCAAACGTTCTTACTATACTTACACAGTAGGTAGCTGAGTATGACCCCAGGAATGTAACTTCCCAAGATTGTAAAAAACGTGCACACACTGCAGACCAGGAGGCAAAACTAGAAGTAACAGAAATAGCATGGGACAGTTATCCACAACAGCAATACAGGGTGCAGCACGCATGATGTGTATGTTATGCTAATTATGCCACGTGTTTCTTCAACAGCACTTTTTATACTTAGGAATACCGAGGAAGCATTTGAACACTTCAGAATAATCAATTTGCAGGCAGAGGAGCTAATTCTCAAATGACAAGTTCTCTTATTCAGACCCGTTGATGTATTACTGCCAGGTGCAAGAGACTCAAATAGTAACATGTCCCCAGGAACTGCTTTCACCCACCCTGAGAAGTAAATCCCAACTTCATACTACTACATAAAACCACTGAAATCCATAGACAGACCCACACGTTACAGAAGTGCCCATATGAGTCTGATGTGATCTGTACTGCTGGTAAACCTCTGGCATAAATATGTGAACATCATAATCCTCCCTAACGGTATCCACCCAAAACTAAACCAAGTGAAATGAAACTTCGGCAGTGAATTCTATTTATTTTCCTCCTCTCTGTCAATTACAGAGCAAGAGCAAAATCTTTGGTCTTAAGAAATTTTAAAACAGTCTTAGAAAACGGTCCTAGGTCACATACGAAACCTCAATATAGAAAGGTTTCTTCTGTATTCTTCACTTGCTTTCTACACTCTGCTCATGAGGTGTCTAATTTTCTATACATTATTTTTAAATGGAAATACTGAATTAAACTGCCAAGCAAATTCACTAAGGGGATTTCAAAAAATAGGAAAAGATACACATCTCTTGCCAAAACCTGATTAAGAAAAAGAACAAGGACTCGGGTAACTGGTATTTCATTCCGTGTGATTAACAGAGTTCAGATGAGCATGTGGAACAAAACTAAGAACCTGGAAAGAGTTTTGAATTCTAGAAATGAAGGAATGTCTCAGAAGTTGAAGGAAGAAATAAGTGAACACGGACATGACTACACCCAGAAGTCAGCTGTGCAAAGGGATTTGTAATCTCCTATGTTCTGGAGCATCATAACCTTTAACTAATGGACATTAGTTAAAAGGACTAAAGCACATTAATGTAATACACTGTAGACATTGTAGGTTGAGAATCTTCCAACACTATATATGATCATGTCATGTTGGTCATGTACCTCCAGTATGTATCAATTCTAAAACTGACCGTGGTTAAAGAAATCCACACTGCCAATTCAATATGGATGAAGTGTTCCCAGGCGCTGGTCTATTACTCAATACTGGTGAAGTGATGAGACTGCCAGTACAGAGCACATGGAGGGGATCTTGATGCTGAGATTTCTAGCTCTACTTTCCAACCACTGGTCTGTTGATGGCCCTGCCCCTCACTCAAATAAAGCTCTGATCACAGTCTTCAAGTGTGCATTTCTCCATGCAGTCCCTCATCACTTGAGACTCTTTCTGAGTGGGATTTCATCTTAATCACAAAACAAAACAAAATTAAAAATCCAAATAATCCAAAACCCACTCTTATTCCAGTTGCCTAACCACAGTGAATGTTTTTGCAAAGCTTGTTTGATTTCTTCATCCTTTCTCTGTGTTGTTATTCCAGGATGGGGTCTTGCTGTGTAGCCCAGCTCACTAGAATTCATGATCCTCCTACCTACCCAAATGTTGGGACCACTGTGAGCTCCACACTCAGCAAGTTTCCTTACAATAAGCCAAACCAGAATCACAACTACAGTTTTAGATTATAAGTGAGACTCAGTTACCTCTGAACCCCTAAAAGGACTGTGTTTATCTCAACTGCCTTTGATTTGAGAACCAAACCACAGATGATAACCAAAGTTCTTACCCCTTTCCGTTTCCTTTTGGGTTTAAATATGGCAAAGCCCTAGCTCAATTCCTTCTAAGTAATGGGCTAAATAAATCTCTATAATATATAAATGCTTAAGAGTTTAACATGTGGCTGAGCCTATAGTATGTTCAAATTAGAGAGTCTTTACCAGCTAAAACAGGTCACCTCGTTTGTTCCCAAATTACATTGAGGATTTAAAGACTTGCCTTGCCAGGGCTCTGCTGTTTAAAAAGAGACATTTCTTGAAGAAATATGCTGAAATTCATCCATGATTCTGCAATGCAGTGGCTCAGTCTGGGTCTTTCATCTGGCTTGGAGTTGATGACTTCCCAGCTAAAGAGAGAAAAAAATGTAATTGAACATCAGCGACAATAACACTAACACCAACAACAGTGTTCAACAGTCATAGCTTCAGCAAATATTTATTGAAGATTACTGTTGACCTTACTGAGTCAGCTCTGAGTTCTGAGAGCTAACCAGCCAGATACCCAACTCAAAAAGTTTACATGCTGACAGAAACAACTAGCTACACAAGTGTTCCAACACGGGAAACATAAGGGAAGCCAGGGCTGGGGCTCTGTGACATAGTTCCTAAAGAACTCATTGTTTTAGCTCAGATCTGGGATGAATTACTATGTTACTCCAAGTGTTGACTATAGAACATCACAGTATAGGTAGACGCCCTAGAATAGGGAACGATGATATTTCTACCCTGTCCAGCCTTTCGGTATGGTGCCAGAAACATGAATCAGGAGAAAAACAATGAGCAAAGCTTATGTTTATGCAATGAGGCATAGGTCATGCTGGGCCTTGCAGCACTTGTTCAAAACTTAAACCCTAAGGATAAGAAACCATAGCACACTTAAAGAACCAAGGACATTAAACATATAATTATTAATAACACCAACAAGGTGTTCTCAATATATGCGATGCGGTAGCTGGCCAACTCTAGAAAACTATTAATTCAGTACTGTCTTACGATACCCCTTTTTAATTTTGAAAACAAAAGCATGTATGTGGATACATGCTGTGTCACATGTGTAGACATGCCACAGAGTAGGAGTGGAAGTCTCTGCAAAGTGTGTTCTGTCTTCCCACCTTTCTGTGGATATTGAGGATTAGCCCCAGGTTGACACACACACACACACACACACACACACACACACACACACACACTGGTTACTTTGTTTAGATGCTAGAACTTTGCTCTGAAGGCTGCCTTTAGGATTTGTGTCTCAAGGATGACGTCATACATTTTATTTAGTAAGTAATATGCCCTAACATTGGAAATGAGCCTAGTATAACACTCAATTCCCACCACAAAGGTCATGTTAAGGACTTTTTGATGGACTTCGAGTGGGCATTATCTCTTAATTTATTCACATTTTCAGTAAAATATGATCAATTTTCCCCCTTGTGCCTTTATCATGATGAATACATTAATTATTTCTAAGGCTTGAATGCCTATGCTATTGTTTTTCTATAAATGTCTACAAATTTGCTGGGAAGAAAATATTCAATTTGTAACTGATTTTCACTGATGTAAGAAACCATTCAGTTTCTCTACCTTGAGAAAAATCTCATGTAGTTTTTTTAAAACAACACATCCCATTATTTCCAACATTGATATTAGCAAAACAGATAATTGTTATAGTCCCAAACAGAAATGCATTGTATGTGGACTGAAAACACTATCTAGACACATGATTTTGGAAAATGTAACAAATGTTGGACACAAGAATAAATGTTTAGCCGGGCAGTGGTGGCGCACGCCTTTAATCCCAGCACTTTCGGGAGGCAGAGGCAGGTGGATTTCTGAGTTCGAGGCCAGCCTGATCTACAGAGTGAGTTCCAGGACAGCCAGGGCTACAGAGAAACCCTGTCTCGAAAAGCCAAAAATAAATAAATAAATAAATGTTTAGATTGTGCCAAAGACAATTTGATGGAGATAGGATTTGAATATAAACTAGGAATTCGGAGATGAAGAAAGAGCATCACTTCACATTTATGAAATGTGGACCCAAAAGAAGTGATTGCTGAAATATAACTGTTAGAAATTCTGTAGTGAGGAGCTGGAGAGATAGCTTAGCAGTGAGGAGCACTTGCTGCTTTCAAAGGACTCAGGTTTGGCTCCTAGCACACACACAGCACTCACAACCATCTGTAACTTCAGTTCCGGGGATCAACTACTTCTTTGGACCTCCACATGTAAACATGTATGCAGTCCACAGCTACACATACAGGTAAAACACCAATACACATAAAGATAAAATTTTAAAAAACAAATTAAACAGTGATTATTATGGAAATATGCATTGCTATAGTCTCCACGTGAGTCAACCATTAATTTACATCACCACATTTTTATGGGTAACAGAGTTATACAATTTGGAATGAGGTCAGACATAATGTCAGTTTTTCACATTCCTTCATGTTATAGATGGAGAGCATTAAACCCACCCAAGTTGTTTCACCTACTTAGCGACAGTCAAGACCTAAGGACAAGATTCCTGATTTCCAATACTGTTGTACTTAAACAATGTGACTCTTCAAACAACAAATAGATTCATGGCTACCCTTAGAAAAGCATGTTATTATTGAGAATAAGGAACATTCTCTGTTTCCCTTCCTAGAATGAAAAAAAATAAGAACAGTGATTGACCAACACCCGTGTGGGTTCATGCAAGACCAAGCCCTTCCAGGAAAGGAGAGCATGTCATGTGCAGAATCCAAACACTCAGCGGAAAGTAAGACCCATGCGTAGCACTGGGGGTTAGTACAAGTGACGTCTACACGCCACTTGGTGCTCCATCCCAAAACTCTAGGTTTTCCTAGAAAGCCTGGGAAACACATAACAGAGAAGCCATTTCTGTGAATCCTGGACAAAGTCTGGGAACCATCTTTACTCTATGGCTGTCTTAATCATCATCCTTGCAGCAACTGATATGCACAGCAAAGCCCACCATCATACAGGGAAGTGAAATGCACTTTAGCCTTCGAAGCAGTTCTAGATTTTACCAAGTTCTTAACTAAAGACCACACACCATCTTTGATGAAAGTTCCTCTAAGGGAGAAAGTAAATAAATCAATAAATAAAAGCTCAATACCATTTAGTTACATTTTCTTTCGAAAGAAAAATACTTTAGCCTTTCTAGCAAGGTACTGATCAACCCTTAGCCCCAAACGCCTTTGTCAACAGCTGAAGAATTTATGGTCTGTAGACAGTATATGATGGCCCCTCGGACAAGCACCCCCTTTATCAACAGGAAGGAGCTTTGAATTGAATTCTAAGCCAATATCCTTGCTTTTCTGCCTCCACTGTCCTGTTAAACTATAAATAGTCCTGTGCATGATGTGCGCAAGTCCACCTTTCGGAATTTTTCATTGGTGGTGTCTGGCCTCCAGGCTACTGAAATGGGCCTGGGCCTCACTTGAGAAGATCCTGGCTGAGCACTTTAGGGGAAGCTCAGAAACTTGAAAGAATAAATGTCCCAAGCCCTCTGAACCATGTGTTTCTTATCCTAAGATAAGAAGAAACACTTATCTTATCTGTGAGCAAATTATGTGGAAGTACTGTTTTAAAAAAAATTAGAGACAGAGACATTTACTAGGGCAAGATGGTATATGAGGGGCTAGATTTACTCCCTTCCCTGGGCATTAAGCAAAGAAGGAGAGAGACATGAAGAACCAAAACTCCTATGATTGCCCAGCTCACTGCCTTAACAGTTTCCAGAACCCAGAACAGGGAGATACCACCCGGATGGGATCTGTCATCTCCTTGAATTGATCCAAGAGTGAAGAATTTGCAGGCCCAATAGTAAATATGAATAGAGAGCACACTTAGTAGGACTACAGGGGAATCCCCTGACATTTTCAGCAGAGGATTGATAGGTGTGCCTGCATGAGGAACTCGGACAGCAGAAAAGGATGAATGTATAGAAAGAGCAGTCTCTGTGCCAGAAGACTCCTTGTCCCCAACTCAACTAGAAAAACCTCAAAATCCACAGTCATTGATAGAGTACCTGGTGGGATCTTGGCTCAACAGCCAAGAAAAATCATCTCTGAACTAAGCACTGCCCTGGTCCTGGGGGCAACTTTTACAACCAGGCTCCCAAAGGGCCACCCTGATTCAGTTGTTCAGTAGGTTTCAAAAAGTAAAATAGGTCTGAATGACTTTAAAACAAACAAACAACAACAACAATGTATGTCTTTTGCATTATTTTGTACTTCTTTTCCTTTAAAATTATAGTAATCAGGGCTGGAGAGATGACTCGCCAGTGAAGAGCATGCACTGCACTTCCCTAGGGCCAGAGCTTAGTTTCAAGAACGCCTACCTCGTACAGCTCACAACTGCCTGAAATTCCAGAGCCAGAAAATCCAACACCTCTAGCCTCTTTGGATAACTACAATCATGTATACAGAGTCCCAGAAAACAGATAATCTTTAAAAATATAAAGTTAGCAAAAGCAAGTTTTGAGGTTTGTTTGTTTGTTTGTTTGGGTTTTTTGGTAGCCTAGGGTGGCCTTGAACTTGCTATGTAGCTAAGGCTACATACTCTTGATTCTCAGGTTTCTTACTTACAGAGTGCTAGAATTATAGGCATGTGCCATCATGCCCAGCAAAAAGTGCTGCCTGTAGTTTAGCACATAACCTGAAAGAATTCTCATGTGCTGTCTGTGGCTTCACAGTGTAGAACACAATATTCTCCATTAGAGGGTTCTCTAAGATTAGGAAACATGACAATCAAAGCTCTAAAAATAAACTGTCTTTCTGAAAGAGGGGAGATGTGCTAGCTAGGGTTTGACCACTAACAACACTCATACTGAAACAAATGAGTCTTGGTGTCATTTTCAAAAAGTAAGATCTCTTGTGGGCACTTCACATGTGTTCCGGTGAGAACGCACCAAGTACTCACTTACTGTTACTATTCAAATGAGGAGGCATAACCCTCAACCAGTAAAATTACTGACATGACAGCATAGTGCCTGAGAACACGTACCTTTACACACATGGCACACGTACACAGAGAGAGAGAAAGAGGGAGAGAGAGAGAGACTTCACACATGTAAGTCACCTGTTAGAAATAGCTTTTAATCTCAAGCTACTAGAGAAAAATTAATTTGAAAACTAAGGGGGTTGGATAAGAGAGACAAACTTGTTAAATACAAAATGTTTTCATTGCTGTAGACCTTATGGGGTAAACTTGTAGCTGTGTGGTTACAGACATTCCCAAAGTGCAAAGTATATTTAAAACTGAAGACTATTTTTCAAAACAAAACATATTTTTAAGATGTCAAAACTCAAATTCTTTCACATATTTTTAACTTTAGGTTAAAGAGATAATTACCAAAGAGAACGGATGGGGAAGAAAGAAAGGAAAAATCATGCGTGTGTGTGTGTGTGTGTGTGTGTGTGT
>JADRCH010000241.1:2897680-2918760 GCA_019843965.1 Rhynchomys soricoides
GTGTGTGTGCTGTGTGTGCTATGTGTGCTGTGTGTGTGTGTGTGTTGGGGGGGGGCTAGAATATAAATGAATCTTGACGGTCCCGTTTGAATTCTTGGTACTGCTAAGACCAAACAAGAAGCAATGTGCAAAGCAAGGCCATCGGCAGACTAATGCCAATTTCCCTTTGTATAAAGCTGGTTTTCGGTTTTATTGCTGCTATTTGTAACAAAATAAAGTACTAACAATTTTTAAGGTAAAATAATGGAAAATTGTACATTTTAAATTATGAGGTAGACAACTATTAAAAATAATTATATGTTGGAACAAGCCTGGCGTGGTGGAAAGAAGCCCCACGTGTCTGTCCTGGGCACCGAGGCTCTGGGTGGAACAGGAGACATGCGAAAAGTGGCCGAGCGACTTCCCACACAGTCTGATGGGTAGGTGGGGGCTGTGGGAAGCCTTTGTGGGCCTTGCCCGTGGGTGGGGGAGGGGTCCATTCCCAGGCAACACTCAGCAGACAGGCTAGCCAGAGAGCAGCTGGGGTTCCTGCCGGGACTAGGTCTCAGTGGCTTGGGTAGCCAGGTTAGCTGCTTAGACTTGGGTGAATGGGTACAGTCTAGGAGCGAGGGCAGGATCCCTCACTTCCCACGTTGGATCCAGATGAAGATACAGTCCATAATTCTAAGATGTTTATTTTCATCATGTGGAGAGTGGTGTGGATGGAATTGAACCCCTGCCCCTCTGGAAGAGTGGAGGCAGATATAGTAACTGGGAAGGGGCGTGGCTAAGCCTCTAGGTGTCTCATTAACATGGGAATGGCTTGGGGCTGTGTGGCCACGCCTCTACCTGGGGCGTGGCTATGCCTCTACCTGAGGAGGGGTGGTACATGACTGTGACCATAGCCAAAAGCCTCCCAGGAGCATTGGCATAACATTTCCCGTCTCTTGAGGATTCTGCTGGGTCTCCCAGAGTTTTTGGCTGTGCTCAACCAGGTGCCAGACTGCTTGTCACAGATCACCGCCCCACAATTATAGAATAAGATTACAGAGATTAGCAAGACTTTTTATTTAGGTAATATTTTTTTTTAATTGAAAAGAGCCAGGGAGATTAAATAACAGTTCAAATAAACACAGTAACCCATTTCAAGTCCAGGGTGTAATGCAGCATGAAACTACCACAGACAACCCCTTCCAGGGGACAGGCACTCTTCCTCCTCTTAGAAACTCAATAATCTCATTTAGTCTGAGTTAGTATATCCCAGGTTACTGCCCAAGAAGTTGAGGTCTAGATTCTTCGTCTTCGTGGCTCAAGGTCACAACATGGAACAGGAGTGACTGGTACTGTCCACACTGGAACATACAGATCACTTCAGAGATGAATGGCAAAGGGCATCCATCCCTGACTACAGCTAAATGAGTCAAAATAGAGACATATAAAGAACAGCCCTGGTTCCAGGCCATACTTGGGTCTAAGGAAGCAAAGCCCCTCTTCCCTCTTTCAAGCACATTAGCAGTTTCTATGCAGTCCCCAAAAACAATCCTACAGTCTGAGGCCAGCTGCTCAGACTAAATTATATCCTTCTGTATAATGATGGCCTGACTGCAGTTTGCTAAGCTCTCCATCCGCGAGCACTGTCTCAGATAATCACCACGTGATCCCCTTCTCTCAGTAAGTCATCACAATACCCTGCGAGTCAGGACTGGTGTGCCGGTCTCCATTTTATCCCAGAGAAAATGGGACTCAGGAGATCTGTCACTGGCAGCCATACTTTTTATAGTGTTTTCATGCAGGATTTCTGTTGTGGTGGGTTTATGATCTTTGTAACACTCATTCCTCATTAGATTTTAAATCATATTTTTTAAAAAACAAAACAAAACAAACAAACAAACAAACAAAAAACGTGTGGACACTGTTTTGGCCTGTGTGAGACAAGCAGAAAGAGCTAGGGATAGAGCTTGCTTGTACAGTGCTTCACACACACACACACACACACACACACACACACACACACTTTTCTGCTAACTTTGTAGATTTTTCAAAGTCATGTGTGAATTTGTGATCCAATAATCATTTTAAAACATATTTAGATGATTCCTGGCAGAGCACTATGGGAGACTATTTCACAGTGTGATTTTACTAGAGACAGGAAATATATACACATCGAAGCTTTTTTTCAGAAAGTTAGCCATGTCACTGTCCTATGTGACAAGCTTTTAAAAAAGGATTTGTAATAACTTGTCACCTAGCAACTGGGACAAACAGCTGGTGTAGCCCTCACACCTATAAATATGTTTTGGCCTAGAGACCTTTCATTCCCAGCAAGTGACTCAGGGTCTCATGCTCACTGCTGGTGACCATCTGTTGATGCTAATTCCTGTTGAATTTTTCTTAGAAAGGTCAGTCAATCTCTGGTTACAGACTTTAACATTTCTTCGTGTAACGTGTCGGAATTTTTTTTAATCCTCTGGAGACTTGCTATGCCCTCTATGGGTGGATATGTGTAGGAGAGGAACAAAATAAGAACAGGGAAATGTCTCTCTCCACAGAATTAGAGCCATGACGAAGCAAATGGGATGTGTCAACTGGAGGATTAAACAAGCAAGCAGAAGATTAAACAATTACAGAGCGCTCAGAGGAAGCTCTTA
This sequence comes from Rhynchomys soricoides, assembly GCA_019843965.1. Lineage (NCBI taxonomy): Eukaryota > Metazoa > Chordata > Mammalia > Rodentia > Muridae > Rhynchomys > Rhynchomys soricoides. The sequence continues at coordinate 2,900,308 of JADRCH010000241.1, forward strand.
CTTTCTCAGTCAATTAGCCAAGGAGCAGCTTCTCCCAGGGACAGGGACAAAGAGGCGCCAGCTCAGTGCCTGTTTTTCCTACCCATGGAAGCTGAGCCCCACCTTCTTAGGGCAACTTAGTGTTCTGTTTAGACCCCTCATACATGCACATGCACCAAAACACGTACACTTACACACACTCACTCATGCATACACACACACCTCTCTCTCTCCCTTCCTAACTTGAAAAGGAGGAGAAATTGAGACTGTCCTTCCCATCGTATCTCATACTAAACAGTGCCACTTTGGGGCAGGGATGTACTGATTTTCTAATCCACCATCTAGAAGGATGCTTTCTTCTGCTAGCTGTAGATTCTTTTGAAGTGCCCGAGGATAAGACGCCAGCTATTTTCAACATTCCTACCTTTGTTAGTGTTTAATAATTAGATGCTATAAGACAAGGGCCCAAGCCAGGAAATGACCTTCCCAAGTATAAGGCAAGCACTCGATTGAGACATGTCGAAGACTAAGATGCCCTTCCTTCTTGAATACCAACGCCAAGATTTGATTCAATTGCTTCACTGTCCCTAAGCAGGAAAAGACTTCTGCTCTATTCTCAAAGGGCAGATAAAAATCAGAGTCAAGAAACAGGCTTCACAGAAAGCAAACTTATTATGTTATTATATGTGGAGTAACTTTTGCTAACTTCGAATTCTATCTGATCTGTAGTTTCCAGTAAATTACAGTCTGGGATTTATTGCAGTTGGGCTCAAAAGTAAATGTCCTCCCCCCATGGTTTTTGGCCTTGAGTTTAGTTGTATGAAACTGGTGACAATTTTTTAAAGAATGTTTCTTAGCATTGAAAAAAACAGTTAGTTAACATCATAATTCCTGATTTTGCTCTTTAGAGGTTGATTACACTGGGTCTAAGCAATGAATACAGAATTACCAAGTCATTCCAGATTGTGTCTAATACAAAAACCAATGAAAATTAATTGTGATGTATGTGATAAAGAAGGAAAACCTGGGTTATGACACTCCTGCACAGTACAGGTATCAACTACTAACCATTGTGGTGGACCATTTGGCTGTAGGTCACATTCATGCCTCAAGCCTTTCTTTAAAGAGTACTTTTCTTTGTTTCTCTCTAAGGTAAGCCAGCAGTTGAATGAAATAACCAGCAGCTTTTAAAAGAATACAACCATCCCAAAATGACTACACCCTACCAGGCATTAAAAACAACTGCATTCTCAACAGGGTATCTCTGCTTTGCTAAACTCAAGCAGATTTTGAGAAAAAAAAAAAAAAAAGATATGATATAAATGGTGAAGGTGATGATGGTATATTAGAATAATGCAGTGCCCACAGGCAGCATGAAGGGCAAATGGGCGCAGTGTGAATCTGGGGTGTGGAAGGCACAATTAAGAAAGCACATGATGAAAGGTGACATTCCTTACATGCTGCCAGAGTCCGGAAAGAGCCAATCCGTAACAAGATGCCCTACAGTAAAACAAAACTGTGAGCATAAAACTTTCCTGCCTGATGTGGAGGGGGTTTCTACAGGAACATATTTCTTCCCCTTCCTTATACACACAAACAGCGATAGGAATTTGCCCATGGATGGAAAGGGTTAGTGCTTCAGTGACTGAGTTGTAATACAGAAGTCAGCCTGTGTATACAGGAAAGGATGCCTGCCATCAGCTGTTTAAAGAGGCCCTCTACTGCTGTTTTTATGCACACTATTAATTTGCTGCAGACGCTTCCCTTTTTTAAATGTGTTCATAAATGAATGGGAATACAGTATAACAAAAAGAGGCTGGGGACAGCCTAGGCTGAACCGTATCAGTGGTAGAGACTCCTGTTCACCACCAGTTCTCCTTCACTCTCACCTGTGGGCAACAGATACTTATCTTTGCCACCAGAGTTCTCAACTGTTTCAAATTTCTGCCAGCAGTGCACAGGGGAATTCAATTTATGTGTGTGTGTGTAAATTGTCAAGCAGTATATTGGAGATCATCTGCTAGCCAAAGGCGCTTTCAGGAAATCACTCTCAAGATATTGGAGAGCAAAAGGATGTTGTGTATGTGCCCACCCATCACAGCTCTTGGATGTGGGGATGTGCCTATCCCTCTTCTCCACAGGGGCACTGTTTACTGGACATGCCTGAAGTAAAAATGACTTTACATATTTTCTGTTTGGTACACAGGCACATATGGATGTACAAATGCACAGCTAGTAAGTAATAAGTCTACTTTCTGTTTGTGTGTTATATGTTGCTTATATGAATGAGAATGAAGAAATATATACAAAGAAAACACCTTTCGATCATCATCCCAAATCATTTACTTTCCTGGGTGAGAAGCATCCAGAACCACAAAAATAGAACTACTGTGGAGCATCCCTTTATTGATCCTGACCATCTCAAGCATTGTCTCCACACAGGCAAGTAGATCAGTTTTATAGGGTGTTAAATAGTTTTATCCTAAACTTCTTGGGAACCCATACCCTTAAGTGAAAGATACAAAGATAATGAGTCTTTGGGAATGCAAACACAGCCAAATAAAACTAATGGGGCTTGCTGGGCAAAAGAAAACCACTTCTTCTTAAATGAACAATAATTTAAATAAACAATAAGCAAAAGAAACAGGGTGAAATCTTTAACATTCCTTTGCTAGGTATTCTATGCTTTGAGTTACTTTCTGATGATGTGATGGTTAGTTTTAATTATCAACAGGACACAACCTAGAATCACTCTGGGAGAAGGGCTTCTAAGAACACCTGTGAGGAATTATCTGAATTCCATTAGCTGGTGTGAGAGGATCTGCCTACTGTGGGTGGCACCATTACCAAGGCTTGGGATCCTGGAGTATACAGGTGAAACTGCTCAATCCCAACAGATTTAGAGGGATCCTTCTACCCATCACAGCCATAAGACACCCCAGGCAAAGATTCAATAGATCTCTGGGTTCATCTAAGTTTTGCATCAATTTCCTGTAAGCTACTTTTAAGGTACAAATGGATGATTAGTGGAAGAATGAGACGCTTCTCTGAATTATGTCATTAATCAACTCACTTGTATCAAGAGCAAGAGAAATGAGTGTCCATTTAAGCAATTGTGATAAAGGCTGTGAGCATAACTCCCAGTGTTCAAGAGCCCACATGAGGATTCTGGGTTTCTCGTAAATAAGGAGCTGAACATAAGTAGACATTGACTGATTTATAGAATCATGGTCCCTCTGAAATATCAGTGGGCCCTGGGTTATGTACTTCCAAACCTTCTGAAGTCTGAAGTCAGATGAAACTCAATACTTCTAGGAAAGGGATGTTTACCTTCTTATGAAGAATGGACTTAGAATTTTGCATTAAGTAGAGAAGAAAATAATATGCAGTGCTAACAACACTGCTTAAAACATCCCTGTGATTCAGATGGGCAGGGGCATCTGGGACAGCAACTATTAGTGGCCCTTCAAGTGCCCTAATGTCAGATCAAAGACCCCATGGTTCCCAGACAACAGATCTCCTGCTAGCCTGGGAAAATGCCAACACTATTTGACTTTCTGGTGTTATATGGATATTCAAATGTACAGTGTTTTAGTAGATTCTGTCAATGCCTGTGGTCCTACCATGGAGAGAAGTTAAAACCATGTATTATTTCATCTTTCATTCATGATGGACTGCTCTGAGGTTTCAGGTGATTTAGGCCCTTAAGTAACTATGGGCTGGGACAGCTGCCCTGATGCCCTGATGCCCTGATGTCCTTCCTTCCATCGAGCCACCAGGCTCAGTCTGTCAGGACCCCCTGCATGCTGCTATCTTCCCCAGTGCTTGACAAAGTCAGTAAAATACAGATCAAAACCCTCTGCGTGTGCTTAGGGCAGAGATCATGGACTTTATTGTAAGCATGGTGCTGGAGATCCCAGAATTGAAAGAATAAAGAGAAAATATAGCAAAACATTTATTACACTAATGCTCAGCCTTGACCACCATGAGCAATCAAATCAATCTCAGATTTTCATTATAGGGTTTGAAAGACTATCATCTCCTATGTTATGGTATTACCAACAATAATCACTTGTAAGCTTTTTTTTTTCCAGTATTATGTAACAATTCTTATTCAATATGGTCTAGGTTATGTATCAATTCTAAATCATGTTAATCAGAATATGGAATGGATATTCACAGACTCATGTTTTAACTTGGGGGCTGATTTGCAACTAAGGAACAAAGCAGAACAACCCTGAAGGTATCCAATTCAATCCATAAAGTGGGGAGCTTATGTGTAAGTCCTAGGGACTTAGAAAGTCATGAACTAATTTAGAGCTAGGAACGAAGACTTATTTTCTTACATAAATATATATTTATGTAATAATATTTTAATTATATTATTTTTCATTTCTAACTTTGCTTATTTACAGGTGAGTAAAACCTTAACGACATAATTAATATTGGGACCTTTAAAATTTAGATATTTTAAAATATTTATCTCTCCATCCATTGTGATTATTTTTGTCCACACTTTTTTAATGATGTTGTCTAACGGCGGTTAATTCTCTGACAGTTTCATGTATTTTGATAATATTCACCACACACACTCTCCTACCAAATCCCCCACCTCCCTCCGATGCAACTTCATGGTAACTTGCTCTTGCTAACCCTCTCAAATGCCTTCAACTTCATTCCAACTTAATTCTCATAGAAGTGTCCAACTACACGTGGTAAGATGTGTTTGCCTACTGTATCAAATGTCAGAGTGATAGAGGCTTAAGCAAGAAAGCGGGTCATTTCTCTACGTGACAGCTGAGCCTAAATGTCCAGGGTTGGTATGGGCATGTCCACGCTGTTAGAATTCTGGGCCCTTTCTGTGTTGTTGCTCAGTTATTCTCCAACAACCACTTCCTCCAAATGGTCTAAGACGCTGCTTTAGCTATTCAGTTAACTCATTCACATCATCACCATAAAGAAGAAAGAAAAGTACCAAGAAAACATTCCCCTTTCTCCTGTTTTACATTCTACACACAGCTTTCGGTCACCTCCTACCAGCTAGAATGTGGTCATATTCTAGCTGTCTAACTGTAAGACAGTCTAGGAAAGAGTTCAGCTGTTCGTGGCCATGTTCTAGCTGAAACCAGGATTCTACCACCAAAGGAAGGAAGGGAAGTTAGTTATTTGGGAAGAGCTGGCAGAATGTGCCACAACCACACTCTTTGAATCTCTTCCCTCAGCAGTTTTCATAACTTATAACTAACCCTCACAGTTAGCAGAAACAATGGACACAAAGAGGGGTGAGGATAATTTATAAGTCACGCACCTCTAATGGGGGACGCAATTATATATTAGAGCATTGGTAGGCAAACATTTTCTGTAAAGGGCCAGAAAGTAAACATCCGCATCTTGGTTGGATATGTTTAAGTGAAAGAGCAGAACAGTGATCCAATAAAACTTGACTTACAAAAACAGGTGGCACGGTAGATTTGTCCCACACACCACAGTGGTCTACAAGCTCAGGACATTACAGGCTTCAGAAACATGGCTTCCATGGATGAACCCAGCAACCAAACCAGGAACCAGGAAGAGACCTGCTACTAGGGCAGCCCTCTGATTAGGACTGTACCAAGGGCTAAAAAGTACATTAGCACTTTGTTTCTATTACTTCTTGTCCCTACAACATCTGACCACTTGAGGTAAATACTCAGAAGACAAGCAGACACAGTCAAGAAAAGCAGCACCCAGATCAGAACCCATCCCTTGCAGCCTTCTCTCTTCCAGAAGACTTACCAGAAGTCAGCAGTGACTCACTACATTGGGGATACAGAACCTGAAGAAGCCACTTCCTATAGTCAGGCAGGGACCACAGTGGAGTGATAGGGACACCAACCAACCAGCAAAACTTTTTACCCAAAATTTATCCTGTCCACAAGAAATGTGGGGATGGGGGATGGAGCAGAGACTGAGGGAACAGCCAACTAACAACTGGCCCAACTTGAGACCTATCCCATAGGCAAGCACCAATCCCTGACACTATTAATGATACTCTGTTTATGCTTGCAGACAGGAGTCCAGCAGCATGGCTGTCCTCTGAGATGCTCCACGCAGCAGCTGACTCAGACAGATGCAGACACCCACAGTCAAATAGTGGATGGAGTTTGGGGACTCTTATGCAAGAATAGGAAGAATGACTGTGGGCTATGAAGGGGATAGGAACTCCATATTCCTATGTTGACAAACAGAGTCACCTAATCTGAACCCTTGGGGCTCTCAGGTTCTGAACCACCAACCAAAGAATATACATAGACTAGACCTAGGCCTCCCCGCACCTATGTAGCAGATGTGCAGCTTGGTCTTTATATGGATCCTGAAAACTGGACTGGGGGCCATCCCAAAAGCTGTTGTCTGTCCATGGGATTTGTTCTAATAGCTGGGATGCCTTGTCTGGCCTCATTGGGAGAAGCTATACCTAGCCTCGAAGATTTGATGTGCCAGGGTGGGGGGATACCAGAAGACCCCCCCCACCTGCTCAGAGGAGAAGAGGGGGGATGGCCCCCAGTCCCAGGGAGTGACTGGAAGGGGAGCAGTGAGCAGGGTGGAAAGTAAATAAGTAAAAAATGAGTAAATAAAAATAAGTAAATAAATAAGCAAGCAAACAGTCCCACGGTGCGCTGTAAATAAAACACGTGCACATGGCCTCCTATTATATCACGAGCAAAGCAGCCCTGCCAGGCTTGCCATGTAAAGCTTAAAATAGTTCATGTGCTGGACGCTTATCCCCGCTTTAGCACGGAGGCACCTACCCTTCAGCTTTGCCTGCATAGCAACTGCCAAGGTCTAAAATGCTGGAACCTCGGTAACTAATGAGGGGCTGTAAAAGTGAGGGTACCATCGCAGTCACTGAATAGTTGCAGAGTCTTTCAATGTTGAGAGAGGCAGAGGAAGGCATTGATGAATCGTCATCCCTCTTGATCTTGCTCTAAGGCAAACATGTACCAGTGCTTCCCACACACGGCTGACTACACTAATGTGTTGCAAGCACCCTTTCCAGAAAGTTCCCGACAAGGCTCATGATCCTTATCAGAGCCCCATGCACCTCTTCTAGTTTATTAAGAGTTGGCACAAGGAAAAAGAAGCTATGAGCCATCAAACTTGGGCATTCATGAAACAACAGCTCCCTATCCAATGTCTTTACCCTCTCTTGTGACAAAGGAGAAGGGGGTTTCAGTTCTTTCCCTTTCATGTCAATGCCAATGTTTGTTATGCCTGAGACAAGCTGGAAAGCAAGTCCATTCATTCTAGATTCGTAATTTCTCTGAATGTGTGTTCATTTTATAATGAAATACACATCTCGAAGCCTTTCTTAGTACAAACAAGTAGGTTCCTAAAAGCAAGTATTTTAGAATTAAAGGAATAGGGCTGTTTAGAATCTGTTGTTTACCCAGCTATGGAGGGAAACACATCGGACACTGGTGAGTGGTCTAGCTACCCCAGAACTCCTGAACATATGCTGTAGAATCTGATCCTTGTGCAGCCTTCTCAACCCGGGAGAAACCTGCCTTTTCTAAATGAACTAAGTACATTTTTAATCCTCTCTCCTTACCTAAGGGTGGAGTCTATATGTTTTATGGCATAATTTTAAGATGCACCACAGGAAAATGGGTTTGTTTTCAAACTGAAACACTTAGAAGTTCAGCTAGCACAGAGTGAAATGTCACATTCTGAGTTAGGAATATTTTTGCACGTCGTTGCCTCTGTTCTGTTTACATGGCTAGCAAGGGGCATCATCATCATCACCACCACCACCGGCACCATCATCATTATAGTAATTACTGTGTGACTCTCATTAACATCATTGTGTGTGGGAATGTGCCCAGCTCTGGGAGCACCAGTCTCTACCCCTGAAACACTTGCATGCTAAGGATGAACATGCAGAAAACCTTCCCAACTCACTGTTGCCAGACAGAAGGAACATTCTGGGCTTTGCTTCTTTCCATATTAGACACAACTACAGCCCTCCCTCCCTGGGCAAAGAGTCTGCTGCAGTCTGGTGATGCCTCTCTGAGACACTACTACAGGTCACGGTGCCAAATCTTTAATAGCCCTGGCTGGTGTTTACCCGGTGAGCGAAGATTACATGCAGAGCATGCCAACTCTACACAAACAAGGCTAAAGTAGAAAAGAGGCTTGATCTGGATGATTCTCAGAGCCCCTTTTTAAGGTTGTCTCATCTGTATCCCTAAAGAGAGGGGTAACTGATCCACGAGAAGCAAAGCCATGTAGCTGTCTTCCTAGTCATCGTGTTCCTTGTGTGTCTCCAGAGACAGCTGGGACATTCCCGCCCTCTGGTTTCCTAATTTCAGCATCAGAACACTTTGTGACCTACATGTACTGCAGGGATTGCTACATTCAGGATTTGCCCCTTGCCTTTCTCAGTTGTCTGGGATTCTGAGGCAGCAGGTGTCTGGGAAGGGAGGTCACTGAAGACAGGAGGGAGCACGGAAAGATTAGAGGGGAGACTGAGGAGTGAGTCTGAGGCTGTAAAACGAAGTGCACTGGAAAAGTGCGTGTTAGGGTCTGGCTCAGTTTCCCCCTTCCACACAAGCCCCTAGATGAGGTCATTCCTATTCAGACCAAAGGGTCTAAGGACAATATTCCTCATGAAGTTTTTTTATTTTTCCCCATCTGTTTTCTGGTGGCATCACAAATAATTGCTGAGAAAACAAAAACAAACCATACGCAGTGTTTAAAGACTCAGGAATTCTTCCTCTGAATCCTCTCCCCGACTTGTTATATAGAGAGAATTTAGGCTGTAGCAGGGCCATCCAAACACAGACAAACTAAAACATCTGGATTTCAGTTCAAAGAGAAGTTTAGTGGCTGAAGAAAAAACCAATTTTCAAAGCAATCTCTCTGCCCTGGATGTTGCCCTCTACTTTTTCAAACACAACAAACAAGAAAATTGAGGCACTGTATTTGAATCCCAGACCCTTAACTGGTCTTTAGAACAGAAAGAAGCCCCCTTTGTCCTCCAGTCTTAAGTTCAAATATCAGGTGACTAAACATTCAATGTGTTCTGTATGTGTATTAAATTTGAACACACCCCATAGTAGATTGGTAGACACAAAATTCATATATGTGTAGCACACAAACTGGCTTTCTGTTGTCCAGCACATGTGCACCAAAGCAGGGTAAGCTGCCTCGAGTCTGAGATCTCCCCAGGCTCTTGCATCTAGTGCCTTGGGACATAACCATGAACCCATGGATGGAGGATGACCCCTGAGAGACTGAGGCTAAAGGACTAGAAAAAAGGAAGGACAACAGGGATGCCATGAAGAAGAATGTTCAGAAGTGCATTCCAGCATCCTCCTTACTGTTAGAAGGGACACATGATGCTCTAGAGAGAACTTTGGTGTCTTTGGGGGAACTGGAACCAATATTTGTGGACAGGAAGAGATGGTTGTACTTTTATTCACTCAAAAAAACCTTTAAACCTCTTGATCTGGAAATGTGAAGGAGAAAGTCCACAGTACCAATAAGACGAAACCAAACCAATATATAAGAGAAACATGCATGTTTGGACCCTGAACCTCTGTGAGTACTCATGGCCTCCTAAGATGGATGTCATAGACATACTGGCTTTCCCTGAGAATCCACAAGTACCATTAGTTCTTCAGACCCACAGAATCCAGGTCCAAGAACACAATGAATTCAGACTGACCATATTCAGGGGAGAAGGATATACCTGACCTGACGTTGTACAGAACAGATTTCCGGATCGCAGTAATGAAGGTGAGAGGCCTTGGAGGTCGTCTCTTATAGATTCTGAAAGATAGCTACACTACACTCAATGAAGCCTGCGATAACACTAACACAAACATGGCTTCAGACAATTATAGAAAAGGTCAACACAAGGCAAGCTAACCACATTCCCTGCAGTCCCATTCAAAACAGGAAGAACAAATAAGCCATACAGAATAGACCCTCCAGGAACCCTTTCCAGAGCTGTTTGGGAGAGCTGAAGATCAGGTGACTCTGCACCCCTCGCACACAACTGAGCCACCATCTAGGGAGGTATAGATACTCATGTTCCGTCTGCCACTGGAACGTGCACGAGGATTAGGTCATGGTGATTGAGGTCTGAACTCAGACGTGACCTATTTAGTGTTGCTTAAGGATGTGTATCACTAACATTATTATTTACTTCTTCTGAGAACTTAACAATGGGCCCTTCATACCATTGGGACAGGCATCAAGATCAACAATTAATAAGTAGAACCTCATGAAACAGAAAACCTTCTGTAAGGCAAAGGACAGTGTCATCTGGACAAAGGGGCCACCTGCAGAATGGGAAAAAATCTTTTTATCAGCTTCATATCCAATAGAGGACTAATATATCAAATATATAAAGAACTCAAGAAACTGCGTATCAAAAGTCCTAATAATCCCACTTAAAATGGGGTACAGATCTAAGCATAGAACTCTCAATAGAGGAAACTGCTATGGCTAAGAAACACTTTGAGACCTTCTTAGTTAAGGGTGGAATGCTTGTCCCCTCCCCTCAAATTGGGTCTCTTGGGCCATTCAACTAATGTGAGGTGATAAGAATGACATTGCTTCAGTTTCTTGGCCCAGCTCTTAAGGAAATGGCAGCTCCTACTTCCAACCTTTCAATCTCGGTCCCTATTTAGAAAATACACACTGCACGTCCCACCCACACTCATCAATGGCACAATTAATTTCAATAACGGTTGGTAGATGAGGGCAAATCCAGTGGCTGGGATATTCCGGCAGGCTTTTACAAACATCTTCAAATTGTTTGGATGCCATTATAAAGTTCTTGTACGCGAAAACCGAAATAGAAATATACATGTATGTGTACATGTATGTGTATGTATGCATACCCTTTGCTCATCATAACTCTGTCAAGAACATTCATCAAACTACAGTATAACTGCATGTTTTTAGGATACTGAGATTAGAGCTGATCTTTTCTACCTTATTCTTTCTTTTCTGCAATGACAGTGTTATCTCCCTAAATAGCTAAAGAATCCTTCAGTAGAACATCTTCAGTAGGAAGACATCCTTTTTAAAAAATCCTGATAATAAAGACTGTCCCTCAAGATCCGTGTCCCCCACACGTTTGGCATGACCCAGATAAACACATCATAAAGAAGTGAGCACCTGGATTGTATTTTGATGCCAATTTGTCATAAAGTATCAAAAGGGGGGCAAGCCCACTCAGTTAGGACTTCACTCTGTCAGTCACCGGGGATAGATCTGCCCACAGCCTGCCACACACACCCTGTGGCCCTTCGGTATTGTAAACTAGAGGCTGTTGTCATATTTTACTGATGGCAGCAAAGTCCTCATCACCCTAGACTTGTAGAATACAGATCAGCTTCGCCAGGGGTGGGAATGCCAGGAATCTACTGAGGCGCTGCAGGGCTTAGGGAGCAGGTTACCGATTCAGTAGCAGTTAAGATATCACCCGCAAAACAAACTCGCCTGCAGTAAGGACAGACTGTATTGTTCTGCATGTTCTTAATCAGGTTCAAATATTAGCCCAGCTGGGTCAAAGTAGGATTTCAAGAGTGATAAATATTTTCCATGATTGTATGGAAGAATGGAGGAAGATAAATGATTAATTCCTTCAACCAAACTCCACAAACATCTGTGATGGCTTCTGGCTACATAAACAGAGAAGGTGTAACCTTGTTAAAACTAAATGCTGGCTCTGACCTTGGCCAACAATCATTTGTACACTGGAGCTAGCTACCCTAGGCTCCCCAGATCCCCTGGGATGATGCTCTAACTCACTGTCCAGTGACCAGGTGAGAATGTGAGCATTTACACCACAGGAATCAGCAAAGGATGCCAAAGAATGGGGACTCCCTCCCCCAGAGTGTGACCACTGCTACCCAGGCTAAAAAGGGGTTGTGAACGGCCCTCCCATTTATCTGCAAGGAGCTCAGAACCCCTTCTCTTTATGTGGGTGTCCCTTACTCCTGTCTGCACTGATTTCCAAATGAAAGGCAGATCCAAGACACTCATGGATTCAAAAGCTTAAATATGCTTCCTTGTAGGATTCCACTTGAACCAAATGGTAAAGCACACAAAGCTGGGTTTGGGGCACTTGGTCAACTTTCTGGATTAGGTCTGAGAGTTTAAAGAAATGCATTGTCAGTGGATAAGCCTGATCAGAAACATAACATTGTACCTCAAATACTGCCAGTCTAAACTGTTACAACAGTGGAAACTCAAGAGTCTATCTGAGGGCTGGAGAGATGGATCAGCTATTAAGAGCACTGACTGCTCTTCCAGAGGTCCTGAGTTCAATTCCCAGCAACCGCATGGTGGCTCACAACCATCTGGAATGGGATCTGATGCCCTCTTCTGGTGTGTGTCTGAAGACAGCTGCAGTGTACTCATATAAATAAAAAATAAATTTTTTTTAGAAAAAGAGTATATTTGAATCAATTTCTTTTAACCTTCCTTTCAATGCAACTGCTAATAACATTCTCATACTAATTAGCCCATTGTGTGTTTAAAAGAGCCTTGTTTTTCTTAAACACAACAACCTTTCAAGAACCCAGAAACAACTCCAGGCTATACAACCTTAATCTGAAAACCGCCAAATCTGGAGTGCTCCAAAATCTGTAACTTTCTGAGGGCTAACGTGAGCCCACAAGTGAAAACTCCCATCCCCCACTTCATGGTCACAATGCAAGTCACAGACACAATGCAAGCACACAAAAAACAGTCTAGGAAGTTAAATTTTAGGATGTTTAAAATGTAAGTGGGTTTCATGTTTAGACATGGATCACATCCCCAAGATAACATATTACAGACATGAAACCTACCAAAATCTGGAGAAGGGACAGAAGACCCTGAAACCCATGACTTGTGGCTGTAAGTATTTCAGAGAAGTGATGTAACAGCCTCACCACTTCAGAGAAGAGAACAACGGAAAGATCTGGAAACACAAACTGAATTCATGGGCCTCGGGCCTTTGGGAACAAACTCGTACCTGTGAGAGTCCAGAACGGCCATGTTTTCCCTGTGAAGACACCTGAGCTTCAGCACAGAGGCTAAGCATTCTCTCATGTTACCACTTTAAACTGTTTCCACAGCCCTGTGACCCACTCGCTCTCGCTGGCTGACTGGGTCACCCTGTGCATCTCTCCACTCAAACAGCTTGCTCTAGGACAGCAGGGTCTGTACTCACAAACCAGAACCCAACACGGCAACTAGATGAGCTTCAGAGCTGAACAGATTTCTACTGCATGAACAACTAAACATGTGAACATAATTACCCAGTTAAAGCACTTTCACGACCAGACACACTCAAAGCATAAAGCATGTTCAGACAGGTCCCATCTCCTTCCATGTCATCTGGAATTGGGGATGACTGATTCATTCACACCCATTTTGCCCATCTAATCAGGTTACCTCACAGGGCCAGCTTGACTGCTGCTTCAAGGCAGGAACCAAAGGAGGTCAGATAAGGAACCACCAGGCCTCAGGCTCAGGAGAAACTGTCCCATATACCCTGAGCTAGTTCACTTTCCTGGTTTCCCCCTTCTTGCTTAGCTATCTATCTACCTTGCCAGGCCCTCTTCAAATGGGTTTTGCTTGTTTGTTTTTCCTTCCTTTTGTTCTTCCCCCTCAGCTCTTGACCTTGAAACTGGCAGTAATTCTTCCAGTGTTCCTATTAACAGTGTTTCCGACCCGCTAAAGAGGAGAGTTTCTTCCTCCATCATGTGAATGGTACCTGGAGCCTCTGGACTGCACGTCACTAGCGGAGGGCGCCTGTGATGCCTAAGGCCTACATCCCCAGTATGTGATAGGTAAAATCCCTATCACGTGAGCATCTCTGTTTTGTGAGTTTTGTTTTTATCAGAAACTGTTATTTAGCTCCCTGACAGCTACAGAGCAATCCAGGACATCAAATTCCAAAATGAGAGGCAAGTAACATAATCAGCCTTGATGTGAGGTTCAATTAGGAACTGCTGCGATGAGGTTCAGAGAACGAACTTGTCAGCAGATTCGTGACTTATGATAGTTATTTCTTGTTTAGACCAAGGGACTTATCCAGAGGCACGTAATCTCAAATTTAGCAAGAGGAAAATGTTCTCCCAATTATAAATATTTTATTTCTAACCTAGTTCCAATCTTCCACCATTTCTACATAGAGGAAAAACAAACAAATTCGGGGGACAAAAGCGAAGAATAAAACCACCAAGTACTGGAGACTGAAAGTTACCTCATCAGAATAAAAAAAAAAAAAAACAAGGGACAGGAGCTTGTTGCCTCAGGGGAGTGAGAGAGGTTTGAAGTTGCATACAACAGTCCTGGGAGACGAGAGTAATTACCGTGCACATATTTATGAGTGCGGGCACATGGGCTCCTTTTTGATCTATTTAATTTTATTATTAGTGAAACTTTCAGAGAAAAAGCTGAAGTTTGCTCAGTTCACATCGAACACAGGTCAAGATGTTCCTTATCAACAACTAGTTACTATTTAATTTAATTTTGATACTGCTGCTGCACGTGACAGCAACCCTCGATCCCTCTCTGCCAAGTCTCCCTGCTGGGACTGCAGAATGATCAGGCGCCTGGGCCTCTGGCATGAAATGGTTTATCAGTGCGTTCCACTTGTTTAAAATGTCTGGTTGTCCAAAACTCTATTCAGGGAGCGGTGTCACAGAAAAGAGAAAGCCTTGCTTTCAGGAATGTCCGTGTGTCTGGGAAAGGAAATGTATGACACCCAAGGACCAACCTACCGACCGTGCAAACACTGAAATATCTCTTAAAAACGTTCTCTAAGGTCGTTAATTAACCCATCAACTGTGCCAAGCCCTGTTACAAAGGACATTGTCAGGTACTTTGGCTTAGTCTACTTTATGTAAGCAGTTTCTCGATATAACATTAATCTGTTTCTTTTCATTTAATAGAATTTGGGAAAAATAAATACAAAAGAACTACAGAGAAATGCAGCCTTTAAGGAAACTGTCACAATCAGCTACACTCCCCCATATATCAGACCCCAGGGCCACAGGGCATGGTTTACAGAAATAGCCAGAGGGTCTCGTTCCTAGAGAGTACCGTTTCTTTGGCAATAAGATGAACCATCGCCGGGCAGTGGTGGCGCGTGCCTTTAATCCCAGCACTTGTGAGGCAGAGGCAGATGGATTTCTGAGTTCGAGGCTAGCCTGGTCTACAGAATGAGTTCCAGGACAGCCAGGGCTACACAGAGAAACCCTGTCTCGGAAAACCAAAACCAAAAAAAAAGATGAACCATGATCCCTTTCTTTGTTTCATAATTTTCTTTCGACTTCTTCATATTCGATTTTGGTCACCTCAATTGCAAATCTAATGGGGATGTGTAGGTGACTCCTGTAATGTCTGTCTGGGCTACAGAGATGCTCAAGCCAATATGTGCTAATTCCCTGCATCATCGACCTCCTAGTACCTGCTTCTTAGCAGTAAGAGGGTGATGGAAACACCGAGAACCATGTGCCACACGGCAGGGAGCTCATCATGCTTTCAAAATGTATCGCTTAAGAAGTATTTAAATATCAAAATTGATAAATCGGCTTAATATTCAACTCTCACAACTGTCTTGTCAACTCTTTAAAAAAAAAACTTAACAAAATGCATGAGCTTAGATGTCTACCACCGTCATCTCAACTTAAAAAGAAACATCAAAAATTTCAAGTAGATTCCAGTTGTATGTGGGAAAACGTGGTTTAAAAGTTCCAGGACATTATTTCCTTATTCAAGGAAAAACAAACACTCTTTTGCATACTCTTCTAAGCTTAAATTGCTGATTTTGCCAAAGAACATTTCCTAGAATTATAATTTTCATTTAAACATATTGAAATGAGTCAGAATTTTAAGACAAACAGCAAATGAAACAGACTCCAGAGAAATAAAACGTCATAATTACCTCCTGCCTGGTCCACAGCCGTCACCTGCAGGCATTTCAGCCCTTTAAGAATTAGAACTCAAGCGGAGCCTGTTTGCCACAACTCAGACAGCCAGAGAACGCTGTCCTGTCCCCAGCGCAGACTCTAAAAAGAGGGAAACCCCAGCAGGGAAATTCTTCCCTTTCTGGAGGAAAGTGCTCCTCCTCTACTGAGAAAGTTGGTGTTTTTACAAACTTCCCAAGTGCCTGCCTCCACCTTGAATGAAGCAGTGGAGTGAACTGTTATGCCAGTCCCCTGCTAAAAATACAGAGGTCACCTCTCACTCCCAGCACCGTGACAGGCAGCTGGGCAGGAGCGCTGCCCAGTCGCCCAGCATTTTCCCTGAAGTCCTGTGAGAAGGTGTCACCAGGGATGACTTCACCCAGCCGCCTGCCCTCTTCCCTTTTTTTTTTTTTTTCCTGGCAAGACCTAGGCACCTACCAAAAGGTGGAGTAGCCACCGGCAGGTTGAAACCTCACTCTCACTATCAGCTATCAGATCTCCTTTGAGTCACGGGGGAGAGTTGGAGAGCAGTTAGAGAAAGAGAGAGGAGGAGGAGAGGCAGGAGGAAGGAGGAGGGATGAAAAACAAACAAAAAACCCAGGGGTTGTCCCCGGCAAGAGAGAGAGTGGGTGTTGTTTGCATAAAGCCTGCCACTCATCAAAAAGTCTCACCCAAGAGGAGAAAAACAAAAACACATCGTCATGGGACAATCAAGTTGTGAGGGACACCGCTTTGCAAGAAAACCTTTGGACCATCTGGGTTTCCCAACTCACAAGAAGCGTGCACAGGAGTATGAGCCTATGCGGCTCTGTGCTCAAAAGCTCCGTCTGTCCACTGCGGCTAGGGAGTGGCCAGGGCACATGGCCAAGTGCTGGTTCTGGGTGCCTTGATACTTCAGCTCCTTGCTGTGCGGTTCTCAATTGCTGCTCCCTTCACAGGGTCTAGCTTCCAGGCAGCCAGGAGACTCATTTAATACTACCCCGTAAAAGCTTTGAGTTAAAACCCAAGCCATTTCCTTTCCTTCCCTTTTCTTTCTTTCTTTTGTTTTTTCTGACTAAGAATATAAGAGAAGACTCAAAGCAAGATCTAATAGCTAAGAAATTATAACTTTTCTTTTAAAAGCACGTATGCTCTACTTGGTGTATTAGTCCATCTTAAAGATGCCTTTTATGTGGTTTTTTATATAGTATCTTTTAAAAAAAGGTTTTCCAGATCACTGAGGGATTGAAAAGTCAAAGAATTTAAAATAATTATTTACTTTCTGTTGGAAAATGTTGGCCATTTTGTGATGTATGCATGCCACACCTTAAAATAACTATATGTAAATGACACAGTAGTTCACATGAAACTCAGTGCTTTAGAGCCTGCAAGTCTAAAGTCTGAGGTACATCTACTTAAGGTGGGTCTATCTACTCAAATGCATAACTTACACTTTTAAGCGCAGCGTATTTTATGAATTTGTATGTCAGCCTGGCACAGTCCTGCTAATTTGTCTTAAGCCAACTTTTATGTGTGCCCTGCCAAAGTGAGCACTCTCAAATACATAACTTGAAAGCAAACTCCTACTCAGAGTTTTGTAATCAGTGTGGCAGTAGTCTCCTACAGACAAAGCAACATGCTACATTACTGAAGCTGCAGCCTTCTAAGAACTGAAAAGGTAAAATGCTGAAATCCATGATAAAGTTGGCACTTGACTGAACGCAGCCCACACAAAGGGCGACTTCTAGTCTCCCCTTACTTCTGATCAGTCAGGCACCTTGATTTACCTCGTCTTTCTCTAAGCTCCCCTCTAGTTCTTGAGGTATTTTGTGGCATTTTGTAAATTCATAAGAATAAGGAGGGAAAATAAAGACAGCACAAGCCACAGATCCCAGAGTATAGTTACATGACTGATGACTGTTCATACCAACACACCATGTCACCCTAACCCTGAACCCTATTTCCCTCCCTCCCACCCCACACTGATGCAGCCTCTAGGCGGGTACCCGGCTGTAGGGGATTTCCAGGGATTTTCTTGTAGATTTCCAGGTAGAAAGTTGAACTAATGTAGCTAAAGGATTCTCTATAATCCACAAGTCCTCAATACTAAGATTCACGGCCCTTTCCCTGGGTCCCAGAGAGAGATCTGGAGCCTGACTTGGAACCTTTCTGCCTCAGTCTGCTAGCCCGATCCCTTCTGGATCCTTTCTCTATCTTCCTCATTGGTCAGTGCCAGAATTCTCCAGGGTTCCTTCAGGGCTTTAATAGCATCAATGGTTTACTCCTGTCCACTCATCACCCTTTATCTCAGATCTGCTCTCCCTGTCGCCTTGCAGAACAGACTGGATCTTTCAGCTGGGGTCTCCTTAGGTGAACACAGCCTGCCAGTCACTGCTGGTTTCTCTTTGCATTCCCTTTACCACAGAGGCAATACCCCAGGATGCGTGCCTCTATCTGGGTTTTCTCTAGAGCACATATACCACAGAGGCAATACCTCAGGATGCGTGCCTCTATCTGGGTTTTCTCTAGAGCACAT
>JADRCH010000241.1:2919497-2940842 GCA_019843965.1 Rhynchomys soricoides
ACACACATACACACATACACACATACATACATACACACAAGTTCAGAGATGGCCACTTGGTACTGGCTTGGAGCTCCTCCTTGAGGAAGACTGTCTCCCTCTCTCAGCATTCCTTAGTTGTCTGTAGTTCTGTATTGAGGTCTGAGGATTGTGATGTCCCCTAAGCCTTAGGCGTGAGCACTGTACTGTGGATGTATCAGTTGGGACTGGGAGACACACTTTTTATTAGCATTTGGTACCACAAAATGCACAGACCTGCACCACTCACAACCGTGGAACACCTGAGATGCAGCTAATCTAAATTGAGATGCGCTGTAAACACACTCGCTGGTTTGCTTCTTAGACTAAGTAGGAACTAGAAGGTCAAACATCTCATTAATAACTGTTCTATGGACAGCATGCTGGAAGAATGACTTCGAATATCCTGGCTAATTACAGTTATGGAAAGCAGTTTAGCCTATAGACGATAAGGAATTCTATTAGAACTGATCAAGAGCTTTAATTAGCTACCAAAATCGGTCCAGATTAAACATAAAACAGAAGTTGCAATGACTTAGAGAGATGCCTCAGCATTTAAGAGCACATGCTGGCTGTTCTTGCAGAGGACCTGAGAGTTTAATTCCCAGCACCCACACAGCAGTTCACAGCTATCTGCAAATTCAGTTTTGGGAACCCAACACCCTCTTCTGAAGTCTTGAGACACTGCACACACATGCAGACAAACCACCCATAAAATAAAAATAAAAATAAAAAGGGTTGAAGTGGCAGTGCTAACACCACCTTAGCAACTGTTTCAACAACATTCTGAATTGCTGTTAGTCAGAAGGGACGAAGCAGAGATATCAAAAGGCACCAATAGGGTGACTCTGAGAGCAGTCCATAGGACATGTCCACCCTCAATATGACTCAGAGGGGAAGCATGCTCCTTCTCTTCCTGCTCATAGTCCACTGGTGTTAATACAGAACTCATTTACATAGAAGCTCGGAGTACATAGCATACATTTTAGAATAGTGGAATGAGGCATGGCATCCATATTAAGATAAGAATACTTCTGGGGCTAAGTAAAAGAGAACATTGTTCTCTTCAGATTACAAAACAACCACAAGCAAATTAAATCAAAGGATGCAACCTGCATGTACGTACACAGCACAAACAATACCACACAGTGCTGTCAGCCTGCTGGGTAATCAAGCAGGCCAAGTAGGCCTCTCTCCTGCCTTGTGGTTGGTAGAGTCACACCAGGAGCCACCCTGGACGTGTGGCTTTGACAACCACACAAAGTTCTTTATCATGGAAAGATACAACAACTGCAGAAATCAGATGCATTCATGAGGTCCCAATATCGACAGGGTACGCTGCACAACCTCAGTGTAAGGGTGTCTTGTTCCTTGTGTACCCACATACCAGATACACATTTCAAGAAAAATGGGACTCGTTCACGAACTACCTGCTGGCGAGAAAACGGAAGCTTTCCCCTTTGCCGTTTCTCATAATTATGCCAGACCCAGTTTAACTACCTTTTCTGAAAGCATCACACAGAAGGGTTTTCCTCAAAGTTCTTTTCAGCCAAAAATAGCTACTCTGTAAAAACCAACACATTAACATTCCCCACCTCTGAGCTTTGTCTCCTCCCTCCTGTCTATTTTCTAGAAATATCCCCACTTCCGAGGTGTCTGAAAATCATTTATTAGAATCTTAGTCTCCAGTTTGGTAGTGTGGGGATCTGCGAATGACCACTGTGTCCCAAGGATGAGAGTTCTACGAACAACTTAGTCTCCTTCGGGCTGAAATGGGTTAGTGATCACACAAGTGGACTTCAGACACTGCCCATACCCCTGACTTCCAGAAGCATGAACTAAATACTTTCCAACTTGCCAAATCTATGGTGTAAGGTCCATTTCTAGTCAGCCTGTGATACAAAGTCCTCAGCTGCATCTCTTACCCTGTATAACTAACAACTGGACCCTTCCGCCGTGACCTTTCTCCCTATCTAAGACAAGCTTTACGATAATCCAATATGTTCCCATTTTCTTGACCCAATTATTCATAACTTATATTCTGTCAACTTCTGATGGCCTCATTTGGGACCATGTCTTTGCCAGAAAATAATTCAATTTGGCTACTGATTAAGCCACATTTTTGTGCCCTGCTTAAACCACATCTGCTGTCTAATCCTAAATAAGACTTGTCAAAGTGAAACTACGTAGAAAGGTCTAGAGAGACTGTGCAGCACCCAAGGGATGCTAGAGAAGCACACACCAGCCTAGTGGAAGTTTAAAGGCCAGACGTGAAGCACACAGACCTTCAGAGGATGAGGAGGGAGCAGTGGGAGGGGTGAGGGAAAGCCAAAAACACGGGAGAAAGGAGAAAAGGGAAAGAAGGAACTAGGTAGGCAGAGGGGCTAACAGAAGCCCAAGACGCCATGGCCTGCCAGAGCTGTGTTCTCTTCCAGTGATAGTGTGTCATTTTGATCCCTGTGGTGACAGTGTGTATCCTGACTCTCCTAATATAAATTCATTATATAATTTTCAAATTGTGGTTCATGTCCATCTTAATAGATGAAGGGAAGTATACAGTCTCCTCACTCACTGGCATGGCTTCAGAGGCTGGCAGGTTTAAAGGCCGGTGGAAAAGAGAGGCAGGAAGTGGCAGGGGAATTCTGAGTGCAGGGATAGCCTCAGGAAATCGGTGAGGAAGAGAAGGCTTTCTGGCGAGTGCTCAGGGGAGATGCAGGAAGACAACAGGCACCCCCACCTTATGAATCACATCACCCCACCGCACAGATTTCTCTGCTGTTTCCCGTCACTATTGTGACCCATTTCATAACACCGAACTTGGTCTCAGCAAACTTGGCTGTCTTTCTGGGGGTGGGGTATTGATCACCCAAGACTAACTTCGTTCCTTCTCAGTTCCTCCTCTCCACTCTCCTTTAGTTGATGTGCTCCTGCTATCAGATCAGTTTCATTCTCTTTCTCACCCTCCCTGGAGCTACACACTCTCCCCTGCCCTCCCCTCTACCCCACACACACGCTCCTGTGAAATGCCCACGAGAATTTAGACCCGTGTGCAGTCTAACTCTTCTGGGGCCAAATTTCCCAGGAACCTCAGCTGCTGCTGCTTGCTCATGCACACCCAGCTCGGCTCTAAGGCAGCAAGCGTGTGAATCTGTGTGGTCTAGTTCCTTGACTGAGAAACCCTAGTTCCAAGAAATTCAGAACAAGCAGCTATCACCGTGAGAGAGCTCTGGCAAGCTTCTCTGCCCTTCGAAAAGCATAAGGCAATGGAAAAGTTCCAAGCCACGAGGGGTGGAAGCAGAGGTCTTTGAGGGACAGGGAAGACAGGCATGACTCGGTGGGGGCGGTGCTCAGCTGAAAACAAGCTTCATCTCCGGGGTTTAAAAACACAGCTATATCACAGAGGCAATTATATATACATGCACCTGTTTAACAATGGGCTATGAAATGACTTTTGTGATATGTTGATCTTCCTTATTACATTTTGGTTATGTCAGAGTTAAACAATTTCCTCACGAGAACAACAGCTGCTAAGATGTTCCTTGGCTATGCATTTACACAGCTCTTTTGCAAAGAAGTCAAGCTGAGCAGAAGGTCATCAGCCACACAGCTAGGGTAGTTCTTCATTTTTATTGTCATGTTGAAGCTGTGGCTTACATGACAGATAGCTTCCCCCAAGACCCTCCAAGTCTTGTGGCCTAGGCCAGGTGAGATCTACCCATGGCTCAGCCTTGGCCCAGGATGAGACATGTCCTCAGACGCCGAAGGAACTTTTCCTGAGGCCCCAGGGTTTGGGAATCCATAAGACTGGCCAATGTCCTCTAGCCTCTGGGCCTTCATGAAGAGGAAGCTATTGTTTCAGAAGAATTTGCTACAAGGAAGACTGAGTGTCATCCTGATCCAGATAAGTGGGTAAGAAGTTTCCTTTACAGGACCCTCACTGCTTCTCCACAATAACAGAAAGGGTACTATTTCCTTATGGGTTTCACTGCCTGCTAATAAGTCAAGTATCTCAGTAGCAGAGCTCACCTCAAGTTCTCACTAACAGGACAACTTGAAAGGATCCCATATGTGGTTTTGTTTCTAGAAGGCTCAGAACCCAAACCCCTCTGTCTTAGGCATGTTGGTACGGCAGGAACAGAGTACCTGACAATGGGTATCATAGTCAGGATTTCTATTGCTGTGATGACACACCATGACCAAAAGCAACTTGGGGAGGAAAGGGTTTATTTGGCTTCCACACTATAGTCTATCCCTGAAGGAAGTCAGGTCAGTAACTCACACAGGGCAGGAATCTGGAGGCAGGAACTGATGCAGAGGCCATGGAGGGGTGCTGCTTACTGACTTGCTCATCATGGCTTGCTCAGTCTGGATTCTTAAAGAACCTAGGACTACCAGCCCAGGGATGTAACCCACCTACAATGGGCTGGGCTCTCCCACATCAATCACTAATTAAGAAAATGCCAGGCAGGGCAGTGGTGGCACATGCCTTTAATCCCAGCACTTGGGAGGCAGAGACAGGCGGATTTCTGAGTTCGAGGCCAGCATGGTCTACAGAGTGAGTACCAGGACAGCCAGGGATACAGAGAAACCCTGTCTTGAAAAAAAAAAAATGAAAAAAGAAAAGAAAAGAAAAAGAAAATGCCCTACAGGCTTGCCTACAGCCTTATCAACATTTCAAACTAAAATTCAAGATGATTTTAGTTTGTGTAAAGTTGACATACATTAGCCAGGACACTGGGTAATTCATGAAGGAAGAATTTTGATTTTTTAGATTTCAGAAGGCTGGTAAGTCCAAGGTCAAGGCACCCACATCTGACAAGCATCCGATGATTGTCTTATCCTATGGTGGGAGACAGAAAGTAAAGAGGATGTATCCAAGAGAAGGGGTAAGACTCCCCTTTTCATCAGGATGCCCCTGACACAGCAACTAAGTAAACATATCAACATTAATCCGCTTATAAAGCAGAGCCCACATGGTCTACTCATCCCTAAAGGTCTCTTTTCCCAAAGTTGAATCTCTAGTAGAGATACTTAGGACACATCCCAAATCACAGTGCCCTTCAGTGAATCGTGAGCCATAAAACCAATTAAACAACCCCAAAATTTCATGATAAACTGAGCCCAGTACACCTTACTAGTGCTATTCATGATTCTCTGACCACATACTAGCATCTTGGAATGATGTGCTCCAAGATGCACCATCCATTCCTGGGAGCACACACAAACCTGTTATGGGCTATTTTATATGTGGGCTTTGGTTGTACAGCCATAAAGACAACACAGAGATGGCTGTATACCCTGCCATGAGCCCCGCTAGTTTACCACACATTCAAACAAAGTCAAAACCAAAAGCCAACACTGGTCTATCACCATGAGCTAAACTCAAGATTCCCTGTTTCTCAATAGCTTCCCCACTAACTTTTTTCCTGCTAGGATCCCATTCAGGACAGCACACTGCATTAAAGTATTAAATCCAGTCACTCAGCAATGAGGAGAATTGCTGGGGTTTCATGAGAACTGTTAAGTTCTGGGGTGTCCTGTAGATAGCTTTCTGCTTGGATTTGCCTGCAGTTTTTATCAGCATTAGACAGAGAGTCAGCAAAAAAACCTTGAGGTAGGGTGCATCAGTTCACATGGTGTTCAAACATGACTGACCACTGGTCCTGTTGATTGGACCACTCTGCTGAGGCGGTGTTTTCAGATAGGCACACTGTCAAGTTGCCCTCCTTTCTTCCCTTAATCCAATCTGCACTCAAACAAAGGGACCAAAGTCTTAAGTCCTACGCAAGGGAGTGCAGGCACTGGGAGCTCTTCTCCCCTCCATTTCTTTAATGGCTCACCCATGAGCAGGCTCTGGTCTCCACTCTCAACATTATTTAATACCATAGTTCCAGTCACAAAGTTGGTTTTGTGCCTGCCTGAACATGACCCTCTAACCCCTCACCTGAGCTAAAGGCCACCTCTGGGGTTGTCACACTTGCCCACTTGACACTGCTCCTCATGACAGGTGTGACACTGAGTTCCTTCCAAAGTGACTTCAACTCCTACCTATCCAGTGTCAACACCAGCCAGGAGATACCACCAGAAGCCAGAAGCTAGGGGACAGGGACACAGATGGGCAGTAAATGTCCACACATATATCCATCCCAATGAACCCACCTGATAGAGGACGCTGTTCAGGCTCATACATTCTTGGGATATGAGCAGTGTCCACAGAATGGACCATGTGAACTCTTTCCAGTGTGCTCTAATGAAGTCAAGAATAACAAGCTGCCATTTTCCCCCAACTTCGACAAAATCTCCAAAAACTTAAAGACCAAACCCAGATTTCCTTGCCAGGTGAGCCATCAGCCCAGACCTTCCGTGTTTCTCCTCTCTGGCGATTACTAGATGAAGTCCATGGTTTAAAAATAAAACAAAGCTTGGCTTCACTGCACGTGCCTACTTTTAGCACCAAACCATGGCAACCTCACACACGGTTCCTCATAAGATTTCACACTGGATTCCCACCAGTCGATTTTGCCTTCAACATTATTCATAAGCAACACAAATATTTTCTCTTCAACTTGATTTTATGTTTTGTTTGTTTGTTTATTTCATGAGACAAAAATTGCAAGCCATACTAAAATTTTCAAAGTACAGCGGCCCTGCTCAGACTCCTCCTGGCCAGAGAAGCTGGCCAGGAAAGCAGTTAAAATGTAAGGATCACCTCAGTCCTAAATATAAGTTGAGAGCAAAGGAACGGGGTGTGTCAGAAGCTTTACGAGAGGACAGAGAACAACACGAGCCCCATCATGTGCAAGCAAGGACATCGTGTTTATGCTGCTTGGAAGGGCAATGGCTGTCCCTTCTCCCCGTGGCAGTGCACCTGGCCTCCTGTGAGAAAACAGACAGGAAGTTCCTGTCAACAGGACAAGCAGCTTTCTCTGAGTTCTATGTGATGACAGAGAGTGACCACCAGCCCCATAGCTACAGAAGAAAGCTACTCTCAGGCTACTCTGTTTAAGACTAAGGCTGGAATAGACAAAGTCACTCCTGGACTTCCCCATGAGGATGACCACTGTCAGGGTAAGACTTGGGCATGGAGAAGTGAATCCTGGGTCCCAAGGAGCATTAGCTAGATTCTCAGGGAAATGGACCAACAGGATGAACACATACAGAGACTGACTTAAGGAAAAAAAAAAAAACTGTTCATGTAACCGAGAGGGTTGGCAAGGCTGACATCTATAGAACAAGGCAGCAGGCTGGAGGGCCCAGCAGAAGAAACTCCAGGATGGAGTCTATACACAGTCTGAAGGGCAAACTCCTCCAATAGATCTCAGTCTACCCCCAAGGCTTTCAAACACTGGCTGGACAATGTCCACTGCAATTATGAAGTAGGATCTGCCGTATTCATAGTTCACTGCTGAGCTTATTATACCTAAAAAGACCTTCGCAACAGCATCATAATGGGTGTCTGACCAAACGAATACACATTGTAGCCTAGATGAACTAACACCTTTTTGTTTATTTTTTATGTGAGTATTTTGTCTGTGAAGCACTTTTATGCAGGGTTTGCAGAGACCAGAAGATGGTGTCAGATCCAACGGGACAGAACTGTGAGCTACTATGTGGGTTTTGAGAACTGAACCCAGATCCCTGGCCAGAGAAGCAAGTTCTCTTAAACACAGAACGACCCCTCCAGTCCCCTTGAATTTACTCAAATTTAAACAGTGCACTGGGGGGGGATCTCCCAGTGTTTGTGGGGGGCTATTACTGTGCTTGTCAAATGGACCAAGAAGATTATATACAAGCATTCACTCTCTTTCCAAGAAAAAAAAAATCCGACTAAGAGCTACTCTTTGGAACAGACAAGAAAATCTCAAGCTCTCTTCACTCATTAGCACTCATTTGTTGGAAACACTGCACAGATCCCATGAGGCACTGCGATCATACACCAGCGATGGAGGTGTCAATGGGCTCAGATGCCAGGATCTAAGGCAGGAAGGAGGCTTACAGATGTCATGCCCAAATCACATGAGAAAGGGACTATCAGCAAGTAGCTCGCTCTGTGATGTGTTGCCAGATGCCCCTGTAGACAATGAAGACTTACCAGTCATGGAGAGGGGTGTGGGACCAACTTGGCTAAAGAAATTTCTTCTCCCGGTGACAATGAATTAGTGGCTGATCAGGTCAGAGATAAAAATGCCAGGTTCCCTGCTCCTGGTCTGAGATTTGGAGTGTCACCGTACGGCCGTCCTGGCCATGGGGTCAGTGACAGTCTTCATCTAGCCTTCTCCCCCTTTCCCACCCCTCCCTGAAGGTGATTCCTTGAGTACTCCTTGTCACAGTTATGCCTCTGCAACGTAGTGCCAGCCTCTGGGGATCTCTAGAGAGAAGGACAGTGCATCTAAGTCCCTTGCCCAGGGTTCAAGGTGGAAGTGCTGGTAGATGGGAAGGTCACAAGTGGGCACTGGGTGGAACTAAAAACAAACAACATAAAAACACCACATCAGGCCATGTGAGGCACAGCTGGTCACGTGGGCAGCGATTTATAGGGCTGTGTGGACTTCAAATTCTAGAGTCCACCTTTTACATCTGAAGACAAGACATAAAATGCTTTGTTCTGTCTTAAGATAGCCCTCAGAACCAAGATATACACAAGAATGGTAGCTGTCATCTCTAACCCCAGAATTCTGGAGACACTGACAGGAGGAAGGGCTTAACTTTGAGGCCAGCCTGGGCTACAGAGTATGCCATAAACCAGTCTGAACTTCAGAGCGAGACCCTTTCGCCAAACCAAAACACAAAAGCATAGCGTAGTCACCGATCTGTGTTCTACCAGATTCTGCCAGGGCTGTCCTGTTGAGTTACTTTAAAAAAAATAGAGCTGAGGAAGGAAGAACCATAGAGACAACACCAGGTGATGCTAGTTTGGGTTCTTGTCAATGGCATGGCAGTTACCACAGAAAATAGGTTAGGAACAGTAGTAACAGCAATAGTGGTAATCAAAACAAAAATATCACTTATTTCCTAAGGCTCAGGTGTGAGATGTGCACTCAACATCAGAAAGGCCACATGTCATACAAATAAGCCTTCACACTTGTTTCTTTACCACAGCCCGTGGCCGGATGATAAAGAGAGACGGAGTGATTTCAAACCTAATGAAAACATCACCAACTCTAATTTTCAAAAGCGCTCCATCACAATTTAAAGGTGAAGGTAATTGCTCTGGAAAACACATCAGTGTCAAAAAGTAACCGTAGTCCATAAAACTGCAAGCGCAGAGAACAGCAAAAGGAACATTGCAGAACCGATACGTTGTGATACAGAACAAAGCAAAGCATCGTAAAGAAGTGTGACTTTATATGCACCTCGTAGCTGAGGCATGACTTTACAGAGACTTACATTTAGTGGAAAATGCACCTCTTTTAAATTTATATTCCTGGGTGTCTATATTCTTGAGCTGGCCAACAGCTTCGCCAAGAGATGGCAGTGGAAAGGGGGCCACTGTCATCTTATGCAAGGTCACTTTATGCCAGGAATGAATTGCCTCTGAGTGGAACAGGAAGCTGTCAGATTAACTGGAGCTGGTGTGGGGACCCGGCTCATCAGGCTCCAGAGAGGGGGATAGGCTGTTGGGGTAAGAGCTGGACTTTGGTTAGCCAAGGTAAGGGAGAGTCATCTGAGACACTTTAAGAGGAACGAGCCAAGAGGGAGGAGGCTGCGTGTTAGAGGACAGGTGGAATCAACATCTGCACACATCAGAACACGATGCAGTCCTTGAAAGCACGTTTAAGGGGAGCATCGGATGGTGTGGGAGGCTTGACGTACTCTGAACAGAGACTGCAAACATTTGTAGGAAGGGCTATCAGTTTGCAGCCCAGATGGTATCTGTCACAACTGCTCAGCGACAACTATTACAAGAAGCAGGTACAGACAGTGTGTAAACAGGAGTGTGGGCCAGGGTCTGCAATGCTTGTGTTTTACACACACACACACACACTCTTCCCACTCAACTTACAAAGGAACATGTGCCTGCTTGAAAACTGAGCTCTATAATACCATCTGCAAGGAAGAGGGGACCCCACACTTTTCGTGATTTAATAATAGTGTTGCGATGGTTTGAATGACAAATGTCTCCTAGAGGCTTTTGACACGTTTGACTATTTGGTCTCCAGTGGGTGGCACTGTTTGGAAAGGTGATGCAACCTTGCTGGAGGAAGTATATCCCTGAAAGCAGGGTTTGAGAGGGCATAGCCTTGCCCCACTCTTAATCAGCTGGCTTTGTGTTTGCTGGGACACAACCTCTCAGCCTACCCTTGTGTTCGTTTCTTTCTTTGTATCTTTGTTTGCTTTTGCTTCTGTTTTGAGAGAGGGTCTCACAGTGTAGCCCTAGTTGGGCTGGAATTTGGCCTTGACCTCAGATCTACCCACCTCTGCTTCCTGAGTGCTGAGTTTAACAAAGTACACCACCACACCTAGCTAATTAAGTTCCTAATGCCAGCTTGTTTAGCTAATTTCTTCACGTTGTTAATTACATTGCTACATTAATGCAATTAGTACTGTCACTTGTCATGGGTGTTATGTGTTTGTTTGTTTGCTTGTTTTGTTTTTTCAAATAGTGCCTCAATATGTAGCCTAGGCTGGCCTCAAACTTGCAATTTGCCTGCCTCAGCCTGATCGGTGTTAGGGTAAAGGATGTGTGCTATCACATCCGACTGCAAACTCTGATATGCACTAACAGTTCCCCCATATACATATTCCCCCTTTTTAAAAAAATCTCACCCTCTGTGTGTTGGGGGGGTGGTGGAGGGTATGTATAAATGTGGGCATACATGTGCTATGAACCACATGGGGAGCTCAGGGGGCAACCGCAAGGGTCAGTCTTCACCTACCTTGTTAGAGACAAGGCCTCATGTTTACAGCTGTGTATGCCAAGCTAGCTGGCCCACAAGCTTCTAAGGATTCCTTCTCTCTGTCTCCTATGTCTCAGATGGAGGGCTGAGATTACAAGCACACACTACTGCATCTGGCTTCTCCTGGGTTCTGAGGATTCAAACTCAGATCCTCATGTTTGTATAGCAAGCTTTTCATCCACTGAGCCTTCTCCCCAGCCCTGTGCAGTGTAGCACTTTCCATCTTAAAATGAAGCTCCTTAAGCTCAGGAAGTAAACAACTCAAAAGCTGCAGGAAGGCCCTGAAGCCAACCGGATTCATGAGGCTCCTCCCTCCCCATGATTTTACAATCATGAACTGAGAGCTACTCTCAAAAGAGCTGAGTTGCCTAGAAGCCTGTCAGACCAGTCAAACTGCCTGGAAGAGGCTCGGACCTGCTGAGCTACCTGTAAAGGGCACTCACCAACCTGTTGAGCTGCTCAGGTCCTGCGGTGCACCCCGGGTTTCCAGCTCTCATAAACTTTCGCCCATGCTGGGTGACACAGGTGCCATTTCTGCTCCTGTAACTCTTCACCCATAGCCCTGTAAGTAACCCCAACAAAACTCATCACTTCCCCAAGACAGACATTGGTGATGTCTTTACTTTGATCTGTCTTCAGTTACCTATCTGGAGTAAATAGTTCTCATTTCCATGGGAATAATGTCACTCAATAACCTGTATTCCTGTTTGAATCAGAGAAAAATCTTCAAGTGAAAAGATACATAAGTCTGAGATTCTATCCTTAAAATCCAACAAGTGGAAACAAAGTCTGAGACTGCATGGTATCCTTCCGTTGACTACTGTTTTTGGTTTGGTTTGGTTTTTTAGACTACTTAGTATGAAAATACAAGGAAGGTCATCAGATCACAATTTCTAAGTCAGTAGCTGACAAGAAATAACGTGGTTGCGTGTCAATGACCTGGGGTGGGGATGAAGGTGCCTATGTGAGGAACAGAGAAGGTTGTTTTTGACTGCATTGGCTGAGTCTCTGGAAAAAAGATTGCATCTTGAATTAGCAGCTTGCCTTTGCTGTCCAGATAAATATTGTGTTGCTAGGACCTAGACTGCCCCGACATGTGGGTCACCCTGTCATATAATTAGCCTCTTATCATATCAGTCACCGATCAAGCAAGCAGCATTCGCTGCTAATGTGGTAATTCAACAATCAGAAACTGTTTGCATATTCCACCACCCCATCAGAGATGCACTCCGTGGTTGCAAGTCATTGCTCCATGGCAAGTAGCTGCACCCCACTGTCCATCAGACTCCCGGATGTCAAGAGTTTAGCTATCAGCCAATTTGGGCTAATTCTTCCACATTCTCAAGCGCTTAGCTCCCTATCTGATGGCCACTGAATGGAGCACAGAATGAATTATAATTATCCTTTTGGTGCAAAGAACGAAGGCTCTTTCCAGCCTTGTGCAAGCCAGCATGGTCAGTGGGTGATGTTTTTGCCTTTTTCAAAGGCTAAGTCAACTTTACATAAAGCCTGAGGCAGCCTGCAAGGAGCCCACAGTGCTATGCCCTCGACTCCACATCACTGACCAATTCTGCTGGTCCCAGAAGCTATGAAACTTCTGGGTCTCCTCATGCCTTGCCCCTGCCAGGCATGGACACTCTAAGGTGCCCTGTGCTCATCTCCATCTCCAAGACTGTTTCCATGGAGCCCACCTGGCTACAATCCTCCTCTGCTGTCCCTCTTAAACTGCATTTACTTGTCTGTGCAGCTGTAACTCTGCCCAAACAGGACCCCAGTAAAGGACAGTGCCACTGATGTTACCTCGCTGTGGTGGGCGCAGTATGTGTACCTCCAAGGTGGCATTTCTGCCAAGTGATTCCGACAACATGACCACTTAGGTTCTCTGTGACCTTAGGCAAATTGTTTACCCCTCCGTGACTGTTTCTTCACCAGCCTAACAGGGATAAAAACAGTTCTTCATATAGTTGTTTCAAAGGGTCTATAGAGAAATGTTTGCAAGGAAAAGTCTATATATGACTGGCTTAGACAAAGTACACAGACTGAATGAGACTAATCATACACAAAGCAACAATGCCGGACATGCTGATCCCACACAAGTGTCTGTTTAAAAGGAATATTCAAAACGACTAGAGAGATGATTCAGTGGTTAAAAATGTTTCCTGCTCTCCAGAGGACCCAAGTTCAATTCCCAACACCCACATATCACTCCAGTTCCAGAAGGTCCATGACACTTCTGGTCTCCACAGGCTCATGTACACATGGCACGCACATTCGAGCACACACACACAAATATATTCGATAAAAAATACTCAAGAGCTACAAAGAGCCATATGCCTTCCTCACCTGTCTCCTATCATATTTCCTGCCTTCTTTTATCAAAATTTCAACAAGAAAGCAACGTTAAAGGGAAAGAAAGGGTCTGGGGAGCTACCTCAGTGGGTAAGGCACGAAGATATGAATTTTGAACCCTAGCATTCACATGAAACCTGGGTACTGTGGCACACACTTGGGTTTCCTGTGCTAGAGGAGCAGAGGCAAGAGGCTCCTAGAGGCTTGTTGGCCAGCCAGCCTAGCTGAAATAGTAAAGTTCCAGGTTCCATGAGAGACCCTGTCTAGAAAACAAGTAAGAGTGAAGATACCCACTGACCTCTGACCTCTGGCTTCTCTGTGTGTGCATATATACATATACATATACATATACATATATATATATATATATGCAACATATATTTGAAATAAGTATTAAGTATTTTCAAAAGGAAGGTAGAGTGAGTCCCAGATGCCGTTTGTTTGGTTTTGGTTTTGGTTTTGGTTTTCATTTTAATTGCTCCCTTACTGACCTTTGATGACAAGCAACGACAGTGGCCAGTGTGCTCTTGCTAGGTTCCAGGTCCTCTGCTGGGTACTATACAA
Source organism: Rhynchomys soricoides (assembly GCA_019843965.1). Taxonomy (NCBI): domain Eukaryota; kingdom Metazoa; phylum Chordata; class Mammalia; order Rodentia; family Muridae; genus Rhynchomys; species Rhynchomys soricoides. The sequence continues at coordinate 2,933,327 of JADRCH010000241.1, forward strand.
ACTCTTAGGCTGTCCTGAAGAAGAATGAAGTCAAGAGAGACCTAGCATCCTGCCCCAGGTCACAGAACTTGTAAAGGGCAGAGCCAGGGCTGTTTTCCTTCCCCAGAATCCCCCATTGCTTAGAGCAACAGCTACACGCTCATCATAAATGCTTATTAATGGCACCAGCTGGTTATGTAAATAGTCCATTTAACTGGTGTTTATTCGATTCCAATTGCAGGACAGGCACCAGGATTAGAAGTGGTCTCTGCTGTCATCAAGCTTTAGTCTGCTGGCAAACAGAGACAGATCAACAATAATTAAGGGACAGCGTGATAGAGGTTATTAAGGCAGGGAACGTACTGGGTGACATGGGACCTCACCAGGAATCAGACTTGGAGGGCTGGGGGCTGCACAAAGGCCTTCTAAGGGAGGCCTGCCCCAAGCATGTTAAATGAGCATTGGACCTGAGAGTGGAGATTCCACACGGAAGTCAGATACCTGACTGTGCCACATCCGATGTAAGCAGAGAGAGTTGGCAGAGCTGTGAGGGGATAAGGGGGATTCATTCACCAAACAGGACACCACTGGGTTGCCTTTAGGAAGGCTTCCACATGCCTTTCCCCTGAACTACAAGGATCCTTCCCCCAGTGGCAGTGAGGAGGGGCAGACCCGCTGTCCTGGGCCTGCCCTAGTAAAGTGTCCCTAGTGAGGGAACTGATTCAGGGTCTCCATGGTCTCTGAAATGGACCACACAGAAAGACAGCTTCCAATAGAGACCGGATGATGCTGAATTCTAGGGGTTGTCACTCTGTGTCTGGGGCCACAATGTATGTTGCAGTTGTGTAGAATACTGAGATTTCTTAATTTACTGCTGTTCAAAGGTTTTTCTGATTATCTTGCCCCTTCCTCTTTCTCTCTTCCTCTCTCCCTCTCTCTCCTTCCCTCTCCCTCTCCTTCTCCTTCCTCTCTCCCTCCCTCTCTCCCTCCTTCTCCTTCTCTCTCTCTCTTTCTCTTTCTCTCCCTCCTCCTCCTCCTTCTTCTCCCCTTCTCTCTCCTTACTCCAATGCTGGGACTGTGAAAACAATTCAGAGGACGACAGAAGCAATCACACTGATGCTGTTTTACAGGTTTTGCACAGGATGCTCCTATTGTCTGCCCATCTCCCTAGAGGTCCTTCCCATCATCAATCCATGCAGACACCTGCATAAGTCCCCCCACATGAGTCTGAGTGTGAATGTCTTGGGAAAACCAATCTTTGCTTTGTAAACTGTTAGAATCAATATAATACAGCTTATATAAAAGACTCATGTGAAATTTAAACCAACTTAATGAATAAAACCCAACCCAGATGCAAGGTGAACTACAATGAGCTGATCTTAATTCATTGTATGTGGTGCTATAAAAAAAACTGAAGAAAACCCCTTTGGGAAGATGCTAGACTTGAGAACTGAAAGAAATTAGCAAGAAACTCAAATACATATTTAAGCAGTTGGCGTGAATACCCAAGGTCTTAGATTCTCTAAGACTCCTTTAACCTCTTAACCTGCAAGTCTCATCCTTTTCCTCACCTCCCAAGAAAAGTGCCCATGTTTTAACATCGAGAAAGAATGTCCAAAGATGTGCCACCCTGCGAGTGTGCAGGTCTAAGCCTTCCTCAAGTGATGCTCACAAATGGGCAGCCCTCCATGGGAACTGGCAGAGGACCCATGGGAAGGCCAAGTGCAATTTCTCAAACCTGATTTATCTATAAGTTTAGCCAAAGTTCCTAGTAACCTATAAGATGGACTTGCTCTGGCCAGTTCAAACAGAAAGTAATTGAGGCCAGTGAGGTGGCTCAGAGGATAAAGGTGTTTGCCTCCAAACCTGAATCTGGTCCCTAGAACTCACCTGGTGGAAGGAGAGAGCTGAGTCCTGCAAATTGTCTGACCTCCACATGTAGGCTCTGCATCCACACACATAAACAAATGTAAAACTGTTTGTTTGTAGGGCCATATGAGTCTCCAGTGGGCCACAGACTAAATTCCCAAATGTGACCCAGTCACTCCAAAGTAGTACTCTACAGCCATATGGGCTACAGTTCATAAAGCCCCTGCCAATGCTAGACCCGTCAGCACTGCTATTTGAGAAAAGGATGTGTTAGCCCCCATCTGTGCTGTAATGGCTGATTCCTTTAAGCTGGCTTCTTCCGTTCCCAGCTGTGGCCGTGAAGTCTGAGTGGAATGCACCTGGTGGGTTGGTCCCACCATGGCATGCTTTCACTCCTCCTTGGAGGCAGGAAAGGAAGTTCAACCTATCTTTGGAAAGGCCTGAGCTTTCCAAAACAGGAAAATGCCTCCAAACACCTAAGTAGCCTTCAAGACCGGCACAGCCTCTCCGTACCCAACAACTAACACCATAGACCAGCAGAGAATGTTCACCTGAGCTAAGACCTCAGTTATGTGTCTGGTTCCTCCTGTCCACAGCCAGTCTCCGATATGAGTTACCCACTGATATGAGTGGTGTGACCCAGCCAAAAGGGGAACTCCCCAAGGTTATCACGCTCAAGTGCTCAGGGCTCCTCGATCGATCGTGGTGGGGAAGAGAGACGCCATGCTCACTCCAGCAGACCTTATCAGGGCCAAGGCAATCATGTGGTAATGTGTGAGTCAATCCACAGGGGTAGCCCGGGTATTTCTGAACCCATATCAACATTCACACCTCAGGCCCAGCCAGCTCTCACTCTCCTGAGCTGTCACTAGCCCTTCTCCATGTGGGACTCCTAACCTCTGATTTATCTGTTTGCTGAGAGAAGTCGTCAGAATTCTGCTGTGTACATATACTGTTCGATCCACGGCAAGCACTCCCGTCAGATGGCAGCAGGAACTGTCTTTGGTAGACATTCTCTTCTTTATAAAGCCGTAGTCTCTATTATAGGACTCAAGTCATCCATTTTCATAGAGTGCCTACTAACTGCTGCCACTGCAGCAAGGCCTGGAAATTTAGGGCACGGGGAGCAGTGGCCCCACCTCCCAGGGTTGACACTAAATGAATAACAATCTTCTATAATGTGATGAGAAGCTGCTGTTGGAATCCGGGGTTCTAATAAGTTACATTAAAACAGAATGACTGCTGGGAATGGTGGCACACACCAGTCATCCCAGCACTTGGAAGGCAGAGGCAGAGAATTACTTTAAGTCCAAGACAAGCATGGACTGCAGAGTGGGGACTAGGCAAGGTTATATGACAAGACCCTGTCAAAACAAGAAAGTGAACACATATACTCACACCGAACAATGCCTCTCACTATGTTTCATTATTCACCGTATATCAGCCATTCCTGGGCTTCCGGTCAAGGTCAGCCCTTCAAGATCACTAGGCTGCACTTAATGTCTGATGCCAAGTGTAAAGAACATGCTCCCAGGATGGGAGTTGGTGGCCCTCAAGTACACACCGTCTGGGGCTGAAACAAGAGCCACCTGTGCCTGGGCACACTGTCACCTCACAGGAGACACTAACCAAGAGCTGGCTGTTGGATGAGTCCTTTTATCTCCTCTGGAGCCTGTCCCTGGAAGGAAAGTAGTGAACTCTCACCCACTTTGCTGCTCTCCCTTGAGTTGGACCAGCCAGCCAGTTTTCACAGGGCACAATTTGCCTCCTACCAGAGCTGGACATAAAGCCAGTGAGTGGAAGGGTTTCTTCTGAGAGACACTCCCGCACAATACGATAAGGTCTAGTAGTACTGGTAAGAGCCCAAACTCACCTCCTACTTCTGCAAACATGAAGATTCTGCTTGCTTGAGTTATCCTCAAGAGCAACAGGCCTATTCGTCAGCATGAGGGAACGGCCTCTCAAAACTGTCTTACAGACCCAGTTCACCCTCCAGACAAGGAAACGCCTACACTTCAAACACAAGAAGATGAAGCATGGCCCTATCTCCCATTTCCTCTTTTGTTTTGTTGTTGTTTGCTTGCTTATTTTTAAAGACAGGATCCTCCTATATAACTTTAGTCAGCTTGGTACTCACTCAGACTCAAGACTAGGCAATCCCCCTGTCTCAGCTCCCTATGTGCTCAAGTGCTAGGATTACAGGTTCACACTACCAAACTCATTTTCTGTTTCATTTCCTTTACGCTCTGACACTTATTCTGTGTCACAGGCAATAGGAAATATTAAGTATTGTGCAAAACTGTATCAGATGAAACACCATGGATCATGCTGAGGTGCTAAAAGACTGAACATTGGTACAAGGTGTAGTAAATGCCAAAGTAAATGGATGCCTTAGAGTAGATGTGTGTCATGAATTCATGGGGTTCAAACTTCATCTCGTACTTTGTCATACAGTAGCATCCTTGAGGAAGGAGACAATGCTTTCTAACATGGATCAGTTTTCGCCATCTATGGAGGCACATGGAGCACAAAGGCAGAAGATAAGAGTACAGTTTGGAGTTAGCCTGATCTACATGCTAAGTTCTAGGCAGCCAGAGATGCATAGTGTGGGGTTTGTCTAAAAATTTAAAAAAGGAAGAGCAAAAGAATGAAAGACAAAAACAAACCAACCAAGGATCTACTTGAGGGTTTTCAGAGATGAACTTTGTGTGGGAAACTAGAGACCAAGGCAGCACAGCCAGACTCTAGGTTGCTTCCTATCATAACAGTCCTGAGATGGTGAGTCCTCATACAGGGCTGTGCAGGCTGGAGAATCCATGAACATTGGCCCTGGCATCTGATGAAGGCCCTGTGTTGTATTGTGATGTGAAAACAATCTGGCATGTGCTAGCCTGAGTCTTTCCTCTGCTCAGCACACGAGGGACATTGTGCAGATCTCCCACAACTTAATCTAATCACAATCAGTCCCTAGAAGTCCCACCTCCAAATGCCATTAATGTGTGAACTCGGAGATTAAATCTATAACACATGAACCTTCTGGGGAGCATCTTTAACCAGAGCCTTTACTACTGGCAAGAGACGAAACAGTCCAATACCAGGGCTAGGAAGATGCCTCGGAGAGTTAAGAGGACTTTCACCAAACCTAATGACCTGAGTTCAATCCCCAGGGCCCACAGGCTGGAAGAAAAACAGCAATTTCGTCACACTGTCCTCTGATGTCCACATTTGCACCACAGTATACAATAAATAAATAAAAATATTATTAAAGTTTTTGAAAGGTCTACTGTCAATTGACTTCCCGTCCTCCATTTTCCCATGACCAGATCCAAGTCATTCTCGCCCTGTCTGTCTCACCCATTGCTGACACAAGAACCTATCTACCTTAGCTGACTGAGTCTAACAGCTCTTCTCAGACAGAGGTTCTGCCATGCATGTTAGAGACTTCTGAGTCCTTTAATCTCATTATGACCTCTGAAATTAAATACCATTTCCTACATACTAAAAGAATGAGATTTCATGATCTTAATCCTTGCTAAGGGGCAAGTCCTCGTCGAGAGGGAGTACTCAGTTAAAAACGCATGTGGGCCTTGGATACCATGTGTTAGTGATTCCTCTCCACCACCACATGATGCCAGAGCAGCAAACTGTCAGTGGTAAACTCACCACCTCAACTACACAAGGTGAGAGTAGACTGTGTGTGGATTTGGTCAAAGACCAAGGCTAACAAGGAAAAGGATGATCCGAGACAGAGAGAAGAAAGAGGTGAAAACAGAGTAGGAGAAAGGGATTACTGACACAGGCTAGCCACGCTCATGAACAGTTCTATAGGCTCAGCTTCCAGCAGAATCACTGCCCGGAAGCACTGTCTTATCAAAATCACAGCATTCACAGCGTTCAAAGCAAACACCAGGGAGGGGAAGCACATTTAGAGCAGGAGCTCTCTACCTTTGTCTGTGTTCACAGGACCACTGGGTTTTAGCAGGGGTAGGAACAGAGATCAGCATGGCCCAGCCCTTTCCTTCATTTTACCACAGCCTAGAGGGGAGATCTCACAGGACCCCAAATCAGCAGAGATTTCCAGAGCCATGGTGCAGCCCTGAGTGGAGGAGAACGCTAGGAAACTTAATCCTGCCACACATACCCACTAAAGTGGAAAGCAGATGGCGCCTGGCTCCTACTGTGAGGACCCAGACGCCAACCTCACAGACAGATGAACTTGGACCATGGGAGTCTGTGATGTGAGGGATCCAGGCAGCTGCAGGATTAGTGCTCAATTCTGCTCCTGTGATGTCTGGAGCTTGGCATATGGCAGCTTCAGATCAGTGGCTCTTCTCAAATGAAATGACAGTAACAACAGAAACCAAGAGCAGAGATCAGAGGAGCCCAGTGTGCACCTTGCAACAGGGCTACGGAATGCTCCAGATCTGTGATCTCCATCCTTGCTGAAGCTCTGTGAGGCTGTTTCTCCTAGTAACCTCATTTTAAAGGCAGAACTGCAAAATCCAGAGGATCTGCACGGCTTTAATATGGCCCTTCCTCTTGGCATAACACAGACCTGCTGAGACTCTGAGTCTCGTCAGGGATCACAGCTACAGCCTGGAAACGGAGAAAATAGATAAGCACATTACGTGTTAAAGTAACACCGCGCCTCTCCTGTAAGGATCTGACATGGTCTCTACTTTTTAAGATTTTTCAAAGGTGACTCAAGTCACCTTTTCAGATATAAGGTCACACACCCTTATAAGGAACCCCCCAAAAGCCTCAGCAACCCTATTTCCCCACAAAGAACAAAGGGTTTCATTTTTAAATGGCCTAGCGACTCCCATAGAGCAAGCCCAGGGAAAAGAACAGGGCTTGGCTTCATGGACCATTAAAATGAGACTAGAGGAAATAAGTTATTTTACCTCTGCACTCACGTGCTATACTTCGAGCCAGCTGGGAGAGTCCCTGGAATTTGGTGACTAATCAGATGCTGGCCTGGGAAACACACCCCTGAATGTCATCAGACTTCAAGCATTTGTCCTGGGAATCCAGAAATAAGCTGTCATCAAAGGGACGTGTGCCCTCTGGAAACAACATCCAGAGCACATTTCGTAATCTGCATCTGGGACTCAGAGAGCTGGGAGACAAGGAAAGGTCAAGGCCCCGCCCGGCCCCGGCCGGGCCCTTCCTGCCTGCTTGAGTGTCCACCCTACTCCCCCACCAGCCCTCTCTCTGCTTGCTGTCATGTCTAGAGCCCCTGTGTCCCTTCTGGAGCAGAGCTCAGGAGTGGTTGGCAGGTGTAACCACCGAGTACCGCACTTGCCTTGAATGTGTTTGGAGTATCTGTCAGACCTTAACGATCATTTTATTCAACAGCTGGTTAATGTCAAATAATTACTGGTACTCGGCTCTCTGCCTATCAAATATGACTGAAGTGAGTGACATGTTTTTAAAATAACTCTTATTTTTAAAGTAACATATCCTTGCATAAGAAAAGTGGGGATGACATTTGGAATGAACAGAGATGTGCTCTTCTTAAAGACAGTACATGACCAAACACTTTTCAATGTAAAGTTCGTGAATTTATCTTCCTCTGTTTTCTGGTTAGGAAAAGAATGTGGCTGAGTGTGTGTGTGTGTGTGTGTGTGTGTGTGTGTGTGTGTAGTCAAAATCAGTTCTTCTAAAA
>JADRCH010000241.1:2940852-2952784 GCA_019843965.1 Rhynchomys soricoides
AAAAGTACTTATGTCTGTAATAGGTGTGTGTGTGTGTGTGTGTGTGTGTGTGTGTGTGTGTGTGTGCACTCCTGCACCACATATATAGAGGTCAGAGATTAACTCTGGTCTTCATACTTGGTGGCCCTTACATTTGGTGGCCCCTTACATATGTCCTTTCCTGAACCACCTTGCTGGCAAAACCAGTTCTTTAGGATCTTCGTTCTTGGCGTGTTATTTTGTGTTTTGTTTATAATGCAAAGGATCCAACCCAGAGGCAAAGCAAGTGCCAGATTTCTGCACTCCTGCACTTCTGCAACTTTTCCGATTTGGCTCTAGGAATCCAAAGGGAATTTCTCAAATCAAGCTTGTATTTACCAACTCCAAAGTATCAACGAAACAAGCCTGCCTGTGGGGTCTTGTTTCTGATGATGACCTCGGAGCTGTGGCTGTAAACATGTGTGGCTTCTCAGGTACCAACGGAGCACATGAGCTTGACCTTGTCAACAAAGGCTCTGGGGATGCTTGGAAAGGTACAGACAGAAGAAGGAGGACCAAACCTGCAGTGGCAGAACTGCAGAGGCTTCCTGCCATCTCAGGAGTAAACAGTGGACAAACGCTACTGTCATCCAGCAGTGACATCACCAATTTCCATTCTAGCACAAATTCCTGGAAGTACCTAAAGGCTTCTCAAGTCTTTTGATTCTGACCCTTTCCGAACGTCATTCACAGCCCAGTGAAAGATTCACTAAGAAAACCTAGTCTGGTAAAGATACAGACCCATTAATGAGTAACTGGAACTAGTGCTGGATCTAACTGGTGGCTGGATGCAGGAGAAGGTACCAGAGAAATAAGACAGCACCCAGTCCATGCTAATGTGGCTCTGGGTGTTCGTACCTCAGCTGCCGTGGAAAGAGAGGCAAGAAATCTCACGCCCCCTCATACCAGCTGCAGGTTACCTAATGTTCAGAGCACAGAGAGACAGAAGACAGAAGGTAGAGCATACTGAGCAGGCATGGCTACCGGCTGTGTAACCTGTCCCAGGGTCTGTGTACACCAAAGGTCCTGGAGAGTAAAGCAGCTGTTTGAGGTTAGAAGAACTGACAAGGCAAAAGCATAGAGCTGGGCAACTGTACAGTACACAACGTTGACGGTGTGCCTGCTATACCAGGAGTCACAGGGTGAGTACCAACCATCTGGGGCTCTGCACCGTCTAGAGCTGCCACAACCAAGAAAGCGTAACTCACAATCACACCAATGTCACAGTCTGAGCTTTTGTGTTCCCCATTAAAGTTGTATGTTGCCCAGTTAAGAGATAGAACCATCTAGAAGTTGATTATATCATGAAGGCTTCCCCTTGTGACGTGGATTAGTGTCCTCCTGAAAAGGCTGTTTGTCTCTTCCACTAGGAGAGACTACAGAGGGGAAGAATGAGCATACACATTAGACACTGGCTCCTGCTTGCACCTTGAGCTCCCCACTGCTCCAAACTATGATCATCTGCAAGTCCTATCTAAAATAAACCACCTCAATTTCACACTTGACTCTTCCCTTAGAACCACAGATTAGACAGATGATCGATGATAGATGATAGATAGATAGATAGATAGATAGATAGACAGACAATTTATAGATATGTAATATGGAGATAAATATGCACATATATTCTCGATTAAAACTAAAACTTAATCTTTATGCCTATGTTAAATTATTTTGGTTGTGGTGGCGGCAGCAGTGGTACTGTAATAAATAACCAAAAGGGTCCCTTAACTCAGGGTTTTGGAGGTTGGATGCTTACTGTTGGGGGCCTCATTGGTTTAACTTCTGGTAAGTGCCTAACCATAAATGCTGCCATGTGCAATGAGAAGCACTGACAGACAGGATGCCAGACTCAGGAGAGGACAAGCCTTGTTCCTACTGTAATAATCTTAAGAGAGGTAAGGAAGGGACCTCATGGAAACTACCTTAAAGCCTCAAGGCAGCGCCTCCCACACTGGTCTCCAGCTAGACCCACCTCAGGACTGAGGATCCGAGCCTCTCAGAGACAAATCACACCTATACCACAGCAATGCCTGGGCCCGTAGCTGAGTTTCCATATGTCTGAGAAAAACTTAGGCAGGAAATATAATTATCTTGTTTAATACCTGTGCTCAGTAGCCAGGACCTTGAGAGCTGAAGGCTCAGGGCTCAGGGCTAAAGACAGAAAGGTGTAGACCTCACAGAGGTAGGATTTACAGAGAATAAACTACTCACTTAAAACATGAAGGTTTGATATATTTCTACCTATTAAATCACCACCACAAGCAAGATCCAACTCGGTACTCACTCCCTCACCTCAGGGTCCTTTGCTGTCTGGTCATTTGGGCCTCCAGGGTGGAGGAAATGACTCAGAAAGGCCACTACTGTTCTTTTTAAGGAAAAGACAAACATGAAGAGTAAGAAATGGGGGGAAATAATAGTCTCAGACTCAACAAAGCCTTTTTTCCCTCTAATTTTCCAAAAGTGCATGTGTAGAAAACTGGTTCTTCCCACTACAGAAATACGACAGAACCTTTAGGACATGCGGCCTGGCGAAGGTGTTTAGATCATTGGTGCTGTGCCCCTCAAGAGGCCACTGGAGCACTAGCCTCCCTTTCCTCCTCCTCTCCTCCTGACTAGATGACATGCATAGTCTCCTCTGCCACAGCTTCCGGTGCTATACACAGAGCTGTCACTGATCTAAACCAACAGGGCTGAGCAACCATGGGCTGACATTACGAAAAGTGAGCCGAATACACTCTTCTTCCATAGAAGTTATTTATGCAAATTATTTTGTCACAGTGACAGGAAGCTAACACAAAGGACAAAGACTGCCCTCAAGTAAACTCAACATGGGACTCAGGAGTAGATATGTCAATGTTTGTACTTGAATGGCTACTGTCGTTTTGACAGAACCTAGATCATGCAAGAGATAAACCTCTGAGCGTGCCTTTGAGGGATGGTCTAGACTTGTCTAGTTGAGGTGGGAAGACTTAACCTAAATGTGGATGGTACCATTGCATCTGCTGAGGCCATGTCTTGATTTCCCAGCTTTATAGGAAGCCTGCTCAATTTGTTTTAGCCAGTAAGGAAACAGAAGCCCAGGGAGTAGAGCTGATTTGAGCACACGCTTACTTACATTGGCACCACCACATCTACTAATATTTGCTATATTTTTACGTGCAAGGGGAAACTTGTGCCAAGACAAAAACTGGTTGATATATGTTCATTCACATCATAAGAACATGTACATACCTTAGAACACATAGTACCCACATAAGACAACACATACGCAGAAACTTCATTGAAATGCCAATGATTGACTTGATCTTGCTGAAAATACAGCCTCACTTTTGTACCTACACAACCTTTAAACCTATTAAAATAAGCTTTTAACGCCAAGCAACCACCTTTGGCCACAAAAATAAAACAAAATAAAAGCTTACCTCACCTCTCCAGCATCTGGAAGGACCCAGGCTAAGAGCTATTTCTGCCCAGCTGAGACTCCAACATGGGCTCTGACCACGTCTAACTCCCAAACACAGATGATACCCATATCATTGCCGCTTCATATGGGCATGTAATGAAAACACATGAAATTCTGCTTTGAAGAGAACACACTACTTAAAGCCACAGGCATAGGGGAGAAGACAGGTAAGAGCTGACCTTCACTTAATGAAACTCCCTGTCCCTAACCTCTAAATGAGGCTCTTGTGCCTCAGGCCGGGTCCTGAGGCTGAACTAGTGAATCCACCGGAAGCACTCAACACAGTGCAGACCAGTGTTCACATTAACAGGGGACAGCCAGCCACTGCAACCATCATTACCTGTGACCCTCCCTTCCGAACGTCACTATGAGCTTCACGTCCTTCTCTGTTCCTCCTGAAGTCCTGGTTCTATTGCACTTCCTTGCACTTACCGTTGGCTTCCAGAACATGCTCGGAGTCCAAGTGACAATTTCACTTCATTTCCATGATAGAGAGAAACATAGTGTTGCTAATTTCTGTCATCACAGAAACCTCCTCAAAGAGACAGATCAATGAGCTCCTTGGGCTCCTCATTCTACCTCGCTGTGACGTTCCAGCCAGCCAGGGAAGACACACCGCAGAACCAGGACAGGGCCTTTGATGGTGGTGAACTGAAAGTCCTTCTGCCTCCACTGGGGCCTCTGAACAAGTCTAAAGTCAACCCCAGCCCCATGCAACAGCAAAAACACAATCAAAACCCTGAGAGAAAACTAAGGTTCTGTGTTTATCTGCCTGTCCAGAGCTTGAAAGTTCCTATTCTTGAGATGAACACTCAACATCTGAAACGCATTCTGTTGCTACAGTCAGTTGCACCAAAGATCCCTTTGACTTGAACAGGAGGCAGGGTCATTGTGACAGGAAATAGAAAAAGAAGAAGAAAATAAAATGCAGATCCTAAATAAAAACGAATGGCAAGCTCCAATACTAAAGACTGTGGGTACAAGATTAATTTACTGGCCTTTGTTCAGGCATCCCTCAGCTGTTTATCTTTATTTTTTTTTTAAACTTTGTCTTAAAATTATCATTTCAATGAGCAAAACAGCAGCGGTTTAAACATAACTGTGTGCTTGGTCTCCTCGAGGCCTTAAAGAACCAATGAAAATTTCTGACAGTGACATAATCATCTTCCCATCTAATCTGACTTAGCAGCACAGTCTCTTTATGTAGAGTAATGAGCAGGAGATTCTAGTAATCCTTCAATAAGTGAGTTCTCAGAGCTCCCATGAGCCCAGCAACGTTACACATTCCGCTATTTTACTGCCTCTCTGACACCTGACTGGTTTTCCCCCAGTTTTACCTCAGAGAAAATATAAGAACATCTTAACACTGACACTCTGCCCTCATGTACCTCAAGTGTTCACTGGAAGAGTGAACATACCCACTACAGAGCCAGACACCTATAGGAAAGGTGACCCGAAAGTGTAAACAGGGATCCCAAAGAGTAGGCCTGTCCAACAGCAGAGGTGTGCCTGGGAAAGGGGGAAGCAGAGAAGAGAGAGGGTGGCTTTGAGCAAAACATACTATATTCATGTATGACCTTTCCAAACAATAGAAAGATAGATTAATGAGTACATATAAACAAATAGGTAAGCTCCACATGGTGCTAGCCCTTGCAAAGTGGAGGCAGAAGGATCAAGAATTCAAGGTCATCCTCTGCTACCTAATTAGAGGCTAGCCTAGGCTAGATTAAATCCTAAACCAAAGACCCAGGTAAAATAAGTAAATTAATAGGTACCAGCAAGGCTAAGGCAGGAGGATTACCAGAGCCCAGAAATTCACAGTCAGGCTGAAGAGCATAAGATCACCAGAAAGCAAGGAAGAAAGGGGAAAAGGGAACACAGATGGTGGATGGATGGATAGACAGATGAATAGACAGATAGGTAGGTAGATAAATAGATTATAAATATATAATAAACAGATACACTAAAAAACTTTTATCCTGTAAGTAAAACATATAACACTATATATGTATGTACATATGTATATACAAATATACATATATAGTCAATAAGTAATCATTTTAATGATCTTTGGAAGGCAACAAACATAGAATAAACACCCATGTCACCATTACATGAAAAGTATCCCCATGTAAAAATTTAATGACAGATCACATTTCGAGACACAATTGATTGTAGTTTGTACATCTATGCCTTGTCGTGACCTCATGGTATACAGTTTTTCCTCTATTGGCTCAGTACTTGGCCATGTGATATGCTTCTTTTACCTGGACATGAACAACAGGCAGAGCTAAAGTGACTGGATTTCAGCTCCCATGTTCTTCCTGTGATCTTCCATGAGTATAATACACCCTGGGGTAGCCTCTGAGGTAAGAAAGATAAAGGCCATGAAGTTGTCCTGGTTGCAAGATAAAAACTTGGAGCAAAGCCTTCCTAAACCTCCCCCAAAGGCTTGTGTGTTGGAAACAATCTCCTGGCCTTCATGAGTGGGTGAAAGTTGGCTGTGCCCTCTGCACAGGTTAACACTGCTGTGGGGGAGTGGTGTCGTCATCAGGGAATGTGCTGTCTCCCCAGCATCTCCCCAGCACACTTGCTGATTTTACCATGACCATTGCTGTCTTAGGTTTCAGCAGGAAGTCCCCTGGAGCTGAGCAAACACTGAACCATGCTCTGGACTTACCAGTCTCCTCATGTGACAAACTTTTATGACTTTCTACATGACCTAGTATTTGGGTGTGGGGCAAGTAGAACCGTGCCACCAGACAGAAGAACTGGTAAGCAGACTCAAAAAGCCCCAGTAAATCTCATAATTCAGAATGGTAGGCATTTAAATTAGCTCCCAACCAGGTTCCTTTCCTGACCATGTGACCATGACACCCCACTAAGAGGACCATGACAACTGGTCACATAGCATAGAAACCCAGGGTTCTTCATGCTAATGAGGCACCTAGATAGGCCCTGAGTATCCTTCCCTCCCTGCGCATCACTTCCTGCAAAAGGTATTTAATCTCTAGTTCACTCTGAGTAAATTGTATGTATCCTCATCTGCTATGAATAAAGAGTTTGGACAAGCCAGGACTGTTTCCTTCCACCATAGAGGAAGGCCATTGTCATACAGAGCCGCACCTAAGTCACCCCTCCACAGTGCTGGCACTCACACTGAGCTAAGCCCTCTCAACCCACCCGGGCTCACTGCAGGCTCACCACCCTCACCACCAGTCCTCAGCGGTGTCTGGGTACATAGGAGGACCGGAGTTCCCCATTCTCAAGTCCTCACAGTTCCCAGTCACTTCTGGGTGCATGGAGTTTGAGAACCACAGCCTCTGTCCCAGCCTAGGCTGGGACCCCTATCTTAGGCTGTTTTTCAGCTCCCCTGAGTGTTGTATCAGCGTCCCACAAGCCCAGCACTCCAGCAGCAAGGAAAGAACATAGTCTAGTGCTCCTGCACTTCACTTCCCCCAAGCAGTGACTTGGTGGTATCCAACACCCCAGCAGCAAAATACAGACCCCCATTTGGGTTCAATATATATATACTGCTTTGAATCTATGCATCCCAGTCTGGCCTCAGACTCACAGCTTTTCTACACAGTCTCTCAAGTTCTGAAATTACAGGTTTGAGTCAGTATGAATGACTGGTTTTGATCATAAGTGTCTCCCAAGAGACCCGGGTAATAGTTCGTTGCCAACCTATGGCATTCTGGGAAGTACAGACCCCTTTGAGAAAGGGAATAGTTGAAGAGATTAGGCCACTGGAGATATGTTTTTGAAGAGACTGCCTGGGCTCTGATCCCTCCCCCATCTCTTCCAGTTACTTCCATGGGCTGTAGGTGAGCAGCTTTCTTCAGCAGTCACGCCTGTCATGATGTACTCTACTGCCACAGGAGAAAACAACAGGGCTAAGTGACCATGGAGCCAAAGTGCTCTTCCCTTCTTACGGACTGATGGTGTCATGTACTCAGTCACAATGAAGGGAGTCTGGGGAATACACCTGGCCCCAAGTGTTTTGTCACAGTAACAGGAACGAGTGATCCATGGTTCTGCTGTGCTCGGATTCCTCCATCAACATAAGGAGTCACTTTAGGCTCCAGGTTCATGAGGAGTGAAGTGATCTGGTGGATGCCTCTGACCTTGACTGCCACAGGACCCTCACTTCCTACCCAGCATCTCCCACGACCTCATAGAGTTGTTAGTGGTTACAGCGTTGGTTGCCAATGGTAACGAAACGTAGCTGAATGAAGGCAGTGTGACATTGGAACGGTTGAATCCTCCAGGGTCCACAATCAAGTATCTATGATACCCCCTGTAAAAAATTCCCCAAACCCTCATGTCTCTGGATCCAACAGTAATAAGCAAAGGAAGCTATCTAAAAGGATGTGAGGACCATTTTTCCCTGGTATCTCAGGAGGTTGTGATGTACCAGCACCACTTAACCAGAAGGCATGAGATACAATCCCTCCTCCTGGAATCAGGGAGAGCCGATGACCACTGTGCTTCCGCTTCAACAAGATCCTTTCCGGGGCCCAGATTCCACAGGACTTTACCTAACTCTCTAATTCTGTATCCTGAGGAGTTCTATCAAGCCCTTCCATCCCTCCACTCCCTGCCTGGATATATCTAAAAGGACAGAGCTAAGCAACAGAGGAAAGAGAGTCCTGGGGCTGACCACCTTCAAACCCTAAATGTGCATGCAACTTTAACTCCCAAAAGTGAGCTTCTGGAGCTAAGCGGGTCTTGCTGGGCTGATGAGATGAGCCCCACTGTGGAACTGGTGTCTGACAAGGGAATGATGGGCCAGAGTGCTCTCTGACTGCCACATGAGGATACAATGAAAGGATGGTGCTCTCAGACCCGGAAGAGGAATCATACGAGAACCCATAATCTCAGACTGCCAACCTCCAGCAACGTGAGAAATAAATGCTTGTCATCCGAGCCACCCAGTCCATAGCATTCTTTAAGAGCAGTCCAAACCAAGAAACTGAGTATCTGAGCCAACAGGTCATGCTAATCAGAGGTGGGGAAGACCAACCGTGTGACCGATGTGGCACCAGCCCTGGACACCTGTCACTGAGCATCATACACTTCTCGCTGGCCTCTCTGATTCCTGAAATCACTTGCTTAGCGGAGACAAGCTTTTCTCCTATTCCACAAATTCATTGGCAGCAATCATGGGGCAAGGCCTACTCTGGAGTTTACAACTGCCTTTCCGCTGTTGGTTACATATGACCGCCATAGTCTGACCAGCAAGAGGCAGCTTATCCATAGGAAGTCATGTCTTCTTGCACTATTAGAAAGTGCTCATGCTTTGACTGAGGGACCAAAGACAAACTTATTATAATGGGTTTCTAGAGCCCATGGCTTCTAAACAAACAAATTTTTTACTCCAGCACCAGAACATCCTTCCACTTGGGGGGAAAAAAGGTATGATTTTATCACCTACAAATAGCTCATGTGTAAATATTGCGGCTTGGATGTGAAAGGTCCCCATGTTGAAGGCTTGGTCCCGTCTGGTGCTATGGGGAGAGAACTGTGAAGGTGCCAACCGAATCTGTAGGCCAATACACGAATAAAGGTATAGCCGAGCAGACGACTGGTGGGTCCTTGGGGAGATATGCTCTGAAAGGCAGTGAGATGAGCCACTTTGCTCCAACACACCTTCCCCACCAAGGATGTCCCAGCTCACCATCCAAGGGAGCAGACACAGCAATGTCAAGGGTCAGTGATCTGAAGCCTCTGCATTGTAAGCCAAAATGAGTCCACCTTTAACCTTTCTCCCCTGTGTTACCACAAGGAAAATGCCAATCTGTTTGCTCTCGGCTTATAAGGAAGGACCTGAGACCATCTCGTTTTTATTCCAAATTCATTTCAGTCGAAACACTTCATTTAAAAACATTAAGTGTCGATTCCACTTAAAGCTCTCTTGAGGGATAGAGTGATGGCTTAGAGGCTGAAGGCTGGGAGCACTTTCTGTTCTTCCAAAGGGAGAGGGTTTAGTTCCCAGCACCACGCATGGCAGCTCACAACCATCTCTAATTCCAGTTCAAGGGGATCTGATGCCAGTCCTGGCTCCCTGAGGCCACTGCATGCATGTGGGGCACATACACGCACCCTGATGAACACTTATATACATAAAATCAAAAATAAATTTTAAAAACTTAAAATTCCTCCCAATTCCTTAGTACTGGTTAGATACTGAACACAGTACATTAAAAGCCCCTTAAACATAATCATCTTAGCCAGAGTGGAGAAAAAGTTTACATGTGCAACGTATTGAAATTAAATGTCCATGTCTGAGCTGAGGTCGTCTAGCTCGGTACATTTTAGGAAACAAGAGTTTTCTTTCCATAGCAGATGGCTTGACAGTCAGGAATGAAAAGTTCCTTGCTCCTTATAATAAAAACAGTCATCAACTAAATAAATAAATAAGAAAAACACCAAGAAAAGGAGTTTTTGAGGCTTTTTTTTTTTGTGAAATTCAAAATACTATTGGAAATCTAAAGCTGTAGTGCAGCAGGGAAGGAAAGCATAGTGCGGACGCTGCTTGTGCTCCAGGGGACATGGGATGGCTCTGAAGGTCTCTGTTTAAAAATACTCTCCAAGAACACAGGCCAAATGGCTGCAGGATTACAAGTTCTCTCCCAGTTGTCCAGATATTAAAAGCAGGCACAAGTAAGAATAGCCTTCAAACTAACGAACGAGCAGCACATGAGTTATGATGCAGCGCTCCCCAGTCAGGGGACCACACGGCTGCTCACCCTTCAGTCAGACCTCGAAACAACAGTGACCCCACCGAAAAAACCCCCCCTCCCCCCCCCCCCCCCCCCGCAAACTCCATGCTACAGTTAAAAAAGACTTAAGAGAAAACTTGACCCGAAGGGCAGATGGAGGGAACAGGCCCCAAGCTGGAGTTTCAGAGGTTGAAGGAGGGAAGGGTGTAAATATTTCCTAGAATTCAGCATTTGTGGAGTTACTGCATGCCAGGCTCAATTTTCCACAAAAGATCTGTAAGCTGTGAACTAAGTCAACCAGAAGTCCGTCCCACACAGCCACAATCATCCTGTCCCCAGTGACAGGGCTGAGGCCCCTGTTTAGTTCTACTTAGTCATTTATAACATATTATATACACAGATGTTATATATAACATTATCTGTTATATGTAACATTATATATGCATATATTATATGCAACACATTACATATACACACATTATATATATATGTACATTATAATATATTATAACACACATTCACCTATCCTTTATTCACATGATCATAGCTCTGTTTTGAGAACAAAATCAAACTAGTAAAAATCAAACTTCTCCCTAGCCAAAGAAAATGGAAATAACCAAAAGACCACCAAATTAATGATGGCAGAGCAAACTGTGGTCAGCCCAGGCAGCGACCATTACTCTGCTGTGAGTGAAGAGCTGCCAAGTGTGGTAACCATTACATTATAGGTGAATCTTGAACTGATTACACTAAGAAAAACCAGATGCAATTCATGAAGGACACATGGCTGTGTATACGAACATCTGGAAGCATAAAGAACTAGCTGACTGTGGTTGTCTAGAGCTAGCTCGGGGGTGGAGGTGAACAATCACCTGACAGTTCTGAGGTTCCCTCTGAGGGTAATGAGAACATTCTGGGACCAGACAGCAACCCTGGGTTTTCTCCTGGTCACTGGTTAGTCTCCTCCCATTCACTGGACATTGTCATTTCCCAGGGTACAGTTCTTACCACCTACCTCCATTTCTTCAGCCTTCCTCTCACCTCTAAGCCCCTGGATTTGTTTTCAGTCCTAAAAGCCTCCTCCCCACATGACACATAAACAAAACCCACAGAGAGATAGTCACGCAGGTCTCTGATGTCTTTCCACACCCCAGAGCTTTCCTCCTGTCTCTCTGTACACACACGCTGCTGCCCCCAAGCCATGCCCGGCTTCTGGCATAGCATCATCATATGACTCGGGACCCTCCTGATCACACTGGTTCCTCTTTCAATCCTCAGTTTACCTCCAGTCCAGTGGCAACATCCTCCTAGGCATTCTTGGCTGGCATCCTGTCTTTCTGTCGTACCAACTGACACTCCTGCTTCAGGATACTGCTCTTGGACAAACTGGGTCAAACTGGGTCAGATGGCAATTACCCCACAAACCAGGTAAAACCGTATTGCTTCCATAGATAGAACTCACCAATTTGCCCTTAACAATTTCCAGTAAAGACTGGTTCTTTCACACAAATATTCCACTAGTTTCCTATTGTTGCTGCAACAAACTGCCACAGGCTTGTGGCTTGAAGCCTCTCCCAAGCATATTCTTAAAGTCGTGGCCTGTCTGTTAGCATCTCCCTTCCAGAGGAGGTGACCCAACTCGTCCAGCTCCTTGGACCTACCTGCTCTCCTTGACTCCCTCCCTTCATCTCCTGTCCAACCCAATCCTGTCTTGCTCTGTGGT
>JADRCH010000241.1:2959999-3000778 GCA_019843965.1 Rhynchomys soricoides
CAGACAGATACATAGTAGATAGAAAAAGGATGAAGATAGAAGATAGAGAGATAGACAGACAGACAGATACATAGTAGATAGGAAGAGGATGATGAAGATAGAAGAGAGATAGACAGACAGACAGATAGATAGATACATAGTAGATAGAAAGAGGATGATTAAGATAGACAGACAGACAGACAGACAGATACGTAGTAGATAGAAAGAGGATGATGAAGATAGAAGATAGATAGCTAGATAGATAGACAGATAGAGATGGATGGATGAATAGATAAGTAGATGGATGGATAGATAGAATGATTGATTGATTGATTGATTGATTTGCTTGTCAAAACTCCAGGAATTATCTTTATTAGACCAAGTCTTGATTATATACTCCTAGCTCTAGATTTAAGGAAGCTCAATATGCAACAATTTTAAAACATTTTCTGCACTTCCTATTGAACCAAATGCCAAAGGTATTGCCTTGTGTGTTCTCTAATATCTCCTATCGGGTGAACATACCACATCAAATTCTTCTTAACATTTACTGTTAGGAAAAAGTTGCACAAAATTCTTGGCTTCCAATTCTTCAGACAATTGGAATCATGCAATTGACCTGGTTTCCTTTATTGTCTTGGTTGCATAAGCATAGGAATGAATCGTTCCTCAAACCATGTTAGAATACTAGACTTCTGCTTCCATTAGGCCTCTGAAACAATTGGGTTTCCTGTGCCTTCTAGAAGAACTCAAACCTCCTAGAGGCGAAGAGCATATAAAGGGAAGTCGACTTAACCCAGGTAGCTGTGAGCAATAATGTGGACTCAACTGGAGTTACTGATACCGATTGAAAACAAAGCCGTCTACCTGCACCTTGAGTCTTCACAGTGTTTCTCCAGTGACTCTGGAGCCAATGTGAAGACAAGAGACTCTAGCATGAGATGCCTGTCTTATTGTTAAGAACTGGAGAAAGGATTACGGGTGAGGGACAAGAGAGCTGGGAAACAGTGCAATTGCTACCATCACTGAGCACGGATCTGGTAGGGGTTGTGAAGGAGGAGGAAGTTCTGACAAAAATGGGGGCAAAGCCAGGCACAACTGGCAAAGGGTTTGGGAGGGAGCAAGGAAACTAACATCTGATTCCACAGGAGCAGAGACAGAGAGTGAGCAAAGTGCACTGGCTCTGGGACTTTGCAGGTGATACTTGGGCAAGCTTCCAGGGGCTGAGCTCAGACAAGCAGCCATCACACACATAAGCCAAGGCAGAATCACATAAAGGCAGAGCATGTGAAGGGTGGGACACCATGGGCCCAACCTCAACTAGGTGTAATCTTAATAATCAAGGGACCGCTGGGCTGTGGCATCAATAGATAGCGTGGATTTCACAGGAGGGAAGACAGACAGACACAGTGGTTACAGAATGACCCCCAGCCACATGACTGTGGGCAGAGATGGGGACACCTCTTCCCCTGAAGATCTGAGCCTGATGTGGTGATGGCTGACCCTGATTGCCATGGGAGTAAAGGACAAGGTGGTCACAGACAAGTTTGAGGACACAGGAGAAATTGTTCATGCTACAGAAGACAGACTGGGAGCCTGAGAGTGATCAGTAATGCAGGGATGCACGCTTCCAGGGTCTACGGATATGGGGTGGGTACCGCATGTATCACAGAGAAAAGCTAACGCACATGATTGAATCTCTGCTTCCCCTTCTCCGTTTGTTTCACGTGAAGGGTGTGTCAGGACGATGCAGGTAGAAAGGAGGAAGAGGAAGAGGAGGAGGGGGACGAGGAGGAGGAGGGGGAGCAGCATGGGCTTTGCTTGCCTCTCGGTGAGTATAGAATTCTTGTCTCCTGAACTGAAAAACTTCGCAATTGAGTATTCAGTCACGTGCACATAGTTCATAGTCTTAGTTCACTTAAAATGAGGGAATGTATAGTGCAAAAAAATTCACCAGGGGAAGGATACAACTTAGGTCATGACCAGCAATGTTCATATCTGTATCCAAGAATGTGGAGAGTGGGCAGCTCTGAGAGGGAAAGAGGCAGCAGGTCCCGGAACGCTCTGCTGACCAGATTTTTACTGGTTGCTGTTGTGAGCAGAAGCAGGGTCTCAGAGTGATTCATGGGAGCTGCTGCGATCCCACGGCTGCTTCTAGATATAGCTTGCAATGAGGTCTATGTCTCCCTGAGAGAAGCCGAGTGCGGCCAGCACTGTACTGGGCTGGAAGCCCTGCTGCCATGTCCAGCCAGCTATTCATGGGGCTCAATTGGGCCTTTGTCCTAAAAGACTCAGTATAGAGGGACAAGGAAAGCCTGAGGGTTTCTCAAGCCAATGCCAGGGGAGAGCAGAAAGAAGCCATCTTTTCCTCTCTCCTTTACTCATGCATAGAAATGCTGTGTTCAGACCATCATTCAGTGAAAACCCTGAGAGAAAGATGGGCCTGCTGCAGAGGCCTAGGTCAGGGGCGAGGGCAGAGACCAGCATGTCTGCATGCTCATTAGAAACTGGCACTTATAAGTAGCCTCGCCTCAAAAAGACACTTATCATAGCCTGACTGATGAGAAAACAGAGCCCCAGGTGTCCTGACTGCACCAGCTGAACAGGGGAGACAGCCGCTATATGACTGTCACTCACAGTAGCCTTTTATCTGAACCAGATTCACATCTGTGGTCTAAGAATGCGTTCTCAGGCTGGAGAGGTGGCTCAGCGGTTAAGAGCACTGACTACTCTTCCAGAGGTCCTGAGTTCAATTCCCAGCAAACCCACGGTGGCTGACGACCATCTGGAACGGGATCCAATGCCCTCTTCTGGTATGTCTGAAGACAGCTACAGTGTAACTCATATACATAAAATAAATAAATCTTATATACATTAAAAAAAAAAAAAAAGAATGGGTTCTCTTCTGTTACAGGATGATGTGGTTTTGTCACCAAAGCAGGCTGAGTGTCTGTGAATGTTGCTTCATAGTGAAAAGAGGACTTTACAAATGTCACCATGTTATGAACAAAGATCACCCTATGTCATCACCCAGGTGGACAGCAATTCCAATCCCAAGTGTTCCTTGTAGAGAGCTCGGAGAGAGGTCTGAGCAAGCACAAAAGAAGCTGACATGATCATAGAGCAGAGGACTGTGATGATGTAGCTTCAACCCAAGGGCAACAGCACACCAACCAAAGTCAGGAAGAGACAGGGATGGATCCTTCAGTAGAGCCTCCATGGTAAATATAGACCTGCTGGTGTGTTGTTTGAACCAATGGCTTCCAGAGCTGTGGGGAGAGTACTGTCTGCTGTTTTGAGCCACCAAGCATGTGGTAATTCATTACAACTGCCACAGAAAAACCATCCATCCCACAGCTTCTCCATAGTTAGGACAGTCATTAAATAGCTTGAGAATTCTTCTTTCTTCATGTTAGCCTTTCTTTCTGCTTGCATCATTAGGACCCCACCCTAAGGCCAGTGCATGTTGGTGAGCACTGAGTTAGATCCTCTTTTTATTTTAAGACAGGATCTCAATCAGCAGCCCCTTTGTGGTTTTGCACTTCCTCCCTAGCCCAGACAGGCCTCAAACTTTGATCCCCCTGTCTTGGCCTCCAAGTCACTGAGATTAAAGACCTGCTTTGGCAATCCAGTGTAAGAATTTGAGACTCTTTAGGCTGGTAGACTTCAGCTTCCTCTTCTGCACCCCTCCATGTTTTTAAGAACAGCTTTGCCGTGAGGGGGGTTTTAAGGACGGTAATTTCCATGGTGTAACTACCAAAATGGGCCGACTTAGATGACAACTGAAGGCCTTGGGGGCCCTGACAGCTAGACTGAAGGACTACTTGAAGCTGGCCCCACACTCAGAAGCCAAGTCCTTCAGCTGGTCCTCTCCTCGATCCTCTGATCTTTTTAACTCACTTAGATCACGCCTGAGGTATGGTCAGGGTGAACACACAGTGGAAAGTACTCAGGTGCTCAACCTCCTGGGGGAGAGGGGGTAAGAGAGAAAGGCCACAGTATATGACAGTACACTTTAAGTCTGTGGATCTGTGAAATGCCTAAACTAGACAAAAATGAACTTCTTTACCTTCCCAGAAGGGCTAAGCATGAAGGAGTCACCTCCACACCTGCATACACTAACGTCAAACAATCTTTCTAAAGATGGTCGCTGTAATGGTCGGTTTAAGGACTGGCTACTTACACACGAACCAGCTTTAAAGCTGACCCGTGGAACACCATGATGGTGGAACTCCGGGGCTCAGGTTCTTGTTTGAGAGATGTTGCCTCTTCCATAATGCATCCCCATGATGGGGAATCTGGGCAGTTTCTATACACAACAGTCTATATGGACCCTAACTGAAGGTTTCTCATGATTTCTGCAGACTCTTATGTCCAGGAGGGATTTTTGCATTAGCTGAGGATGCATGGAGATAACTGCAGGCACTCAGGTAAATACTGTACATACCACTTAGGAAGCCAGCACTCTTTAAAAATGATTCAAGCTCCCACTGTAGATAAAATGTAGCGCTTACAGACGATTCTCTCTCCAACAGTATTAATCATCCAGAACTTTTACGTAACTATCTGTGATTCTTAAGCTTGTTGCTTTCTTTCGCTGTGGTGAAAGAAAACTCTTCTCAAACGACTACACTTTCCAGTGGCCGGGTATGAGGTTATAGGGTGGAGTAAATATTTAACTGCTCTTCTTACAGTGGCCTACTTAAATATCACTCTGGTGTGTGACGTAGCTCAAAACAAAGGCAGAGCCCAGCACACAGACCTTTTACCTGTTCTGACAAGCGACAGAATCATAAAATACATTATTAAGCTTGGGATGTAGCTCAGTGGTCCACAGTTTGGCTAACATGTGCAAGGGCCAGGGTTTAACACTCAGCACTGAAGAAAAAAAAATAAATTTAAATGTATGTGTATGTGTGTGTGTGTGTGTGTGAGAGAGAGAGAGAGAGAGAGAGAGAGAGAGAGAGAGAGAAGCAAACCCAGACAATATGGTGACTCATGTCTAAATCCTAGCACTCAGCAAGCTGAGACAAGAGGATCACTGGAAGTTCTAGGCTAACCTGGGTACAGAGTAAGACCTCATCTCATACACCCAGAGGGAAGGGGGGGGGAGAACAGAGAAAACAGGAAGTAAAGTAAGTAGAAAAAAAGTATGTCTACATGATCCTCATGTTCAAACGATAAATATATCCACCCCAAAATTAGACATTTAGACTCTTGAAATAAAATGCACAAAAATCAAGTTGCATGTTCTTACCTCTCGTCCTGGACAGAACCATTTCTTTGATGATTTGCATGATAACACGCCCAAGTAATGTGACAGAAATGAGGTGATACACTCTCCAGGGGGTCAAGGCAAGGAACCTAGGACCAAAGGGAACAGACAAGATCCATCTTACTGTGAAGATTATTAATAAAAAAAAAACCTCACTCAGACATACATGCAGGTAAGATACCAGTGCACATAAAATATAAATACATAAATAAATGAATGGATGAATAGTCACATTTTTTTTTAAAAAAAAAAAAATCCAATTTGTTAGCACTTCCTCTTTTAAGATCACACAGGGGTCTAGTACATATGCCCACCCCCTCTATGGAGAAAAACAAACTAAAATCCCCTAACCATAAAGAGTACATAACACCTGCAGAACTCCTTTTGGCCAGGACTACAAGGAAAAGGTCTAGCCAAGAACTCAGAAGAAACTTGGACTCTTCAATGAGACTAAAGGATAAAGTCTCTGATTGTCACATGTTAGTTGGCCAAGTTGATACCTGAAATTAACTTGGATGTACTCAGAAAACCCTAGAAAAGTTACATTAACACGTTTAATGGCAAGGCTCTATAGAGAAGAAACATGTGGTGGCGCAGGCCTTTAAACTCAGTACTCTCTGAGTCTAAGGCCAGCCTAGTCTACATAACGAATTCCAAGCCAGCATTACATGTAGACAGAGACCTGTTTCACAAAACCAAGGTGAGAAGGGAGAGAAAGAGGGAGTGGGGGAGAGGAGAGAAGAGGGAGGGGAGGGGAGGGGAGGGGAGAAGGAGGAATAGGGGGAGGAAGAGATATGCACTGCTGTCTGCAATCTCTATTACCAGACAAACGCAGACTAGGCTAACAATGGCCACCGCAACTCTTGGCGACATACCAGAATGTGAACATAGAGCAAAAAGCACAGAAGCAGTGGAGGCACACGCCTTTAATCTCAGCACTTGGGAGGCAGAGACAGGCGGATTTCTGAGTTCGAGGCCAGCCTGGTCTACAGAGAGAGTTCCAGGACAGCCAGGGCTACACAGAGAAACCCCGTCTCGAAAAAACCAAAAAAAAAAAAAAAAAGCACAGAAAAAGAGTAAATACAAAGGAGATGGGTACTGAAGACCAACTTTCATCACTGTGGATCTAGTGTGACCAGCTGACTCACAATCCTGCTGCCAGGACTCAATTGTCGATTGGACTGTTTCCCCTTAAACCATGAGTCAAAATAAACCCTCCCTCCCTTCCTTAAGTTGCTTTCATCCGGTAGTTTGAAGGTAGCATTCTGGCTTTTATGCCACAGGCTATAAGGAGAAAGCCCAGGGTATGGAGCAGAAAAATAAAATGCTAAGTGATTTAGGAGGATAAGCTGAGCTAGGAAATATGTAATCAAGCTGCTACCTTCTAGAATGCTGTGCAGTATATTTTGTCATATATTTATGATACGTATCTTATATAAATGACTCTACATGAGGTTGGATGAAGTTGTGAATGAAGCCTTCCATCAGAAAGGGACATACAACCCATCTTCCACCCTCATTCTCATACTGAGCATCTATGTGACCTGGGGCAGTCAAATAAGTAAGGTAGACCAGGTCGGTGCTTCTAAATCAGTGCTCTGCCTCTGTCTTACTTAGGGTTTCTATGGCTGTGATAAAGCACCAGGACCCAAAGCAACCTGGAGAAGGCCAGCCGCAGTTTGCTTACACTTTCACATTACAATCTGACATCAAACGAACTCAAGGCAGGCATCTGAGGCAGGAACCTAGAGACAGGATATGAAGCAGAGGCCATAGAGAAACCCTGCTTACTGGCTTGTTCCCAATGACTTGCTCCATCTGCTTTTGTGTACAGGGCCCAGGACCCTCAGCCCAGTGATGACCCCACCCAAGATGGCCTCAGCTGCTTCCATCAATCACCAATTTAGGTTTGCCTACAACCTGATCTTACGGGAGCATTTTCTTAATTGAGGTTCCCACCTCTACAATGACTTTAGCTCATGTCAAGTGGATATAAAACTGTGAAGCAGCACAGGGCCACAACACTTTTTTTTTTTTTTTTTTTTGCCTTTTACATTTGTTTTAACACAGGCTGTGTTCTGACATCTGTTTTCTTCCAAGCCTATGTCTTTAGTCTCAGTTTATAATTAGCTCTTGCCGTTGTCCATGTTACAGGTTTCTCCAAGTCATACTGAAGTGGCAGCTTTCAAGATTCTTATTAGAAATACACCATAAGAAATTCTTACCTTTAAAATATTTTATTTACTTATTTATTGTACATGGTGCTATACATTTTCTTATGAGTATATTCTGGACAATATACTAAGTGATGTATTTGCAATGAAATATTTGTCAATGAAGCCTAGGTTCCAGGAGGCAATATGTATTCTGACTACCTGCCTGCCTTCAGATGTTCCTCATGGGGCCCTGGTCACTCCCTGACCTGACTCAGAACCACTAATGAGTTGTAACTTGGAGTTTGGCTCATATAAGTGTAGATTAGCATGTATCAGTGGAATTACTGCTGTAGAGTAATGCAGGGCCCTGGAAAGGGTGAAAGTTCACTCAAGTTTAAACATCTTTAGAACCAGCCAGACAACCACTTAATTATCTGGCTGAAAACAAAGAAACACAGACTTAACTGAAGCTCTGGAAGCCACAACTTGCTTTCCTCGTGGGAGTTCCAACTTCCAGGAATTAAAAAAAAAATAAAAAATTAGGTAATGGTAGAAGTTCAACCCACAGACCTCATTTGGCAAGCACTACCATAACAACGCCAAAGAACTCTCTAGAGGTCTTTCTGTGTCCTGGGCAAAGGCCCAGTTGGCATTTTAGCCAAGGGTCTTGATGGTCATTAACAATCCATGGTCAGCTGAGAACACAACAAAACAATTGCTTGGGAAAGTGATGCCACAATGTTCAGGGCTACTTAGCCTCGGTAGGTTAGTGTCTGTTACTCCAAAGAATAAAATATTGTTAAGAAGCAAATATTTAAGGTAAATAAACACACGTATCAAAAAATCTGTACATACTTGAGATCTTAATTACGTATCATGTTTAATACAATTCTTCACTACCTATAAAAATCCATAAATATCCTTGGTTCTGTAATTTATATTTGTGATTTGAAATGAAAATTTTAGAAACACTGATGAGTTTAACCTTCATTTTTAAGCAACTGTCTAATATTAGATAGATAGATAGATAGATAATATTATGTTATTAGATAATCTGGGCCATTAAAAAAATTACTTGGTAAATTTCAAACACGTCCCGAAAGAGAGACCAGGGTTTACTCACCCAGGTTTAACAATTACCCATCATTGCTCCCATATCCTTACCCCACGCCCCACCTTGATGAACCCATGCCCTACTTGAAGTGAATCCCCACAAAAGAAATTTAATCTGAAAATGTTTCCATTTATCTTCCCCAAAGCTCTTTGAACTATACACTGTTATGTGCGCTTCCCTTAGCCCTTTTGGGTATGGAACTGTGTCTACATGTATGTATC
The DNA here is from genome assembly GCA_019843965.1 of Rhynchomys soricoides. Lineage (NCBI taxonomy): Eukaryota > Metazoa > Chordata > Mammalia > Rodentia > Muridae > Rhynchomys > Rhynchomys soricoides. Next base: position 2,968,745 of record JADRCH010000241.1, read on the forward strand.
TGTGAAGATGCTTCTGCACGTGTCTGTATGTAGGGAGCTGGGCCAAGTTTGTATTGAAGTCTGTTTCAGTCACTTTCCACCTTATTTTGGGGGACAAGGTTTCTCCCTGTCGAGTGAGAATCAAGTGTTAGGTTAGCATTTGTCTTTGTAGAATGAGGCAGAGCTCTGGGAGAGCTAAAGCTCCCTGGAGTGGCTTTGGAGCTAACCAGAAAGCCATGTAAGTATCTGCCTGGATACAAAGAAGCACAGACTTGGTCAGAGCTCTGGAAGTTCAATGACTCACCTGATCCCTGTCTGGCCAGCAAATGGCAGTGCTCAGGATTATGGGTACAAGCCACTGAGCTGACTTCTTCATGAGTACTGGGGACCCAGACTCAGATCCGCACGCTTGCACGGCAAGTAAATGACCACTGAGCCATCCTCCCATTGTTCTGCTTTAATACTTTAATTGTTACTTATAATCACTTTGCATATGATGTGTATGTGAGAACGAACATGTCGCAGCACATCTTTGGAGGCTGGAGAGCCAGTCCCTGGAGTCAGTTCCCTCTTCCATCTTTACATGGGATTGAACTCTGGTTACCATGCTTTTGGGGTGAGTGACTCTACCAGCTGAATCATTTGGCTGCATACCTCACCAAGCTCTACCTTAATCCTCAACGCCATCACAGACCTTGTCAGTCACCATATCTGCAAACCCACTTTTGCAGATGCTTGGAAAGAGAAAGACAGAGGCCGAAGATTCAGCAATGTCAGAGACTGAAACTCGCGTCTGTGGTCATGTTTCTCTCTCACCCGATTCCGCTGCCAGGGTCTTTAACGACGCCTGTTTCTGTGAAGGAAACTGACTCATTTGCTCAGCCAAGGCTTCCAGACTCTGGGAAATGCTTGCTGAATTCTGGTGGCCTAGTTTAACACTTTCCCATGCCTTGGGAGTCATTTAATAATTCGTAGTTGGATCTAGGGGCTTTATCAGCTTTGAAGCTTTTTCCTGGAAAGCCCAAGGCATGTGGTGGTGGGTGCTCGGGGCCATGTGAAGGTAAAAACCCGTCCTCCTTGCTGGGTCTCAACTCTAAAAAGATGTTTGTAATTACCAGGGTCGATGACGCTCTGAAATAAGGCCGGGCAAACACTCAACATTTGCCTTTGTTTACTAGTTTTCTTCAATGTGTCACCTCCAAAAGCGGCCAAAGTGATTTCATTCTTCTTTCCCATGTGACTCAAGAATCTGCACACACACCCCGCCTGTTTCAATCCACCATAGCATTATGTTTACAGATCCTCCGGCTAGCCCTTCTTGGCTGGTGGTTCCTGAGTCCCCCTGAGGCAACCTTATTATAAACGGCTTTGACAGTAACAAATACTAAATACACAGAGAAAATGTCAAACGCTGTGTTCAAAGAACTGTCACTCAGCTTTTTAATAAAACCAGGCATTCCCCAGGGATGCTCCTGAAAATGTTCCCTAAAGTGTACCTCATTCATAAACAAGGTGACAGGTAGCCGGACTGTGTTACACTTGTCACACACTTGTACCCATGGACTAGTGCTGCTGCCAAACCTTAACTGCCAATCACTCCTCAGGGAGGGGTGGGGCCTAATGAAGCCCTCCTCTCTTCATGATGTATCATTGAATGGGCCAGGCTTGTGCAGATCCTGTGTCGGTAACTCAAGCTGTTGAGCATTCGTGATTGTGAAGGCCCCGGTGTCTCATGGAACTCAGTTCCATCCTTGGCTCTCTATTCTTTCTGTCCCCTTTTCCATGATGTTCCCTGGGCCTTGGAGGGATGGTACAGATGTCCTCTGTAGGGCTGAGCACACACCAGTCTCTCATTCTCAGCACTTGACCAGTCATCAATCTCTGCAATAACAACTGCCCAGGGCAAACAGAGACTTCTCTGACCTAGACTGGGAAGGGAGGTGCCCTGTTCTTCAGTGGTGTAGCTCACGGTGTCCATGCACCACTAACACAACTCAGTGTGCACAAATGGCAGACACGAAAGTAGAGAGTGGCTGGAATGACGAAGGGGTAGGCAAGAGTCTGGGGGAGGGGGAGTAACGGGGCCAAAGACAATCACAGCATTGCATGTATGAACCAAAATAAATTAAAAGCAAAGAAAATGAGGAGTTTAAAGTTTTAATTTTGTAAACTAAAAAATTAGGTTTTGCTTATTCTTTGACAGTTTTGTAAATGTCTATAAAGAGTCTCAGTAGTTTCCACCCTATCATCCATCCTCATCTGATCAAAACAGTCGTTTAGCTCAAGCAGTCCCTGTCTACTTCAAGTCTTAGTGTGTGTGTGTATGTCTGTGTGTATGTGTCTGAGTGTGTGTCTGTGTGTGTGTCTGTGTGTGTGTGTCTATGTGTGTGTGCCTGTGTGTCTGTGTGTGTGTCTGTGTGTCTGTTTGTGTGTGTGTGTGTATCTGTGTGTGTGTCTGTGTGTGTATGTGTATCTGTGTGTGTATGTGTATCTGTGTGTATGTGTATCTGTGTGTATGTGTATCTGTGTGTGTGTGTCTGTGTGTGTGTGTGTGTCTGTTTGTGTGTGTGTGTGTGTGTATCTGTGTGTGTGTGTCTGTGTGTGTGTGTGTTTCCCAGTGAATGTTACTAAATTTGCTTACATGAGGATGCATGAGATGCAAAAACACCCAGAAAGACCATTCCCACCAATCCCTAATCCCTGCTTCCAGCAACCAGAAACATCTTCTATATGTTAGTGAAATTCTTGCAACCAGTTAACTACTAACACAAAAAATTAGTATACCTGTCTTAATTAAAATACATACGATGTTTACACTGACTGGATACTCTGTATTTGGGACACAAAGGCAAATATATATGATAATTATGACTATGTGGATATCTTAGGCAAGCACACACATAAAATATAAAGTTATTCATGTGTAATAATAGCCCGTTGGTCTCATGAAGACATACTGTGTGTGTTTGGACGCTGCTGCAGTGGACAGTTCTGTAAAGTGATCGATGTGCTTTCTGTCAGTGAGCTGTGACCTACTTCTCCACCCCAACACAATGGTGCCTTTAAGAGCATGCCACCTCACCCAGGTGGCTCAGTCCTCTTGAGGTCACCACCCACGGGTGACTTCCAGCCATGCCTGCCTATCATCCTTTCTGATTCATTTCTATACTAAGTAAATCTGTCTATATTTGCTTTAATCTGTCTATTTCCCTCTTTTGAGACAGGGTTGATGACCTTGACCTTCTGATCCTCCTGCCTCCACCTCCTGAGTACTGTGGTTATAGGTGTGTAATACCCTGCTTAGTTTATTTAGTGCTGGAGAATGAAACCAGGATTTGTGCTTGCTACACACACACCCTCCTGACATCCATCTCTAACCCACTTGGGTTTTTTTGTTTGTTTCTTTGTTTTGTTTTGGTTTGGTTTTCCCCTCACTTCTGATCCACTCCCAGAATCACTAACATTATTCCGAATTTTAAAATGCTTTCCACATAACTGACTGCCTCCTCTCACTTGCCATCCTTGGGATAGTTAAGTTGTTGGGGTCAGTTAAGAGCTGACACCCACAACTTTTGCACCAAAAGTTCAGGGAAGACTGCAGACGAGGCAGCAGAAAGATTTTAAGAACCAGAGCAGCAGGGAGTTGGCTCTGAGACTGTGTGAGCAATATCAGAGAAGCTACACCCATGAAGTATCACCAGCTAGCTACCTAACCATGAACTGAACAACAGCATCAGCACAAGGGTTAATATGGAAGGGGGGGAAGCTCTCAAGGTCTCACACACAGACAACTACAGGCAACTAAGGAACTCAGAGTAGGAGACACAGTCTTCCCCAGGGAACAGTATACCAATTAGTTAGCCAGTACCAACTGGTCAGCCCTAAGAGGAAGTGTGTGTGTGTGTGTGTGTGTGTGTGTGTGTGTGTGTGTGAGAGAGGGAGAGAGAGAGAGAGAGAGAGAGAGAGAGAGGTACCGAGCAAATTGTATTTGTAAATTAGGAATATACATATATTAAATATATAAACTATATGCTTATATATTAAAGGGCAAGGAGAGGTACATGAGAGGGTCTGGAGGAATGAATATGATCATACAACCTCAAAAAAAAACATGAAAAATATGAGAACCAACCCACATGCTTGGAGACCAATAAAAAACAAGAAAACTGGGGAAAGATGCAGAGAAAGACTCAAAGAATGCAAAAATAACACTTTCGTCATAGAAGTACAAGACCTGGGTAAAGTTCAGATGATTTCCGTTTCAGAATGCACATAGTTTTAAGGATAGAAAATCCTATCAGGATGTAGGCTTTACAGAAGCAGAATCTGCCTGCGCTTGATGCTCCTGGCCACAAAAGAGCTGAGACCCTTGCTCCACAAACACTCAACAAGGAAACAACAGTCCAGGGGACCTGACTTTCTGTGCATAGATCACTCAGCCTCCAGCCCTGACTGTAGCCCTTTCTTGACCCTTACTTGACAAAGCATTCTATATGCAAGGATTTGGGGCGTGGCTGCAGAGGCTCAGAAGAAAGCCAAAGCCAGGCTGGCTAGAGAGTGGAGATAGACCTCAGGCTCTGCAGACAACTTAGATGATGAGAAAAGGCAAAGCTACAGAACAAGCCCTCTGACGAAGCCCACTGAGTGGCTAAGCACAGAGACGTTTCTCAGTTTGTTCTATATGCTTTGACAAGAAAAACTGACATTTCCCCAGTTACTCCATGGTGAGTTTTGCAAAGTCAAACATGGCCACATTGAACAAATTTCTTCTAGGGCAGAGGGAAGGATCCCACAGAGAGAGAGAGAGGGTGCCAGGGTAAATTTTTTAAATAATGAATAGAAAGAACAGGCCTAGTTCTTTCCACGTGGGAAACCGTGACCTCCACTACCCCACTTTGCACGGTGAGATAGATGAATAGTGTCCAAGAGATAAAAGAAGGGTCTGTAAACAGACCACTGGACCCTTGCGTGGCTCTGGCGTGGAAACCTCGAGGACTCTAGCTTTGTACCTTTTTCAAACCAGAGAGCTAAAAGCACAGCTTTGTTTCCCTTCACTAAAATATATATAACTACAGACAGGGCCCAGACCCTGCCTTCAATCTAGGCCAGGTTTATCTAACACTATAGTAGCTCTGATCATGAGGAAGGAGGAAGATGGCAGGGCTGCTCAGTGGTGGGGCAAACGCTGAGCATGCATGAGGCCTTGAGTTCAGTTCCAGGTACCACAGGGGGAGGAAAGGGAGAGGGAGAGAGGGGGAAGAGAGGCAGGGAGGAAGTGAGGGAGGAGGAGGGAGGGAGGGAGGAGGAGGGAGGGAGGGAGGGAGGGAGGGGGAAGGAAGAGATGGAGGGAGGGAAAGGGAGGCAAAAGTCTCAAGAGCCTAATAATTTACCAAGCATCATTCAAAGTCTGATCACCGAACTAGAAAATGATTTATTTTACCAAGTGTTTGGCACACTGGCACCATCACCCTCAGTACTAGAAAATCCTGAATCTTCCATATTAACTCTGCAAAATCAGTGACTGAAAATGCCATATGAAATTAAATTACATGTCATTAAAAGGAGGCATAAAGTGGTGGTAAGATGGCCCAGTGGTTAAGACCTCTTGCTATTCTTCCAGAGGACCCAAGCTTGGTCCCAAGCACTCATATCGGGTGGATCAGAACTGATGCTGAGTTACAGAACCAATGATGTGTTTATAAAAAGATAAGGAGAGAAGTGGATCTGTTCTATGGGGGTGTGGTGAGGTGTGGGGGAAGGGGTGCCTCAGCGAACCCATGCCGAGGCATCCCTTCCCCCTGAGGGACCAGCTGCACCATGGTATAGTATAGAATAGTTTATTCAGGGCATGGGGAGGGGAGACAAGAGGGTAGTAGAGGCAGAGAAAGGCAGACAGAGGGAAAGAGAGAGGAGTAGAGGTCGGCCATGAGCACATGGAGAGAGGGGGAAGGGAATGGGGAGAGGGAGGGTGTTGGGAGCCGCCTGAGCACCCACATCCGCCATTACAAGATGGCGCCTACATTCGGCCGAGGACAAGTTGTAAACAGGCTAGTGCGCATGCACCTGGTAATTTTCCACTTCAGAATCTCAGCCTCTCTCGTGGCGGCATCTGGCCTGGTGTGCGGGAGCCAATGGGGAAGCTCCATGTCCCAGGCAAGCGCTGTGACCCATATAAAGGGCGGGTATTCTATTGTTCTGGGTCTCCACTCGTGGCAAGCTTATGCTCTCCCTCTCAAGAGGCATTAAAGCTTTTACTGCAGAAGGATCCTATGTGTGCCGCGTCGTTCTTGCTGGCGAGACCGTAGCGCGGGACAGGAGGGGGAAGGGGCGAGGGGACAGAACAGGAGCAAGAAGGGAAGAGCAAGAGAGAGAGGAGGGGGCAAGCAGCCTCTTTTATGGTGAGTCAGGCCTACCTGGCTGTTGCCAGGTAAGTATAGGGTGGAGTTTAGACAGAATGTTAACACATGCCTTTAATCCCAGCATTTGGAAGGCAGAGGCAGGCAGATCTCTGAGTTCAAGGCTAGCCTTGTCTACAGAGTGAGGTCCAGGACAGCCAGGGCTACACAGAGAAACCCTGTCTCGAAAAAAAAAAAAGGAACTTTGGATTATAATATGAATTTCATTTTTAGATTGATTTAAAACCTATGTGGGAGAAGTTCAGCGGTAGGATGTTTGCCTCGTGTGCATGAGAGCTGAGGTTTGATCCCGAGCACTGCAAAATGTATGTGTACTTGGAAAAGGGGGTGTACGTCTTAAACAATCAATATAAATAATTTGAAAAAAAGATTAATCATAGAGAAGAAGGAGATAAGATAATAATTCCTGGGGGTGTGGAGGGAGTGAGGGATGGGGGATTGGGGATGGGGGCTATATGTGTCCATGTGTAGTGTGCAGTCCAGAGATCAATATTAAATGTCTTCTTCATTTACCGGTCATCTTACTGTTTCGAGATAGACTTTGTTTTCTCTTTTAGCTTTCACTGAACCTGGAGCTCCCCAATGCAGCTAGTCTGGCTAGTCAGAGACTACCAAGGATCTGCTTGTCTCCGCTTCCCCAGTGTTGGGATTTCCAGGCACAAACTGCTCTCCCAGGCTCTTTACATGGGTGCTGGGGATCCTCAGCTTGTGTGCCAAGGACTTTACCAACTGAGCCATCTCTCTAGGCCCAAGTAATATTTTTAATTATAAATCACAGATTCAGATTCAGGTAACTTTTTTTTTCTCCTTGAGACACTACTCTTGTAATGACCAAAAGTGTGAATGAGAGGAGAAATGGGTGTGGGGAAATGAGGGGCTCCAGAGACCTCCAGAACCAGGAAATGCCAAGCAGCTGCAAGCACTGTGAAGCTGCTACTGGGAGGGAGAACTGGGTCACAGTGGTGACACAGGCTGTGGCAATCCAGTGAGTACCGGAATGTGCCTGGTCAGCAAGGCATGCTGGGGCAGAAACAGACAGGGCAGCAGGGGGTGGGGAGGGGGGTCAGAGCAGGCAGCCTGTGGTCTGTTTACACACTTAAGCTGAGGAAGGGAGAAGCCAGGGCACAGCTGGAGTGGGCTATCTGAGACCAAGGCAAGGAGCCATACTGCCTGGCCTGCCACCTTGCATTCTAACTATGGAAAAAAACGTCCCAGGAAAGTCAAGCCAGGTGGAACGTGGCACAGTGGAGTGGGGCTCCTTCAAGTACTGTAAGTTTAGCTGGATGTCAGCCGACACATTGTACCTGGTACCTTGTATGTGACCTGGTGAACAGGGAAGAGGAAGTTCCCGAGGTGGAAGGTAAGATACTCTGCAAACCTGCTCTGGCTGGTTACTAGTGAGTTCAATCCTAACCACAAGTCTGTCGTAGGAGGAGCTAAAAGGAGGGAAATATCACCCAAAACCACATGCTGCAATGGAGTGGGGTATAGGTAAGAGGGAAAGGGGGACTAAGACGATCAAAAGTGGAAAGCAAAACGAAAAGAAATAAACATCTGGTTAGGGAGATAGATGGCTCAGTTAAGAACTCTGGCTGCTCTACAAGAGGAGTTCAATTCCCAGCAGCCACATGAGTAGGTCACTACTGTATTCAACTCTAGTTCTAGGGGGATCTGATGCCTTTCCTCTTCTGGTCTTCCTGGGCAGTCACAGGCATTTGAGTGTACATGACACACACACACACACACACACACACACACACACACACACACACATACAATGACTTTTTTAATTTTTTAAAATAAAATAAAGTAGGAAACTTTGCCAATGGACCATCAGTGTATTGGGGGATCGTGTACAAATGGCAAGGAGACACTCTGCCTGCAGAGCACAGTCCCAGCAGCCCAGAGGCCAGTACAGCTCAGAAATGTACACACTGCCTCCCCACGACTTCTCGTGTTTCCATTGAGGCCCTAGTGAGATGAGCCTTCCTCAAAGGGCATTCTTAATCACTGGAATTACCTGAAGCATGTTTTAAAACTCCAAATTCCTGGGTGCCACTCTGAGTCAGGCAGATGAAAGCAGAAGATGCAGGTGAGACATAAGGTCTACCCGTGAGCATGCAGACTTGCAGGCTCTGCTATGTAACTGACCAAACATCTAATGCAGCCTGGGGATTCTTCCTCCCTAAGTCAATAAGTGAACAGACTGTCTTTGAGTCCATTCTGATGAGTGCAGCAAAACTACCATTGCCTAGGTGGCTCGTACATCACGGAGCTTTCCTTCTCACTGAGGTGGGGAATCCTGGTCACCCCGGCCTAGAGAACACACATCTAGGAAACTGAAGCATGATCAGATTCTAATAATCCACTGTCAAGGTCATGACCTTGTCAGATTGATCTCTGTTAACAGCCTTCATTGCCAAGTTTGTAGACTCAGAAATAAAGTTACATACGGCCAAACTTTCCTTCCCGACCTAGTGCCACAATCCTCACGTCCAGAGCTCAGTCTGAGGCTTTCCAGTTATTGAGCCCTGGATGTCAAGCTTAATGGGCATGTCTTTAAAACACATTTTCTCTGAGTTTGGAATTCAGAAGTCTAAGACCAAGGTGTCAGTGATTCGGTTTGTCCTATAGCCTCTCGCTTGGCTTGCAGGTGCATGCTTTCCCGTGACACTCTCATAAGGTCTTTGTTCACACTCCTCGGTGTCTTGCTCTTGGGGATGGTCTGCTCATAGGAACTAATTTAACATGATTAACCTCACTAAAATTCCTAGCTCTAAATACATAGTCAGCCAGCCACTTCCCCAGGGTGCGCTGTGAGTTGGGACCTCAGTGTGTGCAGTTTGGAAGGAAATGATTCAGTTTATGACACCAAATATTTAGACAGTCAACCGCTTGCTCCAAGATCTGCTTCAATCCCAAAGTCTTAACTAGTCCTGTAATGGGCATGTCACCCACTGTGCCAAGGGCCATCTCCTCCCAAGCTATAATGTAAACAAGGCTAAGATGATCTGACATCAGGATCTGAGTGACCAGGAAACGATGCCAAATAGGGAAGTTTACTTAAGACCAGAGGCCGTAATGTCTAGTTTGCACACTGCCCTGGCCTACTTAGGGTTAGACAGTAAGTTCTATGTCATCCTACTCAGGATCCGAAAGAATGTATGTCACAAAGAGAAGCAATTATCAAATTTGTTCCCAAAACCCCAAAGATAAAATATGTAGAACATGGAACTCTGGATATCCCCCTGGATATATGAAGAGCTATGTCCACAGACAGCCTTTAATATCAGGCGCATATACAGTAGTTGCTCTGGAAAATATTCCATTTTTGTTTTTTATTCAATGACAAAATCTTTAAGAAACCATACACCAAAACCAGATATGAAGAATTGTCATCAACTGCAGAGCACAGTAGAGGATGCTCTTGGGTCACAGTCTTTCCTGGCAAAGCGGGGCTAGGATACGGAATTGAAAACTGAAGCTAATCCCTGTTAGAGGAGCTGTCCCAACCAACCCAGGGCAAGTAGTAGTGTCTAAGGACAATACAAAAGGAGCCACAGCGCACTCAGTGAACGCCCTTTTAGCTGCTGGCATGGAAGAGAGCCACAGTCCTCCATTCCACGGTATGCAGATGGACTTGTCACTCTACAGCCAAAACGAAGGAGGGGCAAAGGGAGGCAGATATTGATCACTAATATTACACATCAGAAATGGCCACTTGATGCCAGTGGTCACACTACATCACAGTTGGTCTTTAATTGGCAGGCCTACCTCAAGGCAGAAGACTGTTATCCCTCCCTAGGAAGGTAAAAAAATTTTCTTGTTCTTTCCCATGGGTCAAAATAAAAGACAAGCTATGTATACTTGTGTGGAATTGCCTTATGTGACACAGCACTGTGTACAGTGAATGCGCGTGATTAATTTTTTTAAATCATTAAAACATTTAAATTTGGTTTTTTAATTAAAAGGAGAGACAGAAGATAAATAGAAAAATGAGAGGAAGAGGGGAGGAACTGCTTCCTAGCCCTCGCAGCTCCATGTTTGTGGACCTGTGGACTGCTAGAACACAGTACTTTAAGAGACAAGACTGGATAAGAATGAATCTCTTTCCATTGTTAATTCTCTAGGTTCTTCTGGCCCCAGCCCCAACACGCATGCAGACTATGCTATCCACTCTGAAAGAGGCAGTGTGCAAGCCTGCAGGGTTCCGGCTCCATCTCAGAAACAGCCTCAAACCACAAGCCTGCGCAGCAGAAACTGAAGCTCCATCTCCACGTACACTAGGCTGCAGAGTGGGCTACCTGCAGACAGACGGGTGCCTGTGTTTGAGATCATGTTCTAATGTCCCATTTCACGCTTGATCATCCTAAAAGTAACCTTCAGTTAGCGGCCCAAGAACACAGAATAGGAGGTTTCCTGACACATTTTTAAAGCAGGAAACTGGGACATGCTGGAAGTACCACAGGGCAAGGCTACTGTCCGGAATGTGATCTGAAGGCCACACGCTCAGGCGGACCATACCTTTGAAATGGACTACAGTCATATGGTGGGCTGTAGCTGTGAGGGGGTAACTAGCAGGGCTTTGCTGTTTCTTGATGAAACGAATCTTATGTGTTTCTTTTGAGTTTTTTGTTTGATTTGGTTTGGTTTGGGGTTTTTGTTGTTGTTATTTTCATTTGTTTGTTTTCATTGACAAATAATACAATGGCAGCTCAGAAAAATAGGTCATTGGAGCGGGTTCAGCCTGCTAAAAGCTAGTTAATCTGTTTCTATAATCTCTCCTAAGTACGCATGCGTGTGCACACAGACACAAACGTGCTCGCATGCTCTCATAAGTTGCCTGCCTCCATGAGCACTCATTTCTACTATATCTCCATCTAAACAATAATTTAGAGAGATTAAATATCTATTACACAGCATAAATGTAAAACATAAACATATTAAGCAAAGGAAAATCCAACTGCTGAAATGAAGATGATTCTCAAAGCGTGGCCCACAAGAATTCAAACCATGAGTTGAAATGCATGAAGACAGCCACAAAGTTGAGACTCACCCTTCTGGGTGCGAACTTGATACCTCATTATTAGTGCAGTGTCTCCTTAACAGAACAGAAGTCAAACTAACACAGGAAACTGTCCCTGTCGCTGTAGAAAAGAATCCAGGACCAAAGCAGAGCAACCCTAGAATCTGAGCACAAATGTATATGCACCTGTGTGTTCACATGCCTCTGTGTGTGTGTGTGTGTGTGTGTGGGTGGGTGGGTGGGTGGGTGTGTGTAGTTAAGGAGAGATTCTGAAAACAGGTGAACTAGCTTTTAGCAAGATGAACCCAGTCCAAGGAGCACATAACAACCTCAGGCTCTATGAGCATCCATGAGCCAAAACAGTGACTAGAAGAACATCAGCACCCTGCCTCCTCCATGGTGATTCTCTGGGGGTGCTAGTTCTTACACTCTTCAGTTCTTGCCAAAGAGCAGTGACTCACTAGAAAGAGCACAGAAATGATTAAAAGGGTTACAAGAGGGAGCAAAGCCACCCCCTTCCAATGAACAGTGCTAGGAACCCACATGGGTGTGCCAGAGAGACTCTTCCACCCAGCAGGCTCACTCATTCCCTGCTCCCTTTGTGTGCACACATGTGCACACACAGTGGAACAAACAACTCTAACAACTGTCTAATTAAACAAGGGAGACAGAGCCCTCCCTCAGCACCAGTCCTCCCCGAGGTCCAATGGAAAACATATGTCTCTCCTGGTAATTCCACCTGAGATTGTCGGTACCATATTAACTTTCTAAACAAGACGGATACAGTCCATGAACACAATGTACAGGATGAGAATAAAAGAATAGGTAATGAGCTCTCCAGATGAGCCGCACAGCTTCGGTTTATAACATCTGACATCAAATACAAACGTGAAAAGAAAACACCTCAATCAGCAAATGGCTTCCATGTACAATTGGCGTGGTGAACAGGAAGTCTCCATTCCAAGCCCAAGCTTTCATTTTGAACAGGTGAGGAGAGAATGAGAGGCAGACCTATGCTATAAACACTACAGAGAAATGTCCCCATCAAGGAGAGTTGGTTGAAAACAACCCAATCATAAAGTCTGTTATATCAGAACTTTAAATCCATATATCCAGAAAGAATTGACTCTCTTGTGAATAAATACCCATGCTCTCTGACAAAAGACAACCAATTGTCTTTTGTCAACAATTGTTGACAAAATTGTAACCAATTGTCTGGTTAGGGTTTCCTGATTCACTACCAGATGCACACAGTGGTTAGGCTCGGAGGTGACACAGACAGGAAAAGCCAACCAAGCTCCTTGGCAGCCCGCAATCAAATCAGATGCCCACTGCTCCCCCGGTGTAACGTCTTCCCCTCCACAGAGCTCCTCGTGGTTCTGCACATTTTAAGCTGTACGCTCCACACAGGATGGACCCACTCTTCCCTGTTCCCAGCATCCCCCTACTTTAGACCCTGCCTTGCCAACAGCAATGATCAATAGCTGTTTGCTTGGTGCTGGAGCTTATTCGACGACTGTCAAATGATTGACTCAAATAACATAACTCATCCACACATATGACCAATGTAGTTGTTAATCTTGAAATCTCTACAGCACATTATCATAGCAATAAGACTTGAACGGAAAAGAAATGTATAGAGATCATTATCGCGTCCGTATCATTGTTAAGATCTCTAAGAAGCGATGGTTAGCAAGAGAGTTGGGTGGATCCAGCTTACATGATTTCTTCTGCAGTAGAAGACCTGAATTCCATTCTCCTCTTTGCCTTAGTCATCTTTTACTGTCAATAACTAGGTAAGTAATAAAGAAAAGAGATTTTTTTCAGCTTTCACCTAAGATATAAGGTCTAGCAATGGGCCTCTTGCTGACAGATCAAAGGAACTCAGACATCACATGTACCGAGCAAATACTGAACTTGAGAGTCTAAACCAAACTGACTACTGTCTAGACAGTTCATTAACACATTAAACCTCTCATTATTCAAGCAGGTTAGTTTATGTGAAGGCAGAACCCTAATCACCCTTTACAGGTCCTACCTCTTATAGTCTCCTGATGGGCATTAAATTCCAACATGAGTTTCAGAGGGCAGGTTCTAGCTGTGTTTTTGTTGCTTGGATAAAACATTTGAACCAAGACAACCTGTGAATGAGAGCTTTTATTTCAGCTCACAGGTTTAATTCACCAAGGAAATCCACAATAGGAGGAGCACACGACAAGACCCTGGAGGCAGCAATGAAAGCAGAGGCCGTAGAGAAATGTCATTTATTGGTTTGCTCAGCTTGCTTTCCAATATTCAACCCAGGACCATCTGCCCAGGATGACACCACCATCCACAGTGAGCCTCCCTGCCGTACTCAATCAAGAAAATCCCCCACAGACTCATCTGATGGAATCTGTTCCTCAATTGAGGTCTCCTCCTCCCAGGTGACTCTATGTAAATAATCAAGTTGACCAAAAAAAAAAAAAAAAAAAAAAAGTATTGTCAAACCAAAACACCATGCATTGGACAACAGTCAGGGTTCTAATAACATGCCCAGAGCTAAAGCAGGATTGGAACCATGTGGCTGGGAGGGTCACAAGAGGGACTCTCACATTTCCTTATCACTAATGGACCTGGAGCACAGGTACTCCCAACAAGGCAAAGCAGCAATGGCCGGACACCACCCAATATATCTGGGCTTCTCTGTAAAAGATGATTTTTTACTTTTAAATCATCATTAGCCCAAGACTGACTGTCCATGGTCCCCTGGAACTGCTGCTACTCAACAGTCACACTCCTGAATGCAGCAGGCAGTACAGGAAGCATAGACAGCACTGGGGTCTCATAAGCGGAAACTCACACAGAAGACATTCACGGGACAACTTCAGACTGAAAACATAGATCCAATACCTGAGTCACACCAAATATTCAAAACCTGACGGATATATCCAGTGGTACTACTAAAAATAAAACCGAATGTGTTTTTATTCTCAACATTTGGGAGGTAGAAGCAGGAGGATGAAGTTCAAAGGTATCCTCAGCTACATAGCAAAATTGAGACCAGACTGAGCTATATGTAACCCTGTATCAAACAACCAAAACTAATTAAATCATTTCTCCTGAGGTTCAATTCCCACTTTGATTAGTGAATTCGTTCACTAATACTAGTGAATTTAAAAGAACACAAAAGCAATTCTGAAATTACACCTTTATTTCCACTGAATTATTCTTAAACATTTATTCTGACACACTGAGCACATGAGCACAAACTGAAATGTCACTGCCAAGTACATAGACAATTTGTATAATGAAAGAATAAAAATTTAGCTTGCTTATTTTTATAAACAATGAAAAACAAGGCTAAAATTCCCACACTAAAAATTCCCATTATGGATTACAGAAAATGATACCTTCAGAGCTTAATTTACTCTGGAGGCATTTTGAAAAAGTAAGCCAACTAGGTATGCATTCATTCCTTAGAAGATAAAGAAATGGGTAAAGATTCGGTCAGGACCTGTTAGCAATACCCAGCAGGTTGCAGGAAGAATGCCCCTTTAATGCCCCTCCCTCCAGTTAGGAGCCATTTCTCCCACCAGAGAAGATGCATTAGGATTTTGCAACTGACGAGCAAATGGGCCCCAGACATGAGGCCATTCTGACTCATAGTTTAATTTCTCCACCAAGAGCTGGCTGGCAGTTACAGCTCATACTCGGTGCCTCTAAAACATGTGTTCTAGTGGACTTCTTTGGTCTTCAGTCTTTGTTTTATTCTGGTTTTATGTATTTATTTTTTTTAAAAGGCCAAAGTCTTGAGGTACTGGGTGCATATGGGGACTCTCAAGTGAGTGGCACCTTTTGGTCTTGCTGGGTCATGTTGACAAAGAACCATGACTCGTGAACTTCACAGTCAAGTGACAAAACAATTACAAAGATATCTCATACTTTTTCAATCAGTTTATGATTTTGTAGTGGGACATACAGCTGCATGCAGCCCTGCAGACTGTGAGTTGGACACTCCTGCAAGACTCATGGAGTTTACATGATGTATAATAGCATGAAATGTGTAATAACAAGAAGGGGTTGCATGAGACTTAGCGAATGCTCTCTTTTAAGCATTTCATTAAGTTGTGCTTTGATAAGTAATTGAGCCATCAAAGTGACCCCCTGTCCATGCTAACAGGTCACAGTTACTTTAGTAAACACCATGTAAATTAGTAATTAGAACAGGAAAACGTCTCCTTTGACTACTAAGTGTGTTTCCAGGTGCCAGGGATTTCCTGTACAGGAGTCTTTTAAATAAAGATGGAGCCTCCCTCTTCATTTGAAAGATGGTCACATCACCATGATCCCAATCAATACCTTGTTTCAAGTAGAGTCAAACTCAAACCATTGCTACGGAAAGCAAGAGAATACCATTGTCTGCTTCTATTCAAACTAGCTGGTCCCTGTGTCTGGGAAGCAAGAAGGCCAAGTACAAGCCTAAGCCCTGAAGGGCACAGCTAAAGCTGAGAATGGGGACATCTGTCAGAACATCCACTCTAGACCTCAAAAGGCTCCAAAGGTGCCTGTGCTCTTATAAGCAACCCTAATGGAACTCACTAGGGTCATTCAAAAGTGGGTGGGATATGGAAATGGACGAGGGGCTAGCCAAGGAAGAGGAAAACCATAACGGGAGTGAGGAGGGGTTGGAGACAAATAGGATCAACTACTTTATAAGCATGTATGAAAATGCCATAACAAATGAACTATCGTGTATAATAAATATATGCTAATAAAAAGTTTATCTTAAAACCTACACAAACAAAAAGGTCTCAGAGACACAGCTGGGTCAACACAGTCAGGTTCCCAACCAGATCCACAAAACATAACCAGTGATCTGGGCACTCTCCCTTAGCTTCCTGAGCTCTGTCACATCCAACACTGAGCAGCGCAATTTACAGAGGGGTGAGATTCTGACACTGAGCATGCGGAGACTGACACTGAACTCAGCGGAGACTCAGTTTCTTCATCCACAAACCAAAACAAAACATGTGTGCTAGTGGACTTCTTTGGTCCCTTTATTTCATCACAGAGATGCCTTCTTATGAAAGGCTTGAATGCCAACCAAACAACCCACTTTACTCGGTTACTGTTGGTGCAAGTTGAGCACAGAAGTAAATAACCCCCCAGGTGTCAGAAGACTGGAGGCAAGTTGGTGCCCTCAGAGAGCTGGGCAGGTCAATGTCCCCAGGAAGTGTGTGATTCCTTGGCTAAGATCTTTTCACTTCTGATATAACATATTCCGTTCAGGTACACAGATTAGCAAAATAACCTAAAATGTTACAGTGGCATTTGGAGCCAGAAGGGTAAAGTGGCTCCATAGTAGCACTAAGCGTCAGACCAGGCCTAGAATATAAACAGCAATGACCTCCCGTGAATTCAGCGCATCCTGGACACTGACAAGTTGGAATTTTTGTTTTAAATGTTGTATGACCAAGTCCTGGCATGACTTTCCTTCTGTCCTGTAGGTTGTTCAGAAACAACCTATTTTAGAATTACATAAAGTTCCCAAAAAAGCCAAGTCAGTTGTCAGACCTCATTTTGACCCCTCAGGGTACAACTAGGTAAATAAATAAAAAAAAAATGACAATCAAGGGTAGCCTTCCAGCACATCTCCAGGGTTACCACTCCTACAGGGAACACAGAAGCCTCATCCAATGCATCCACCTGGCCGGTAGACCACAATAGGCAAATGGGAAATGTTTTAAGCTTATACTGAAGTCCTAAAGAACGAGAAATCATCACACAGAAATTCATCAGCTTCCCTAAATATTAGAAGTTGTAGTCAGCAGCTAGACCAGACACAACAAAGGGCAATTATCCCAGTGCTACACAAAGAACACTGACAAGCGGACTGGCAACTGGTAATGGACCTGCAAACTACCCCCCAAACGTCCAAGGCAAGCACCGTAAGGCAGTATTAGCCACACACACAAGCTAAGCACCCTCATCACTTAACTTCTCTGCTCCTTGGGGTCATCCACGGGAATATGAATAACGATACTTAAGTCTTCTCAGTCAGTTGTTGCATATATGGGATATGCTGCCTAAACAGGTGGCCCAAGCATTCACACATTGGCTGAGAAGTGCAAGTCATTGGTTTCTCACTGTGACTTCCATTAAGGCCCCACTCTGTAATAATGCCCAAAGGATGAAGCCTAACCTCAAAGCCATAGCAGGTGCATTGTCTTTCTCTACTAGAATGTGAGCACCCTCCAAAACTCCTGTGGCCTCACACAGGTCCTTTTTGGGCGGAGCTGAGCTGGGCCTGAGACTTGGCAGGATGTCGGTGACCTTTGCAGAGTCCCACCTGGAGGGACGGTTGTGTTATACCTGCTCTGCCCTGTGGCCACTCCACTTTACACAGTGACCTCAGGCCACTCAGTGCTCCCTTGTGGAATGCTGGGAACCCTCATGGATTCCCTCTGTACTCCCCATTTGCTAGCCTCTGAATGGTCTCCACACATCCCGCCTTCTTGCCTCTAAACATTTTCTGTCACAGAAAGCCTCATGCCAGTGCCAAACATTAGATATAATCCCCCACTGGCTTAGGAGATCTAAAAGGGGTTGGTCCCCATACCTGGGCCAGTGCTTAGGGCCTTATGGGTCTAGGCTAGCTCCTCTACACTTCATCTCTTGCCTCTTTCATTACTATATCCTCAGAAAGAAGTAGGAAGCTTCTTTAGCTACCAAGACAAACCCAGCTTTGAGCTACTCTCAGGGAAAAGCCTAGCCCTTCCCTTCGCTGTAGAGACCTTTCATGGATGACCTGACTTTCACGCCTTTGTCACCTCACCCTGTCACTGCCCCCACAACACACAGATGCTCTTTCCTCTGGATGGTTGCACACACTGCTTTCCTTGTTTGAAACAACAACTTCCTGCTGCATCCCAGGTGACCTGGCCGCTCTACAGATCATTTAAGATCTTGGCTAAACTGTCACTTCCTCTAGACCCTCCCAGCCATGTGGCTGCCTTCCTAGATACCCAATTATTACCCTGAAATGACCGTATCAGAATGTCATCTTCTCTTCACGTTAATACAATCAACAAAAGCCAACCACACCTTGGACTTGTGGTGCTTAATCTTCGTTGTGACTGGATTTAGAATTATTTAGAAGATGTCTACAATTCTTTTACTTTCGTTTCTTCCCAGAGTTTCAGGAAAGACACAGCCCAGGCAATAATATCAGGCTCGCTGACTTCCACCTGACCTATCCCCAGTAGACACTTGCTAATAGACTGAAGCACTAATTTGTCGTTGACTGTCACACTTTCCATCCTTCATGGCCTTGGAGAGCCCTTCTCATCCAAATACTTCTAACTATCATCACTAACTCAGGTAGGGTGTAGCTATCCCAAGAGAGTCCCACTTAAGGAAAGACCCCTGTTCCCACTACCAGCTTGGGGTACATGTTATGTGCTTATTTCACATCTCAAGTACCTGCTACTTACTGTATGTTCTCCCAAGAGGCATCACATTGTAAGGTCCATAAATCCTGGTGAATCTAAAGATGTAAAGGGAACCCAAACTATTTGGTCCTCCGTTTATTAGACTTTATTATAGTCAGGAGGTTATCGAAACCTACTGACACCTAAGAACTCAGTGTCGGGGCTAGAGAGAGAACTCGGAGGTTAAAAGCACTGGATGTTGCCCTAAGGGTTCAATACCCAGCACCAGCATGAACATACATACCTGTCAGCAAAATATGCATAAGGTAAACATTTTAAAAACTTAATGTTATATCTAAATGACCTAAAGATACAAGGAGTTTATTTTTGATATTGGAAGCCTCTATTCACCAAATCATGCTCTATCATTGCTTAGTTTAAATTTTTTAGAAATAAAATATTATGATGTACAAAATGTCATCGTCAAGTTAATACAACAAGCAAAAACCCAATACACCTTATATTTGTGGTGCTTATTCATTGATTGGACATACACATCTGTACGTCTTTAAGGGCATTTCCAGAGGTTTAGCTAAGGGGAAGACTTCATGCTGATGCCACCTCGTGGACTGGAGGTCTGGAAAATAAAAGAAAGAAAGGGAGAAAGCAGCGGAACACCAGCATTCACTCTCCACTCAGATGGTAGACTCCGTGTAAGCCACTGCCTTGCACTCCTACAGCTTCCGTGCAGGATAGACCAAATCCTCTCAGATCTTCAGCCAAAATCCTTCCTTCCATACGTTGCTTCTTGTCATAACAATGCAAGTAACCAACACACTCATGAATAGTCTTTGTGAAAACTCCAAACCATGGGTATGAGTTCCTCAGAACTAAGTGACCGTTAGGCCAATTTTTAATGTAAAATATATCAAGTGCCACATATCCTGACTGGGAAGGATTTTTTCATAAGAACACAACTGGCATTGGAGGAGAAAAAATGCAAGAACAGCATGTGTCCTCCAGGGCAGTAAGCAGAAGACATGCACACATGCTTCCTCCAGACTCAAGCAAGCTGTCACTTCAGCCTCACCTATATGATCAGTGAGCAAATACTGAAGATCTTGGAGCTTGCGGATGGCGTATACTATCCCTTGGAGACAGTGGGGGAGGACTGACTTGTAATTAGCTAGACATGGCATCTAAACACATGTGCCTTTCTGTCCCTCCCTCTCTTACACATACCAGGATAAAAAGTAAAACAGGAATCAAGGTGAGCAGGAGAGCAAAGATGTCAACCTAGATGTCAAAAAAAAAAAAAAAAAGTTCTTTGGACAGGCAGAAGGCTGACTAGGAATACTGAGTCAGCAGAGTAAGAAGGCTTGGACGGACGTCCATGCTAGGACCTGAAGGGTTGACAGGATTGGGGAGCACCAAAATCTTCACAATGAAGAATTAGAACTTCACATCCCATCTTATTACAAGTTCAGGAGAGATGCTCTCTTATCTCCTTATAGAAATAGAGGGCTGCTCTCTGAAGACATTGAAGAATAGTCTTCACATTCAGAGAGGAGGCATACAGGGATGAGGACTGCACTGGAAACAGGGAAGAGAGTATCAGTTATCACTCTGATTCCAAAGTCCCCATTTTCACCCCCTCCAACTCAGTGCCCAGAACACAGCCAGGCTTCTACCACTGCCATGCCCGGCCCTGATGCCACAGGAGGCATGTGTTGAATCAGGTCTTTCCAAAAGTGGGCAGGCCAGAACACTGCTGGACATTCCTCAGGATGCAGAGAGAATTTCATCAGATGAGCCACCGGAAACCACACGGTAAGGTCATACCATGGCCCACATTGCTTCTTGTCAGTGTGAAGTGGGAATAGGGGTCTAAGGTTCCCTATTAAATATATAGAGAAAGCCTCTAACACAGAGCAGAGTACTGAACACACAGAAATAAGGAACACCAGATGAACACAGGAAAACCTCAAGTCAGGTCCCCTGAAATTCTTCAGGAGAAAAAGCCAAAAGCCCGAATCCAGAAACAAAAAGAAAAGCATTCTAAATGGAGAAATCAAAAATGAGAAAGAAAAACGTCTTAGAACTAAAAATAAGACAATAAACTTTAAATGACTGAGAGATAAGTGAATCCCAGTGGAGAACTGAAGGCAGAGATAAACCCAGAGACAAATGTTGAGAAAATTGGGAACCACCCAAGAAGTCCAATGTTTAACTAATGCTATTACCAGAAGAACAAAATTACAAAACCAAATAAAAAATAACAACAGGAACAAACTCAGTGTTGTAAGGGAACCTTCTGCAACTGAAGGGCTGGATTGGCAAATGAAACCTAGATCAATGAAGGAAAATGTGACCAGTGGTGGCTGCTGGGACAAAGCATCAGGAAGTCAAGGATAGGGAGAAGTTCCTAGAAGCTTTTCAGAGGAAACAGGAATTGAGAAATCAATCACTATTCAAGTGAAGCAGGCCTCTAATCCCTGCTCCCTGGGAAGCTGAAGCAGAAGTGTCCAGAGCTTTAGGATTTCTGAGGCACCGAGGCAAGAAGCCCCTGCCTCAAGCTGCAATATCCATGGGAGGAGTGGTAGTGACTCCCAGTTGTAGAACACTTGCTCAGCATGTGCAAAGGCTGCCACTCAACTCACAGATGTACACACACACACTCACACACAGGAGGGAGGGAGGGAGGGAGAGAGGGAGAGAGAGGTGTGGGGAGGAGGGAAGAGGGAGGGAGAGGAGTAGGGTGAGAAGAAATTCTTCCAGTTCGAAAGGAAATTTGTTTGAGATCCAGAATTCTAAACCAAGTCAATCCAGCAATCATCAAGGCTGAGCTAAAGGTATTTTCTGCACACACACACACACGCACACACACACGCACACGCGCACACACGCACATGCGCACACACGCACACGTGCGCACACACAGGCACACGCACACACACAGAGACGCACACACACACACGCACACACATGCATGCACACATGCACACACGCACGCACACACGCACGCACACACATGCATGCACACATGCACACATGCACACACGCACAAACGCACACACATACACACACAGTTCCTTTGTACTCTCTCAAAGCTAGAGAACATGTGATCCTGGAGCAGAGGAGAGCACCAAGAATGAGTTCATTCCAGGGAAAAACAAACAGAAATAAAAATCTTTGAACAAACAAGCACAGGGAAGTCTTAAAGCACCCTCAATAATCTCAGGGGCCTGGGGAAGAAACAAGACCACCACTGAGGACTCCGACCTTCTCTGGACCCCCCACTTCAGCCTGGGTCCCCTAAGAGCCTCTAACATAGGAGAACGCAAAAGAGGAAGCCACTGATGTCCTCAGTGGACAGCAGGTCTAGGGAACCACTAAGAGTCCATCAGACAAGATCAGAACAAGAGGCCTCAACCACCACTCCTCAAAGGGTCACTTACAAGTCAGCATGCAAAGGCTGACTCCGAGGGAGATAAGAGAGAAACTGCCATGTCTGACATGTCAGCCAGAGAGTCACTCTTGATCTGAAGGAATTTTCTAGGTAGGCTGGAGAGTTTAAAAGATCAACTCAACAAAAAATATTAAGAGCGACAGCCATGCAAACTTGTCTAAGAAGTAACAGGCTGCGGGAAAAGCCCTGTGCAGAACCTGTCCTAAATGTATGAGGACCCGAGTTCAATCCCCACAACTCACTTAAAAACTGTCAGGGTGAGGGATAGGATGATGGAGACACTTAGGATTCCAGCCCAGGGGAGGCAGAGCGGGAAGCCCTGGCCAGCCAAGCCGCACTATGTGGTGAGCTCCCATACTACAGCGCCATGTAGTTGTGAGCTACAGGCCCATTGAGAGGGAAGAGAGAAGGCTCCAGAGAAATGACAGCCAAGGTTATCCTGTGGTCTACACACACACACACACACACACACACACACACACTCACCCACATACAGACAGAGAGAGAGAGAGAGAGAGAGAGAAGAAATAAACACATGACATCTACTTAGATCCACCAGAAAAGATTTAACCAAAAACTGCAATATGAACATTCACAGTGGAGGCGGGGCAGGAAGAGTTTATGTGGAAAAAACCAAACAAACTCAGAACAAATCAGCACTTAAGCAATTCTCCAGAAGAAATGGGACCCCCAACTCTCTCCCGACCCCCCATTCCTCCTGGGTGTCCCTTAGAGTGCTAAGTCAAGATGTGGCCACATTTTAAGGTATCTCAGGAATAGCAGGTAGGATAGTGTAAGGAGGTTGAACTTCGAGAAACAGAGCTGGGAGAGTGAGGCACAGGAAAAGGCGATCACAGTCAGCCTCCAAGGCCAGCCAAGTTACCGAGGCCTACGGGGCGTGCAATCTGCGCATGTGTCTTTGGTATGTGTGCATGTGCATCTGTGCAGATGGATGCACACCAGTGTATGTGTGTCTGCATGTGTGTGTGTCCATGTGTAGTGCGTACACATCTGTATGTGCGTTTGCCTGTGTCTGTGTATGTACATGTGTGTATGCCTGCACATCTGTGTCTGGGTTGTATGTGTGTATGTGCATGTGTATGTGTGTGTGTGTGTATATAATATAAACAGCTGTTTACATGAATATATCCTTGTGTGTATATCTGGGTGTGTGGGTGTGTGTGTGTACATAAGATAGGACCCGATTTTTATGTGCATTATTCTCAATATCATAGGTTCTGTCTTGGCAGTTTTGTCTTTGATCTAAGTCAAGTTGACAGCATTTGCAATTCTGACTCTAAGACTTAGAAAATAAGTACACAGAGAAGTAAATAAAATGCCTTCAAGTTTTCACAAATACTCTGAAGAACAGAAGTTGAAATAGAAGCTGCTTATGCTGGGGCAGGAGGATTGCTGCGAGATCAAGGTAGGTTCCGAGCTACGCTGTCTCAACTTTCGGCCCCAAACCTACTCCTAACTCACCTCTAGAAAGACTAAAGTATAAAATAAGCAGTTGAGCCCAATGAAGTCTTAATGGTTGTGTATTTCTTAAGTAAAGTTTTATTTGATTGGGAAAAAAAAAAAGAAAAATATCTCCAAAGAAAATATAAACATTCCTTGGCCCAATCTTTGGAGTTGTGTACAGAGCGAGGAAGACAGGGCACTTATTTAAACTCTGCACAGTGCCCTTCTGCACCAGTGTTTGAACACAAACAAGGCTTTTTACTGCTCTAGTGCAGGGTGCTATGTTAAAGGATTGACAGTCCTCTGAACTGGGCAAGGGCCATCCCATTTATTCATGAGGTCAAATCTCATCTTCAGTACAAATTCTAAATCCTATCTGCTGAGTGCTCAGCAGTTTAACACATCAGGGTCAGAAGCCTCACCGGCATGTACTGATAATTCAATTCTAATGTACACTGGGTTTTACATATTGTAATTTAAATTAAAGGGGGCACTTCTCCAGATTTATAACTACCTTGATTGTTAAATACGACTTTAAATTAACTTTGAATAAGCCTGAAGGCTAATTTGTGAAGTATTTAGGGATCGTACAAAATACGTTTTGGGGAAAATTGGTTTATTAGTATATCACACATAAACATTCCAAATAAAATATTTTCCTTTTGCAGAGAGAGAGAGAGAGAGAGAGACTCACTGATGTTAGTGTTGAAATGTGTACCTCATATGCTGGTAATTTAGTTATCGGGGACTAGTTGGTTATCACAGGACTGGGTTCTTTAGAAACTGCGGCCCCTTCTCTGCTGCTCTGTTTTCCTTACCTTTCTGTGCCTACCACGCTCTGCTCTGCACATTGGAATTTGTCAGATTCTTGGACTTCCCAGACTCCAGAATCAATACATTCATGATATTGTCAGCTATGGCAGTGCACGAGTTAGTCTCAGCATTCCAGAAGCTGGAGTGAGAGGATCTCTGTGAGTTCAAGGCTAACCTGTTCTGAGCAATGACTTCCAAGCTAAGACCCTTTCTAACATGGAGAATACACACACACACACACACACACACACACACACCCCTGTTCTTTAAAACTACCCAGTTGTGGGCATTATGCTTTAACAACAGAGGATACATGAATGTAAGAGACAAGCCCTAGATCAGGTAGCCAGAAATATCTTGGCTGAACAGGTAACCGTGAAACCTGATGACAGAGAACAGGCTAGGTAAGGAAGAGGGAGACATGACAGAGCCTTCAAACAGAAGCCTTGATGCACTGTCTCAGTGGTCTTTGGGGAGCTAATGGCTTCATGGTGGCGACTCGGCCAGTGAGGGATAGGTGCAGAGGCAACTCCCAACATCCTCTGTGCCCCACCAATGCCAACACCTGCACTGCAGCCCGGCAGTCCAACTCCACCCATGGTGTTCCAAACATCCTCCTTAAAGGCAGTGTCACCCAAGGCAGCATCCAAACACCTCCACCCCACTCCACAGACCCACAAAGGCATCTGGACCAGCAAGAGTTCACATGACACTAAGAGCCATTTCTGGGTCAAAAGGACAAACACAAAGAGGAAGTGAAATATGATGAAACTGGGTCACTCTACAAACTCAAAATGTAGCCCAGCCTGGTAACTGAGGCCTGAAGCACAAAACAAAGGTTGCCTCTGTGAGGGTGAGGCCGTCTGTGGGGGTGGGGACTTCTGTGAGGATGGGGGTGCTCCATGGGGGTGGAGACTTCTGGGGGGGAGGGGGACCACTGTGGGAATTAAGCCCCTCTGTGTGCTGGGAAAATCTCTATTCCCTTCTCTAAAAGCTTGATAGGAAAAGTAAGCTATGGGACACAGCTGGGGTTTCCAATGGAGGAGTGAGCTGACTGCCTTCTAAGATAGAGATCCTTAAACAGGGGGCCGCGTGACTGAATGTGAGGGTCCTGCAACAGTGAAGAGAATTCAGAATCAAAGGTGCAATGAATCTGAGGTGTTCCTAGCACCGCACAACTTCACCCTGGCCTCAGTCCTGAACACATGTCACCCATATCTGCAAGAGCTCCAGAAAATGTCTCGGTTCAGACTCCAAATTATCCTGTGTCACTAAATCTGTGTTTTACTGCGGCGAGTTTCCTACTTTTCTAGAAACTTAGCGATGGAGTCACTGGAAACAAAGATGTCTCATATTAGCCTGCCACCATTCATCAGCATGGTCATATCAACTTAGTAAGTTTGGGATTGTAGCACCTTAGAATATTTCATCGTTTTAAAATTGATGTGTAAATTGGGGACATGTGTTTCATTAAAATAATAATAAATTTGGGTTGGGGATTAGGATAAGTTTTCTAACAACCTCTAAGATGGCCCTAAACATACTTCTGTCGTTTTGCTATGAGAAGTGATGTTCTCAGCTTTGACTGCAATAAAATAAAAATACTGTCAGCTCGGAAAAACCCTGAAGACATTCCATGTCTGGAGTCTTAACCGGGAGTGTGGCCGTGAGCAGTCTGCACTCAGCGTGTTTCCATTTGGGCACTGTATGCTCATCTTATAAAGGTCTTTCCAAATAAACTCAGATCAACAGGACCAGGAATCATGTGACAGAATCCCCAAATATCTTAAAGCTCCCAGCATCCCCAGTGTCTGTCATGATCTGTAGATACAGCATGGATTTGGTTTTTTATCTTTTATGATGAGAAATTCTCCACACACACACACAAAAATAGTTACTACTAATCTAACACAAAAGTCACCCATATACTGCACATGGAGTCCTATTCCATTGAGAAACACACATTGGGAAAAAAATAATCTTTAAGGACAATGAGGAAGACCCAGAATATGGCCCAAAATATAATCAGAGAAAGTGTTAAAATATACATAAAGCCAAGAAAGCACTGTCAAGACCTCATATCCCCTAATCATTTGTCCTGTGATGAAATCCTTCCCGCACCAGTGGCTTCTGCAGATTCCTCAGCCGGCCTCCTCTTCCTCTGACCTACCAGACACCATCTCCTCCTTCAGGGAGAGGTCAGATGTCATGACCTGCCTCCCTTTCACTGTGAGCACACCTGTCTCTACCCAGTTCTCGGTGCCAGAGGAATAGGTACCTTCTAATTCAGCCCCTTCCCGTTCGCTCCTCAGAGGTCAACAACAATCTTGCTATCCACTGTTCCTTTCTCTACAAATTCCACTACGCTTCCAAGCACCCACCCAAAACATCTAGGATTTTGCAGAATAATCAGAGAGGCTAGGGATTACACAGAAAACTTGCAGGGAGGGCTGCAGGTTATGCTACTTCTGACTATGTATTGAATCAAGGGTCTTGGTTGGCTTGGGCTGCTAAGCAAAGAAAGCCATAAACTCTGCAGCATGTAAGTCACAAAGTTATTGAAAGACAAAGACACCTGTAGATGGAGCATCTGTTGAGGTTCATTTCCTGATTTGTAAATGGCACCTTCTTGCCGTGTCCCCACATGGTGGGAGAATGAGCTCCATGAAGTCTCTCTTGTAGGGGCACTAATCCCACTCACTACGGCTCTTCCTTCAGTGACCAGATGGCCCTCCATAGTCCCAGCTTTTCCTGTTACTCCCTGAGAATCGTGTGTAAACTGGGGAGGACAGAAGCATTCAGAGGTAGTGGGCAAAGGATTTCTCAGGCTACTAGAACTCCCCCAGTGACCAAGTCAGGAACAGTCTGAGATCAAATCACACAGGGGCCCAGGAATACAGAGCCATGTCACTGTAGCAAGGAGAAGAAAAATGAGAGAGAGAATCTTAACCCCCCACCACCACTCCCCCTTCAAGTAGAGTCTGGGCTCCTCAGCTCTCTGTGGAAACTGATGATAAACAGGACAGGGGTGCTGATCAAAGGCAGGTCTCACTCTCAGTGCTGGCCTCCGTTGGCTTCTCCGGAGAAATGTAAACCTAGACCTGCCCACAATGTTCCTCTCCACAAGACACTTCTTTGAGTCACCCCACTTGGTAACACTGGCTTCCTCAGCACCCTTCCCCACCTAACAAATGCTCCCCAGAAATTCCACACACTCACAAATCTGCAAGAACTAAACTGCAATAAGCCCAGCCATGCACTTCCACCCAGCCCAAACCTGAGGCATCGGTCCTTGGATCTGACCCAGAGCCACCTATGGAACTAACTGCCTGGGAAGTCACAGGCCCACAAAACTCAAAATCCTCAAACCTGGACAGAACCCCTAACGGGGTGCACCCCCAATGACCCTCAAGTTGATAACGGACATTGCCAGCCACTTGGGGTCATCTAACCTACTTCCTACCACCAAATGAGTCAACCCTCTCAGATTTTACCCTCAGTTTCAGCTAAAACCATTTCCTCCGCACCCACTCTGAAAGCACCTTCGCCCAGCCTCCCCTGCCCTGTCAAGCACTCTGCAGAGGTGTCCTAGCTGGTCCCCATCCCCCTGGCTCTTGCTCCCCTAATTTATATGGAGAGTGATAGAAAGCTGGTGAGCAGAATCTGGTAGGATTGCAGCAGACATTTCTAAGCTATAGAAACACTTTCTCTCCCTAAAGAAAAGGAAGAATGTGCTAGGCCTGGTGGCACAAGGCTTTACTTCCAGCTCATTAAGAGGTAAGGTAGGAGGGTCACAAGTTCAAAGCTAGGCTGGGCAACTAATTGAGATCGTGTCTCAGATTTTTTTAAAGGGCTGGATATATCATTCAGCGGTAGAGCACTTGGCTAGTCTGTGTGTGTGCTGTAGCAGCTAGGCTCTGTCCCTCGTGCTGTGAAGGAAGGAATGGGGTGAGGATATTGCATGGTCCAATAATAACCTCTTCATAAACTGATGTCTCAAACTTTGTCCTTCCAGCCAGCACATAAAACTACCTCCCCTCTCTCTATCTCTGTCTCTTTCCCTGTATGAAGAAATTCATGACCACTGCTGTGTTCTGTTTCCATAAACCAACTCAGCAGTCAAAACATAATACAGCAGCCCAACCACACCTTTTCCACACCGATAACCCGTGTGGCTTGCCCTCACCCTCAATCCTAATACCCTCTTATCTTGGTCTATGTTGTTACCCTAACTGAACAACCATGGAAAGGAGAATTTTGGAAGAATAAATTCTTGCTTGGCTTCTGGTCATCACCAGGGAAGGACCTCTTGCTGTAGCGTAGTATGACGGAGCAAGCACACCAGCTCTGGGCTTTCTCTCCCTTTCTGGGGTCTTGCCCTATGACCTCACCTAACCTTAATTACCACCTCTTAAAGTTTCTACTTACAAAGGCCAATAAGATGAACTTGAGGATTACATTTCCAGCACACCAAGTTTTGGGGGACACTTTAAAAGCCTAGCATTTCTTCATTCACTGGCTAAAAACTCCTGCTGCTTCTTCCTGGTTCCCATTTAACATTCACAGCATAACCTGTCTTACGCACAGTCACTAACTTGCTTCCCTCCTCGCCCCCAACCCCTGGGGATCAGACCATGTCTGTGTCATCGTTCCATTCCCAGTGGCAAGAATAATGACACACCTCATTTACTTATACTCATTTAGATCAATTGGGCAGCCTGAGAACATTCGTGCACAGCACAAGATAAAAAGACAGACAAGCCAAATGGAGCTGAGTTAAAGTGATTAGCTAAATCCATGCAAAAATCACCGAAACTGCCTTAAGAGGTGGCTCTGAGGTTCATGGCTGCCGCAGAGCAGAAGCAATCCTGATTGGTTTAAAAACATAAGCAGCGAGCTGCTGAGATCAACCCTGCCTTTGCTGGTACTGAGCAGTGAGGCTCAGAGACAGCTTCTCAAAGAGCTACTGTGTCCATCAGGAAGCCATTGCTCAAGAAACATTTGCTGAAGGCTCACTATCTAAAGGGCTATAGCTGTTTTTAATGGACTGAGTCCTTTCTATTTTGAAGGACCCTTTCAAACCAGCTCTACCATATTGGGGTGAGAGGAAGACAATCCAGCTCACCTAGAACCACACTTCTTCCAGACATGTGCCTTTCAGATCCTCCACTGCTTTAGGTATACCATATCATCCTTCCAATTCCCCCAGTCACATCCCTGGGGGTCCAGGTCAGTCTCCCTAGTCTGCAAGCACCTAGAGTCACCCCTTCTTCATTTCTAGTTTTCCTATGGCAAAAGCTCTTGGCATTAACCTCACTTGTAAAATCGGACTCCTCCTTTTAAACCTATAAAACACGCTACACAAAGCTTGCGCTGGCATTGCCAAACTATCCAGATCTGCACTTTGCCCTAAGCTATAAAGTCCTGGAGACTATGACATGCAACTCAGAACCAGGATGGACTGTTTGGCTCAACTTGGTGAACCAGCGGTGCCTCCCCCAGGAGAAGGAAAGCTCTCAGGGGTAAGTGTAGCCCTTGGGCTTCTGCTCCATCCCTGGTTCCAGCACCAGACTGAACATATGCCTGCTGTGTCTTCTAGTAACCCAGGTCAAAGAAAAATGCAATTTTTTCTATTGTTGTGATAAAACACCACAATCACAGCAACTTATGGAAGAGTTTATCTGGCTGTATGTTCCACGGGTCTGATTCTCTCATCGTGGAGTGAAGACAAGGCAGCCAGAATGGGAAACTGAGGACTCACAACTTGAACCATAAACCAGAAGCAGAGAGGGCAAAGCTGAAATGGCCCCAGTGACAGGCCTTCTCCAACAAAGTCATACCTCCTCTCGGGTTTCTCAAACTGCACCATCAACTGGGGACCTACTATTCAAATGTCTGAGACTCTGGGGAACATTTCTTATGCAAACCAGCACAAAGCATGAGCAAGGAATTTTGACTCAACCCAGTAGTAAGGTAAAAATATAATTCTAACCGATGCAAAAACAATCACCTTGCAACAACAGTGTCTTTATTCTGCCCTGGAATCACTAACTGTAATTATGTAATATTGGATCCGAGTTTTCTCATGGTATTCTTTTAAGCAATGGAATACTGAATTTATGAAAATGGACACGCTTCATGACTCATCCTTATACCTATCATCAAGAACTGTGTGTCTAACAGGATGGCCATTAACCACATGGGACGCTTTACATAAAGTAAATATAATTAAAAGTTCATTTATCAAAGACATAAAGAGATGGCTCAATAGGAAAAGTGCTCGCGATGCAAACATGAGGACCTGAGTTCAATCCCCAGCACCCACAGAAAAAGCCAGGCATAGTGGTGGTTGCCCATCACCCCAGTTCTAGAGGACAGAGACAAGCAAAGCAGATCTTAGAAACTCAACAACAGCCAGTCTAACTAAA
Source organism: Rhynchomys soricoides (assembly GCA_019843965.1). NCBI lineage: Eukaryota > Metazoa > Chordata > Mammalia > Rodentia > Muridae > Rhynchomys > Rhynchomys soricoides. The sequence continues at coordinate 2,999,752 of JADRCH010000241.1, forward strand.
ATGGCAAGCTCCAGGTTCAGTGAGACACCCTGTCTCAAAAACTATGGTTAACAGTACTAAAGGAAGGTACCCATTGTTGACTCCTGATATCCACACATAACCTCACAGGTGACTGTGGGTCCACATTCTGGCCCCACCGTTGGGGGTGTGGGACATGCTGTTGGGGAGCTTGACTGTACTTATCCCAGGCAGCCGCCTTTAGGTGTTAGGCTACAGGGAAGCACTGAGACACTGCTCAGGGGTGGGAAAACGTAATCAGAGACAAGGGAGGCCGAAGTTGGGGTTCCCTGACTCCTAGACCTCCAGTCACTGCTGGGGTGTTGCAGAGAAATTGGGAATGAAAGATTGAGGGTCCACAGGCTCGTCACAAGGCCACGACCACTGGGAGCCACAGGCTGACAGCCCAGGGCTGGGGGAATGGGAGCTCCTCTGGCTTAGCTCACCACTGAAGGTAGTGGTCTTGTCTGGAAGTGCAGAGAGGCTGTGGCTCTGTAGGCAAAACTCTTCATGCTTCCCACAGCAGTTCTCAATAGAAGAGACAGTCTGTGTTTATCCATATCATTTATTGACTGTTCATCATGGAAAAGGGACGCGTACCAACTTCTCAAGGTGGACCAGAGATTAAATACCTTTTGCAGGGAGGAACGTCTGGGAAGGGAAGTTTATTGGCTACACCCTCAGGGCCTCTAGGTACATCATTAGCATGGAGAGCTCTGTTCTTGGCTATGGGGCCAACGTAGCATGGGAAGTGTAGCATGTGCTCCCTGTCACGAATCTAGTAGGGAGCAGGGAGGTGCCTACCGTCTCGGGGTGTGCACCCGAGTTCCGGGGTCTCAGACCCGCTCCACCTTACCAAGTTTCTGGGCATGGTCCACTGACCCCCAGTTCCTCCTTTCGATAAAAGAGGGGTGTTACTAGAGTGACTGTCTCTAATGTTATTTGTAATGAAATTTTTGAGTAAGGTGGAAGCATCAAAATAAAACACAACATAAGCCAGAGGGGTAACACAACATAAGCCAGAGGGGTA
>JADRCH010000241.1:3000788-3017816 GCA_019843965.1 Rhynchomys soricoides
AGCCAGAGGGGTAACACAACATAAGCCAGAGGGGTAACACAACATAATGGTTCACTATTCCACAGAGGTGACTGTATGCTACACACACATGGGGGGGGGGGGCACACATACATGTATCGTTCATATAAGAAAAGCACTGAGTCACTCCAGTCCACTGGTACTCAACCCTCCTAACACTGGGACCCTTTAATACAGTCCCTCACGTTGTGGTAACCCCAACCATAAAATTATTTCATTGCTATTTCGTAACTGTAACTTGCTACTGTTATTATGACTAGTAATGCAGAAATCTGTATATTCCAATGGTCTTAGGCGACCCCTATGAAAGGGTTGTCCAACCCAAAGGGGTTGCAAATGGCTTTCCTATCCATAGTTCAGGAGTTCAATAGCCCCCAAGAACGTCCTGCACACTGCAATGGGCAAGGCAAGCGCAGAATAATTTCCCTCATGGCAGTTCTCCACTGGACAGCGCATAGGCAGTCATTCTTGGTAGTTAAGCTCACTTCAGTGAGCCTTTGCTCCTTTTTGTGTAAGATGGGGGACGGTATGTATGTAAATAAGATGTAAATGAGGTGCTAGATATGAAAATATCTTACAATAATTATAATCGCCAAACTTTGACAAGCCACCAAAGTCGTCATTTCCGGATGTTATAGGTGGGACTGGGATGCTGGTGACTGCAGATATCACCAAAGTGCAGCCACTGGTGACTGCAGATATCCCAAGGTGCAGCCAGTAGCTCCACGTAGGGATGTGTACTAACTGGAGTCAGCCAGCAATAGAAATGGCATCTTATAGAAAAGAGGACTCACGACTCCAGAAAGTGCTCAAACCTGATGCTACTCCAGCGTGAGTGTGTATCCAGCAACCTGGAGAGCTGGAGAAGCCCAGGGATCTCCATCCCATCTCCGGGATTCTGGTTAGGGAGGCTTGGGGAACGCTGAGTATCTGCATGGCTGACCAGCAGGAAATGCTGCTGCTAGCGCATGCTCACACTCCCTGGGTCCTGCTCCACTGCAAGCTGGGGAACCATCCGAGCAGAGGAGAGGGCATGCTTGACACCAAGTGGGAGGTTGGAATGTGCCACTGTCTGAACCAACACCACAGGTGGCACTCCAAGGACTCTCCAAGGACTAAATAATAATGGGAAGACACGAAAATTCTTACATAAATATCAGTTTGCGAATGGAGAAGCCAATTGTGACACACTTCTCCAAAGTAGCATAGCACTCAGCAATCAATCAATCAATAAATAAGAACGATGCCTTTAATCCCAGCATGCGGGAGGCAGAGGTAGATGTATCTCTGTGAGTTTGAAGCCAGCCTGGTCTACAGAGTGAGTTCCAGGACAGCCAGGGCTATACAAAGAAACCCTGTCTCAAAACAAAACAACAAAAAACTAATAACAAAAAACCAAATAAATGATGCACATAGCAGTAATTAAGCTTAAAACCTGACACAAACTCAGTGAGGTCAGACACAAAAGACAGCATGCCATATGCTATCATTGTGTGAAACTGAACAGAAAGAAGGAAAGGGGACTGACACCATAGTAAAAAGGATCAGACCCTAATGTGAGGACTGACAGGAAATAGACCTAAATGCTCTTTTAGGTTGCGGTAGTTTGAATGAGAATGGGCCCTTTAAGGTTCATATAAATGCTTGGCCCACAGTTGATGGAACTATTTGGGAAGAATTAGGAGGTGTGGCCTTGTTGAAGGAGGAACAGCCCTGGGAGTGGGATTTGCGGTTTCAGAGCCTAAGTCAGTTCCGGTGAGCTTGCCCTGCCTTGTGCTTGTTGACTTCTCAGTTACTGCTCCAGCAACATGCCTGCCTGCCTGCCTGCTGCCATGCTCCCCACCACGATGTAACCCTCTGGAACAGTGAGGCCCCAAACTAAATGCTTTCCTTTATGAGTTGCCTTGGTCATGGTATTTTTGTCACAGCAAACGAAAAGTAATTAAGACACAAGTTGATAGAATACTTTAAATCTTGATTGCCATTGCCATCATATATGCACAGAGAGAGAGAGAGAGAGAGAGGGAGAGAGAGAGGTATATATACATACAATATCTTCTTTTTAGTGTAAATTTAAAAATGATTCTTTAAAACCAAAAGTATTCAGCTGAAGATATGGCCCAGTAGTTAAGAGCAATTGTAGCCCCTGCAGAGGACCTGAGTTGAGTTCCCAGCACACATCTGAGGTGGCTCACAATCTCCTGTAACTCCAGCTCCAGGGGTTCCAGTGACCTCCGGCCTTCACAGTCACATGTATTCACATGCACAAAAAAACCTTACACACACACACAATTAAAAATTAAAATATAAATCTTTTAAAAAGTAAACTTCTGTTTCACCCGGTTCACTTCAAGCTGAGTTTAACCTTTTAACACTAGTTGCCCTTGTGAGAAGGCTGGGTGCCAGGCATGGAGAAGATTTCTAAAATGTTTATTCTTTTCCACTTTTTTAATCTTGGAATTATGAAGTTATATTAGTTATTTTAAAAATTAAGAAAAGGAATTTTGAAAATGTATTCCTTGTAAGTTAAATGAGTAAGACCGTGCATTCTGAAGCCTTGTATAGTCAGTCCCAGGACTACTGAACTGTGGTCCAGTTTATTGCCATTGTAGAAACCTTGATTCTAAAGACTGGCATTCTATGCAGCCTACATTTAATCTTACTGCGCCATGATATGACTAAACATCTATTTTTGGCATTTCTTCATGTGCTAGCATTTTCTTAAGTCCATCATATATAAGAATATGTACGTATGTCAGATTTAAGTACACTATGGATGTGGTCTTATCTCATTAAATCAGTCTGCTTTATTTTCATATACATCTTTGAACTTTAAATTAAGTCAGTCTGCAACACTGCCAGACCCAGCCACCGTGCATGTCACTTTCTGCTTCTTTTATCCCAAACTACATTCTCAAAGTTCATCTGCATTGTACCCATTGTTCATCTTCATTGCTGTGTCATAGTCTGTGGTGGTTTGAAGAGCTTTGACCCCCCGCAGACTCAAGAGTTTGAAAGTCTGGCCAGTGGGAAGTGGCACTATTAGGAGGTGTGGCCTCCTTGGAGAAAGCCTGTCCCTGTAAGCAGGCTTTGAGGGTGCCCAGTGCTCAAGATCTGCCCAATGCAGAAGACAGCCTCTTTCTGGCAGCCTTCAGATCAAGATGTAGAACTGTCGACTCTTCCAACATCATGTCTTCCTACAAGCCGCCATGCTTCCTGCCATGATGATAATGGATTGAACCTCTGAAACTGTAAGCCAGCCCCAACCAAATCTTTATAAGAGTTGCCGTGGTCATGGTGTCTCTTCACAGCAATGAATTGTCCATGGTAGGAATAAGTGATCACCGATTTGTTTATCCTTTTTAATATGTATGCACATTTCACAGGACATTTTTTCATTGTCCTTATAGAAAAAGTAAGTTCAAACACTAAACATAGCATTTCTGGCAAGCACTGCACCCCAAATATATCCCCACAACACCTTGCCAACCTCTTGGACATTTTTACTCCCCTGGGGCTTTTCTCTACCAGACTGACTTATAGAAGAAATGCTGAGTATGCCTTTAAAGATGCCTTTCTTTCACTTAGGACATTCCTTACAATTAGACAGTCATCCCTGTCCAAGATCAGCTAAAACCACTTCCATTCATCAAGGTCCAGTTTCAGTCCAATCCATGAAGACCCTAAGTCTCTTCCATCCACAATGATGTTGTCCCTCCCAGACCATCGCCAAGTGAATTATCCTTCCTCAAAATGTCCAGCCAAACGTCTGCTGAATATACACCAGAGATAATCAACCTGCTGGGGTCTGTTTTAAATCCCCGCTTTCCAATGTACAGCATGACTGTTGCAGATCATAGGCCGGTAGTCAGTGTCAGAATTCCTGAGTCAAATTCAAAATCCTGAAAGCAATTATTAGCACTAGGTAATAAATTATGCAAACTGTATATTTACAAAGGTAACTTCCACAAGAATGGAACAGCAGCAGTGATAAAGGTGCCCATTGCTTATGCTAAAATTGGGGTGGTGTTTGTTTGTTTGTTTGTTCTTGAGACAGGGTAGAATTCTACAGCCCATTATTTTTTTAACATATTGACTTCTAATTTTTTTTCATAGAAAACAAAAGCATTAGCATTCCCAGGACACAGAATATTAAAGAACCAAATGACGTCATCTATAATCAGGAATGATGGCTCATACCTAGTCTTAGTGCTTAGGCAGCTGAAGCAGGAGGATGATCTTGAGACCAGTTTGGATAACAGAGTAATAACCCGTTTTTATAAAAAAAAAAAAAAAAAAAAAAAAAAGCTGAACAGTGGCTTGGTCTACAGAGCAAATTCCTTGACAGCCTGGGCTACAAAGAATTCGGGGGGGGGGGGGGCGGGCGTGGTGTGATAAAGAAAGAAGGAATGAAAACAAGGATAGGCTCATTTGAGAAGAAATAAACTAGCTTTTTAAAAATAAGTGTTAGACTTTAAACAATATATTTTAAGTCCAGAGAAACAAATAAGGAAGATTTCAAAAACAGTTATGGCATCAATAAAGTAAGTCAGAAATCCAATGGAGTATGATGCAAAAGCAGCAGTTACTTCGGTATGCTGAGAGCAGGGTGGTTATCTGTCAGAGGAAATGCATGCGTGAATTCCGCTACTGCAAACAGGAAAAATAAAACAAGAAGGTCCTAGCCAGATCCAACCTGTGGCCACTGTTTGCCTTCTCATCAGAGTGAAAACAAGATGGATGGGAGAGAATACTCGTGAAAAATATCAAATATATTTTATAATTATTTATTAAAAAAAAAAATAGCTCCGACAATAGTTCTGAAAGAATATGTCATAGGGAGGGCTAGAGAGGTGGCTCTGTCAGGAGTGTGTCTGCCACACGAGCATTCAGATCCCTAGCACCACATACAAGCCAGGAGTGATGATGTGGATCTATAAGTCCCACACGGAAGGGCTAGAGACAGGCAGAGAAAGCTTATTGGAAAAAAACCTAACAAGATCAATTAAAGAGGCCCTGTGGCCTCTACACATAGATGTAGACCAGAACACACATAAACTCTCACATACCCCCTGACACACACACATGCATACATGCAAGAATACATCACAGGAAAAAATGTTTGTAACTCTTCGCATTAATTATGTAAAATCCATCCTATAAAAAGAGCTCCAGTAAGTCAATAAGAAGATCAACGTCTGAAGTGAAGACACAAACCAGAGTTGTTGTAGATGAATAGGCACTGCAGAGAAAACATAATCATAGCGTCCTTGAACATAAGAAAAGCATTCAGTCTTAGACAGACGCAAATTTAAAATCATAACCGAGTACCCTTTCCACTTACCAGATTTACAAGAGTAAAACATTTTTCAAAAGCTTCTTGGCAGGAGTATAGAGGAGCAAGCTGTCCCACTCACTGTTGGTGAGCGAATAATCTGGTAGAACCCCAACATCAGTATGGTGGTCATATCCACACTACAATGACAGCCATTAAAATGCAATGGCACATGCCCTCTGACCCAACTGTTTCCCTTGTGGGACTTACCCTTTAAAAGGTTTCATATATACAAAATGATATACAAGACTCAGCTATCACATTCAAAATGCACATGCTGGGAGCTACATCTGAGCCGTGTTAGGAGGCAGGTTCAACTCTCTTGGAAAGGAGTTCTATGCATTGAGAAAACAGGGAATACTCAACAAGGCACCCATCCTTAAACGAGGAATCCTTACTATGCCAGCCCACAGTCTGCACAACACAAAGAGCTTCTGCTGAAACAGGCACCATCCAAATAAACAAACAAACAGATAGATAGATAGATAAAATAATAAAATTAAAAAAAAAAAAACCACAATTCAGAGAGCTAGCAGCCTCTGTGGCCTCTGGGAGGAAGCTGAGGAGCTGGGATGGGCGTGGGAAAGAGATTTTCAAAGGGAGAAGATTTTCAAAGTGTTTACATTTTTTGTACCTTCAAACTTTAGAACTGTGGTGTTTTTAAGTAAATAAAACTTTAAAATCTAAAGCATGCTGCTTATTAGTAAATAATTGAGACACAGCCCTAAGACTTGGTGTCCTGCCCAGTCTAGCTCAACATGATAGAACCTCTATTTAAGGGCTAAGGTAACTTTACAACACGATAGAGACCTGGGATAAACTCCAGAAACAGCAATACTGGGAGACCCAAAGTTAATTAACATCCACAGACAGCAACAAGACACAGCTCGTTTTCAAAGTAAACCAAGACCGGCCAGGATCTGAAGAAAATCCTTCACGTCAAGTTATTAATCTAGAAAAAAAATAACAGGCTACGTCTCTTTTTATGCATTTATTTCCCAACTTTGGGGTTAAGAAATCTACGTCCTGTAAATAGGTGCTTGTGAGTGAAACTCCTTATTCCGTCCTTTGAGGGCCGTGTAAGTTAGGAAGACACTTAGCAAACAAAGGTTTCTCTTCACCCTTGATGAACTAGTGCCAGACGATAAGGCTCATCATTCTGTGATGGAGCCAGACACTGCCTGATGCTAACCTAGGCAGAACACTTTCTAGCGAGGCAAACCTGTTGATTGGGGGCTACTCAAAGAAAACCCCTCCCCTATTCCCTCTGGAGTTAGTCTGAAATTACTAACCCCCCTTCATCCCCCCACCCCACCCACCCACAGCTGTGCAATCTTGGGGCGGGGCGATGTACCTAATCCACCGGTTTGTTTACCTCCTGCTTTCTCATCTGGGATTAAAGACAGTAAACCCTACCCCTCCAGGGGAAAGAAAAACAAATCATTCACTGTCCATCTCTGGTGGCCGATGAAGGCAGGAGTGTTTAGAGTGGACCTAAGGTGGTCCAGATATGCCTCTGTGGGTGCAAAAATTAATTCAAACCCACGGGCCTCTGTACCCTCATACTTGAAAGTACAGGTCAAGACCTGAGAGTTAACAATACCAGGGCCGAAGTTTTCAAGAGCTCTGGAACATCCCTAGATACAGGAGCACACGTGGGTAAGCTGACCATCACCTCCCCTTGGAGACTGGACACCCTCAGCAAGGGTGACAGCCACTCACAGGGAAGTGCTTCTGGAGGAAAGTTGAAGTGGGTGACTACCTGTTTCAGACAGGTGACCAAGCAAGTGAGACCAGGCTGTCACTTCCACCGCAGCAGCGCCCAGCTCCCCCCCCTCCAAACCCCAAGCCAGGCCACATCCGGCCATGGGCACCCCAAGGTCACCTGCCCTCTGGGGCGCCCCCACCCAGCCCGAGCGCTCACCAGAACAGCAGGTTGGCACCCAGGAAGGCGAGCAGGCTGCGCAGCGGCCTCTTCCAGCTCAGGAGCTCGTCGGCACGCCAGCCCAGCCACAGCACGGGCTCCCCGAGCAGCCAGGTCAGGGCGGCGGCCACCCTGCGGGCGGCCTCCTCCACCTGCGGCCCCGCGCCCTCCAGCCCTGCCTCCTCCCCGGGAACCCCGGGCCGTGGCGGCTGCTCCTCTGTAGCCGGGCATCCTTGTGTGGCGTGCTCCTCAGGCGCCGGGCTCGCCATCTTCAGCGGTGTTTTGCTGGCGGGGACGGGGTTGGGGACGGGGACAGGGAGGGAGGCGGGCGGGCGGGCACGCGCGCGCGCGCCTGCTGGTGAGCGCCGGGAGAGCAGCAGAGACAACGGGGACCGGTCGGGGCGCAGGATGCGCACCGCGGGGTGCTGGCGGCTGGGTGCCTTGTGACGTCAGGCCTGGCCGCGCCGGGAAAGAGGGTGCGGTCTAGTTCGTGTAGGGGCGGGGCCGCCCGCCTGGGCTAGGCTCCGTGGGTGCGAGCTGGGCGGCGTCCCTGGGGAGCTGGGGACCAAAAAAAAAAAAAATATTCCTTTTTCCCTTCCAGCTGAGGGGGCCAGGAAGAGGACTCTCCCCAAGGGGAGTCTGGACTTTGGATTTTAAAAGGGGAAATGGGGAAGCATTCTCACTTGAAAAGCATATTTGGAGTCAAGCAGGGACTTCTAGTTTGGCCCTCTGATTTGAAGAGTGAGGACCCTCCAGGCCACAGGGCACACACTGGTGAAGTGAGCTGTTGCCTCCGGAACTAAGAGTTCTTTGCAGAATGTCAGTGAGCTGATCAGGAAGCATAGAAGCCAGAGGATGCCTGTGCCCTGACTCTGTTAGTGTGCCAAGCTTTGGAGGTGGTTGCTTCAGTAGATCTGTTGTGGATATCACAAGCGGCCTCAGAGGTGGAGAATCCTGCAGCTCCACATGTGGTTCTCTCGGCTGAATGTAGTTAAGACTGAAGAACTGCTGTGCATGTTCAGTCTCTGTTCATCTCTCTAGAATAAAATACCTTCCTTCAATCCTGAGAGTTGATGCATCAGGGTACCTGGCATCTTCCGGTCATGCTCTGTATCCAGCCTGCACTCATGGGTTTTTTTTGTTTTTGGTTTTTTGTTTGTTTGTGTGTTTTGTTTTTTATGCATTCTCGAAGCAATGAGAGACCACTGCCCCTGGGTTGAAGTTTGTAATGCTAATCTAGATGGCCAGCATATACCTCTGTGTCTATGTATGCAAACATTTATTTATACCTTGCAGACTAGATGTAGGCAGTTATCTGAGTGTATGTTGTATTTGAAGGAATCACATGTCTAGGGTTCACACAAAAGTTTGATGACCACCTACTATGTGCCCGGTACACTGCTGGGTCCCGTGGATGTGGCTTCTACCTGCAAGAGACTCACAATCCAAAAGGTACCACTTAAAATTGATAAATGCAGTGATGGAAATCCTCAGTGCCAAGAGTTTTCTCCTTTAAACTGCACCCAAAAATCATGTTTCAGAAGGGTTTGGGATGTAGATAGCATCTTTCCTGACTTCATTACAGCTCAGAGAGGCACAGTGGGCATGGCCAGAGGGAGCAGTGCTTTCTGTTGGGAGTTCAGCTTGAGTAAAGGTCACATGACTTGCAGGTATAGATCAGTCATTGTTTTCTTCAAGGACATTGTTCCTCAGCAGTGACAACTTGAGTTTTTTAGGGGCATCCAGGTGACAGCTCCATGCAAAGAAGTCCTGGAGCAATGAAAAGGCAGGATGGGAACAATTCAGTTATCCTCCCCACCCAAAGAACTTTGTCCAGTGTGAGACCTTCTTGGCCTTGGTGGAGGAGCTTTGGGGAATAAAGATGCTTTTTTATACAATTTGGGCTTTGTTTAGTACTTGACACACACCTGAGCTGAGGGTGCAGGGCAGTGGGATTCCAGAACTGGTATCCCTGTGGTCCAAACCCAGGATTGATAAACTTTCAGAAACAAGTTTACAAGATTCTTCATGTTCCTCCTCCCACTAAGTTCTAATTATTGTCGTCGGGACCTGTGGACGCAGTAAAGCTGCTGGCAAAGGAGTCACCCAAGGCTAAGCTCTGGTTGCTAGGTGTGATTCCTGTCTTCATTATCTCCCTTTAATGATGAATCTTTCCAGAACAGTTCTGCTTTCTGAAGCATTTTCTTCCTCCTCTCTCCAAATAACTATAGAGAAAGGCTGCTCAGACACAGACTGGATTAGTTCCTCCAGTCCGATGTTCTTCTTTACTTCTGACCTCTAATAATTACTGGAACACTAGGAGACACTAGTGGAGATACATAAATTGGTATTACTGAGTCGTTACTCTTTGCCTAATTATCTTTGTGATGCCTGAGTAATTTATTCAGGCCTGAGTAATTTATTCAGCCCTGAGCGCAGAAACCTAATGTAGGGTGGAAGCCATAAGTCTTGTTCCCTACTTAACAAAACTTGGATGTCGTGCACATCTTTAATCCCAGCTCTTGGGAGACAGAGGCAGAAACAGAAGCAGGCAAATTTCTGTGAGTTCAAGTCCAACTTGGTCTACATGGCAAGCTCCAGACCCTGACTCAAAATAAATAATTAAAAACAAGTCTTGTGGGTTGTTGTTTTTTTTTTTAAATTTAAGACTCTTGTTTGATTTTTGACCTTGATGTTTTGGGGGAATAGAGTCATGAATACTAATGAGCTACATAAGAATATGAATGAATATCTATATCTATAGATATAGATATAGATATATTCAGAAAAAAACCAAGGAAGCCAGAAAGCTACATTCCCCCCGCCCCCCAATATGGGAGAAAGGAAAAACTTGTAGCTACTGGATGGATAAAAAGAACAGTTCAAGAACCGACAGTCCTTGAAAAGGCTAGCACAAAGCACATAGGGACTCTTGGAGGCCACCTGTCTCTTGTCTTTCTCTTCTAAAAGTAGGTAGAAATTTTGTAACAGAAGACAAAAGGAATAAATAACTTCCCATATAGAGAGTCTCATTGGGCAAAATCAAGTTGAGACACAAAGGAGCTGGAGACACACCAGCAAGACCGTGTGTGTGTGTGTGTGTGTGTGTGTGCTTGTGTGTGCTTGTGTGTGCATTTCCACTTTCCCTTTTGGATTCCTGCAGTGACTCCACAGTTCTTGAGAAAAGCCATTGTCCGTGTTGTATAGATCATCGTTGCTGTAGACAGAACTTTTGTGGATTAACATTTTCCAATCATTTCGATCCTTAACTTACCAAGCTTTCTATTCCTTATTCCTGACCTTCTGGACATGTTTAGTCACTGACCTAATAGCTGAGTGTAAGCACGGATCAATAAGAACACCATGTAGCAGTAACAGTGGAAAAGGAGACTTGACCCCACCTCTCAGCCTCTTCTGACCCTATTTCCTGGTCTAGTGCTTGAAACATAAAAGTAATTTGCTTCCCATGTCCAGCTGACTGTGGTGCTTGTAAAAACAAGACTATCTAAGCCAGAAATATCTGTTTGTCCACAAACAACCTCCCTTGAAGGGCTGGCCTCTCAAACACCTGTTGGGGTGACCAGTTTGGGTAGCACTACCTTACACCAAGGAGAGGTCATATTTTCCTTCTCTGTACACGAAGAGGTCATATCTGCAGATCATATGCACAGAGCAACACAAAGGCTTTCTTGGGACCACTGCACATGCGTGCAGTGAGTTTGTGCAAATTAGGAAAGGCATCCCCAATTCTAAGCAGATGAAGCCCCACAGCAGGGAACATAGCTTAGAAAACAGAGCACAGGCTGAGCTTCACCTCAGTTAGCTCCTTCTGTAGATGTCCTTGTCCAGTGAAGAAATTGGCTGACTTCCCGTCAGTGATTGTCCTGTGATACCACTTGTCCTGGTTTAAGAGGCTGCTCTGAACTCCTCCTCCATGTTTCCTGAGTAACTCTGGACTCTTCTGCCCAAGGCAACCATCCATTCTTTGGGCTTTACTTCATCTTTTGCACCATGTCAAAATTTTTTAATTCCTAGGTGTCTGGTTTGAAGAATCTTTGTGCCTAAGGCCTTATTCGCTGCTCTTAATCCTTTTGTTAGCACCTGGAGGGGAAAGGGGCAGATGTGAGCTACAACTGGGTCCTGCTGAGTACCCCCCTTTCTGGCCTCACTGGAAACTAAAATCATACTTTTGTGTGCCCAACTTTGATGGTGCCCCATTAATCACTGGTTAGTAGTTCCATTGTCTATTGCTTCAAGTCACTTGTCAGCTAACAAGACCACTATCCTGTCTTCCAAAAGAGATATTTTTTTCAAAGATTTTATTTTTAATGTAGTTTGTGTGTGTGCGCGCGCTTGCATGCATGCGCGCGCGCACTATTATAAGTACTCGTAGTAAGCAAAGGCATCAGATCCTCTGGCGCTGCAGTTACAGGTGATTGTGAGCCACCTACCATGGTACCAGGAACTGAACTCAGATTCTCTGCAAGAGCAGTGCTGGCTCTTAACCACTGAGCTATCGCTCCAACTCCAGAATGGTTTTTCTTTAAAGACTTCAAAATGGCTAGTTAAAAAGAAGTGGATAATAAGATACCTCTGCAAAGTAAGATGCATGCTAACTCTGATAACCTTTTTGATTGGTGGGATCCATGTGGCAGAAGAGCTACCCTCCACGTACATGTGTGCCTGTACAGCCATACATGCCTACACACACACACACACACACACACACACACAGTAATGATAAAAGATTCAAATAATAAAAACTAATAAGAACTGAGGCCACACTGTCAGGCCATCATCTGCTACTGTAACACAATACCTGAAGCATGGGCAGTTTATCAAGAACAATGATTTATTTGTCTGATAGTTCTTGAATCAGGGAATCCACGAGCATCTGCCAAGCTCCTTCTAGTTGCGTTATCTGATAGTAGAGGTCATAACACACAAGAAAGGGAAGGGGGAGCATACCAGCTGGAGCCTCTCACCCTCTTCTCACAAAGCCAGTGATTCTATCAGAAGGGCCTCTTTTATAGTCTTGGGCATCTGAATGTTTGGTCCCTAGCTAGTTAAGGACCTGTTTAGGGAGCCTCAGGAGGTATGACCTTGTTGTAGGAAGTGTATCACTGGCGACAGGCTTTGAGAGGTTAAATATTCATGCCACTTTGAGTTATCCCCCTCTCCTTCCTGCTTGTGGTTCAAGATGTGAGTCCTCAGCTTCCCGCTCGTGATACCATGCCTTGGCTCACCCATATGGACTCTCACCTCCTAGAACAGTAAGCCTAAAAATAAACTCTTCCTATAAATTGCCTTGGCCAATGTGTTTTGTTCCAGCAACAGGAAAGCAACTAATACAGAGGGATGTAGTTAAATATAAACACAGTGAACTATAAGTACACCTACAAAAGGTATGTGTCTGTCTATCCCCAACCACACAAGTGTGTCCTCTTGAATGCAAGCATGCACACACACGCACATGTGCACGCACATGCACACACACATTGCAACTGTGACTGTGGTACCATAACTTCTGGTCCCTTCCCAGAGCCCTGCCAGTTAGCAGCTGCCTACTGCTTTAGTACTGGTCTGCAGCTGGTTTTGTTTTGCTTTGTTGTTTTAGTTCGTTGTTGTTTAGATTTAGCTTGGGGACATTATTGACCCTTTCTTCCTCCTTGGGTTTTTTCTTCAACCACTGTTTGCTGAACACAGCTCAAAGATCATCTGTGTACAGATGGGCCTGGCTGCTGTGGCCACTGTGATCTCTGCAGCACAAAGAATGCAGAGCTTGAGGCCAGGAAGATGGACCAGGAAGAAGAGAAGCATCAGGCCCTCAGAGGAGAGCATGGAGATTTCTGAGCTGGAGGACAGGGTGGAGAAGAGACTGGCACATTTCTTTCCATGTGACACAGAGTTCCCGGTTTTAAGTGAGTCCTGGCGGGGGTAAGCCCTCATAGGAGTTCTTATCTTTTATTTTCTTTTTTAGTCATTCACTAAACTGAGTTTGGTGCTTTGAATGGGAATGGCCCCCATAGGTCTGTATATTTGAATGCTTGGCCCAAAAGTTGGTGAAAGTGTCTCTCTGGAAGGATTAGAAGATGTGTCACTAAGGTGGCTTTGAGGTTTCAAAGGCCCTTCACAAGTTGGCTGGCTGTCTATGTCTCTGTGTGTGTCTCGATCTCTGTCTCTGTCTCTCTCTCTGTCTCTCTCCTCTTCCCCCCCCCCCCCCCCGCCTCATGATTGTAGATTAGTTGTAAGCTCTCAGCTATTGCTCCAGTGCCAGGCCTGCATGCCTGCCTGCAGGCATGTTCCTCTTAATGTTGGCCATAGGCTCTGCTAACCTTTGGAATAGGCCCCAAATCAATGCTTTCTTTTATAAGTTTGATCTGTCATGCTGTTTTGTCACAGCGGTAGAAAGGAAACTATGACATTGAGAGAAAAAAAAGTGGCTGCTTTGGAAGGCAGATGGTTTCATTTGGGATAATTTTTAGAAATGTCATGTGAGTGGACACAGTGACTACAGCTCAGAGGCCAGCAGGCATCTTGACCAAGCCATAGATCCAGGCACCTGGAATATACTTGGATGAGAGCCTTGTGATGATCGAGTTGAATTCAGAGGCACTGGCCGGCCAGTGTGACTGCAAGGAGCCGTGTGCTCCGAGTCCCAGCTTGCACTTGTTCAACTGAAAACTGATGACTTTTGATGTTATAAAAGCAAAGTACGCTGATAGAAATCACCTGGAATGTTTGCATTTGCTAGCAGTATGTGTCCTTGTACTCTGAGCGTGGAAAGCAGCTTCTCGCTACATCTTCCAGCTGTATTATTGTGAAGGAAATCAATGAGATGGTTCAGTCAGTGTGCTATGTATGACCAGGGTGCACAGTAGGCTGAGCATATACAATGAACTTAAGGGGTTTATCCACATGTAACCCCTTGAGAAGCCAAGGAACTACCCTGTCTGCAAAGACTTAAACATCAGAGAGAAAAAAGGCCTCGATTCTGTTACTAAGGTTTTGTCTTCTTGACTTTTTCAAGATAGTGGGTTTCTTTGCTCTCCCCATTTTTCTTTGTCTTCTGCGAAAGAAGTGATGGAATTAAGACACCGGTCTCCAAAGATCTCAGGTCCTCCAATTCAGTTTCCATCTCCCAAGCAAAATGAGGGTGTCATTATCTCTAAATCCAGGTCTCGGATTCAGGCCTCCAGTCTCCTGGGGTATTTTGTGTGCTAAAATTAGACTCTCAGGAACATAACGAAAGAGCTATGAAAGTTCCATCTCACAAACCATCCTTTAAAGTGTGCACTTGCTGTGACACCTGTCTGGTGACTACAGACCCTGCAGTTTCACTGTGATGTATGTCACCGTAAGCCAAGAATAAATGCACAGCCAGTGCTAACTAGAGGGCTAGAACATCACACGATTCAACTGCTTTCTGTGCCATTGAAGCATCCGTACTGAGGTTCTGTGTTGTTTGTGGTTCACAGTCTTGCAGATCATTTCACTAAAAATTGATGCTTTCTCTCTCCACTGCCAGACTGTTATGCTCACAACACTTCTGGCATCAAAATGTGGGTTTTTTTCATACCAGTCGTCAGCGTGGCACTTCTGACGATTAGCACCAGGGGTTAGCAGTAGTGCCCATGGATTGACCATACAGTTTAGAATACTGCCCCATTTTGTAGATTAATACAAGTCCTTGGTTTGCTGTACTTCTGACTTGACACTTGTCAAAGAGTGGCCTGACATGTTTCTGGGATGGCTCTCAGAACTGGAATCCATTTCAGTTACTGTTACCAGCTCACCATAAAGGAAAGAAGAGACACAGTGAAGTTCAGAGGGCAGGGTCCCAAACTACCCTAAACTGAAACTTCTATCCCATTGGGGCGTGTGTCGATCATCTTGGCACAAAATGATGCCCTCCAATCATAAATCTCCCTGTAAGTCTTCATTTAGAGGTTCTTACTGAGGTTCCAGATGGCAAGCATGTGTGAGGACACCATTGGCTATTGTTGACTAACCTAATCTCTACCCTCTGTTTTCTCCAGAGGTCTACATGTAGCACACAGGTCCCTCCACTCTAGTCACATGGTTGATTCCTCTGGCTACCAACCCCTTCCCCAGGGCTATCTAGGGGCCTGTGAAGTCACTTCAGGAAGATGAAACTTGTTTCCTGTGAATACGGAGCTATACTGTTCTTACTTTGGGGGTTCAGGAACTTCTAAGAGATCAAGATGTCCTATGCTGGAGCTGAGGAGGAAGACAGAGCAGAGACTTCTTACTCTATCATCATGCCACACAGGCCCATGTGTACCCTCATTCTTGGACATCCCTCCCTAAGCCAGATACTGCACTGAGCAAATCTGCCTCCCAAAATGGCCTTGGGGTTTCATTCTAGATTAAGTGGATGTGGTCCGGAAGGCCTTTCTCCTTTATCAAGGAAGACGAAATGCACATGAAGCTAGGACCCCACAGCCTCAGTGGTTCTTTCCCAAAGCCAGCCTACTCCTGCTGACCCTCAAGCTCTCCAGGAGTGGGCAGCTGGCTTTCCTAGGCAACTAATGCAAGTCATTGGCATCTGCCTCTCTCTTCTCCCACAACAAAGGGGTCCAATTAAAAGGGCAATGACAGTGAGCTGGGCGGGAGTGCTCCTTGCCTAGAAAAGCCCATCCCAGTGGTCCCACAGAGCATCCTGATTTGGTGGAGAGCAGAGTCAGGATTCAGCAATTTTAAAACAAGGAGTAGGGAGGAGCTCCAGAGGGCCTGCCCCTAGCTGAAGGATTGATGGGCAGGGCTTTCTCTCCCAGTCTCCTTGCTTATTAACCTGGTGCTAAAAGAAGAGCTCCCCTTTAATGTCACTGGTCCTGTCAACAATGAGAGCTGCTTTGTCACACTGGTTATGTCCACAACCCGACTCAAGTGTCTGGCCTTGCTGACCCTTTTGTTCTGCTTTTTACATTTTGTGGGCTAGGAGCAGAATGTCAGTTACTGCTTGACTCTAAGGTGTCTGGTTGACTCATATTTTGGACACTCAGTCCCCAACCTCAGGTATTATAAGAGGCTGTGGAGCACTTGGGTTAGGTGAATTTGCCCTGTGGAAATCACTGGTGGGGGTCTTGGAAAGCTGTAGCCGGAGCCTGTTACCAGTCCTGCTTTCAGCTTATTGATCTGCCAAGGAATGAGTTCAGCTCATTGATCTGCCAAGGAATGAGGAGCCTCCACTACCCACTCCTGCCACCATGGCTTCCATCACCACCACCCTGCTGTCTGAAAATGAGGACATGATTGCTCCTAGGTGAGGTTCAGGAGAAGATTTTATTGTAGACATGAGGGAGAAAACAGCCAGAGGCATCTGGAAGAATCTTAGAGTGAACCAGGCCTTGAGAGGAGGTGTGGGAGAAGGAGGAGGATTGGGAGGGATGAAAAGAGGAGGGAGAGGCAAGTGGAACAAGAGAGGCGCCAAGGAACAAGTGTTCACTTTGGAGCAAGAAAGCTCCAGGGAACCAAGAGAACACATAGCCAAATGGCTGACTTCTGTAGGAATCAGAATCTGGAGGAAGGACTCAACCCCAGCCCCCGGAGAGAGGTTTGGGGAGGGTGTGGGGTGAGAAGGGCTGGGAAGAGCCACAGACTGAGTGAGACTGTCCCAGGGTTTGTTTTATTGAGACCTGCCACCTGCCACCATAGATTCCATGCTTCCCACCACAGACACCACCACCCTGCCACCACAGACACCACCACCCTGCCACCACAGACACCA